>OW203678.1:0-2500 GCA_934044485.1 Apeira syringaria | reverse complement strand
CCTAACCTAACCTAACCTAACCTAACCTAACCTAACCTAACCTAACCTAACCTAACCTAACCTAACCTAACCTAACCTAACCTAACCTAACCTAACCTAACCTAACCTAACCTAACCTAACCTAACCTAACCTAACCTAACCTAACCTAACCTAACCTAACCTAACCTAACCTAACCTAACCTAACCTAACCTAACCTAACCTAACCTAACCTAACCTAACCTAACCTAACCTAACCTAACCTAACCTAACCTAACCTAACCTAACCTAACCTAACCTAACCTAACCTAACCTAACCTAACCTAACCTAACCTAACCTAACCTAACCTAACCTAACCTAACCTAACCTAACCTAACCTAACCTAACCTAACCTAACCTAACCTAACCTAACCTAACCTAACCTAACCTAACCTAACCTAACCTAACCTAACCTAACCTAACCTAACCTAACCTAACCTAACCTAACCTAACCTAACCTAACCTAACCTAACCTAACCTAACCTAACCTAACCTAACCTAACCTAACCTAACCTAACCTAACCTAACCTAACCTAACCTAACCTAACCTAACCTAACCTAACCTAACCTAACCTAACCTAACCTAACCTAACCTAACCTAACCTAACCTAACCTAACCTAACCTAACCTAACCTAACCTAACCTAACCTAACCTAACCTAACCTAACCTAACCTAACCTAACCTAACCTAACCTAACCTAACCTAACCTAACCTAACCTAACCTAACCTAACCTAACCTAACCTAACCTAACCTAACCTAACCTAACCTAACCTAACCTAACCTAACCTAACCTAACCTAACCTAACCTAACCTAACCTAACCTAACCTAACCTAACCTAACCTAACCTAACCTAACCTAACCTAACCTAACCTAACCTAACCTAACCTAACCTAACCTAACCTAACCTAACCTAACCTAACCTAACCTAACCTAACCTAACCTAACCTAACCTAACCTAACCTAACCTAACCTAACCTAACCTAACCTAACCTAACCTAACCTAACCTAACCTAACCTAACCTAACCTAACCTAACCTAACCTAACCTAACCTAACCTAACCTAACCTAACCTAACCTAACCTAACCTAACCTAACCTAACCTAACCTAACCTAACCTAACCTAACCTAACCTAACCTAACCTAACCTAACCTAACCTAACCTAACCTAACCTAACCTAACCTAACCTAACCTAACCTAACCTAACCTAACCTAACCTAACCTAACCTAACCTAACCTAACCTAACCTAACCTAACCTAACCTAACCTAACCTAACCTAACCTAACCTAACCTAACCTAACCTAACCTAACCTAACCTAACCTAACCTAACCTAACCTAACCTAACCTAACCTAACCTAACCTAACCTAACCTAACCTAACCTAACCTAACCTAACCTAACCTAACCTAACCTAACCTAACCTAACCTAACCTAACCTAACCTAACCTAACCTAACCTAACCTAACCTAACCTAACCTAACCTAACCTAACCTAACCTAACCTAACCTAACCTAACCTAACCTAACCTAACCTAACCTAACCTAACCTAACCTAACCTAACCTAACCTAACCTAACCTAACCTAACCTAACCTAACCTAACCTAACCTAACCTAACCTAACCTAACCTAACCTAACCTAACCTAACCTAACCTAACCTAACCTAACCTAACCTAACCTAACCTAACCTAACCTAACCTAACCTAACCTAACCTAACCTAACCTAACCTAACCTAACCTAACCTAACCTAACCTAACCTAACCTAACCTAACCTAACCTAACCTAACCTAACCTAACCTAACCTAACCTAACCTAACCTAACCTAACCTAACCTAACCTAACCTAACCTAACCTAACCTAACCTAACCTAACCTAACCTAACCTAACCTAACCTAACCTAACCTAACCTAACCTAACCTAACCTAACCTAACCTAACCTAACCTAACCTAACCTAACCTAACCTAACCTAACCTAACCTAACCTAACCTAACCTAACCTAACCTTTTTTTTTTTTTTTTTTTTTTGACCCGGGGAAATCCTTTATGGATACCACCGGCCGGGGGAGGCACGGTGGTTATGTGGGAGTCCCCGCCAGAGTGGCGAGTGTACCCACTAAAACCCCGGGGTGTTCCTCCGTCGTCGGCAAGTGACGGGGGGCACGGTCCCGCTTGCGCACTATCCGCAGCCCCCGTCGACGCCGCTGCCCGCCTTGCGACGGGCCCACCTCGGGGAGGGATTCCTCCCTCACCCCTCGTGCACGATGCCCTCGGGAACACATGGAGGGCATCGCCACCTCGGAGGGCTCATACTTGGGGGGTGCCAGATGCCCCCGCATCTAGCACCCCCGGCCCTCTCAGCGGAGACGGAGTGCGGGTCCGATCAGCCCGCCTCCGTGTCCGCGCTCGCCGAAGCGGGTGAGAGAGAGGATCCCTTTCTCTCTCCCGCTCCGCGGCCTCCCTCTGTGACATCACTGTTTCACA
>OW203677.1:11030000-11033287 GCA_934044485.1 Apeira syringaria | reverse complement strand
CTAACCTAACCTAACCTAACCTAACCTAACCTAACCTAACCTAACCTAACCTAACCTAACCTAACCTAACCTAACCTAACCTAACCTAACCTAACCTAACCTAACCTAACCTAACCTAACCTAACCTAACCTAACCTAACCTAACCTAACCTAACCTAACCTAACCTAACCTAACCTAACCTAACCTAACCTAACCTAACCTAACCTAACCTAACCTAACCTAACCTAACCTAACCTAACTAACCTAACCTAACCTAACCTAACCTAACCTAACCTAACCTAACCTAACCTAACCTAACCTAACCTAACCTAACCTAACCTAACCTAACCTAACCTAACCTAACCTAACCTAACCTAACCTAACCTAACCTAACCTAACCTAACCTAACCTAACCTAACCTAACCTAACCTAACCTAACCTAACCTAACCTAACCTAACCTAACCTAACCTAACCTAACCTAACCTAACCTAACTAACCTAACCTAACCTAACCTAACCTAACCTAACCTAACCTAACCTAACCTAACCTAACCTAACCTAACCTAACCTAACCTAACCTAACCTAACCTAACCTAACCTAACCTAACCTAACCTAACCTAACCTAACCTAACCTAACCTAACCTAACCTAACCTAACCTAACCTAACCTAACCTAACCTAACCTAACCTAACCTAACCTAACCTAACCTAACCTAACCTAACCTAACCTAACCTAACCTAACCTAACCTAACCTAACCTAACCTAACCTAACCTAACCTAACCTAACCTAACCTAACCTAACCTAACCTAACCTAACCTAACCTAACCTAACCTAACCTAACCTAACCTAACCTAACCTAACCTAACCTAACCTAACCTAACCTAACCTAACCTAACCTAACCTAACCTAACCTAACCTAACCTAACCTAACCTAACCTAACCTAACCTAACCTAACCTAACCTAACCTAACCTAACCTAACCTAACCTAACCTAACCTAACCTAACCTAACCTAACCTAACCTAACCTAACCTAACCTAACCTAACCTAACCTAACCTAACCTAACCTAACCTAACCTAACCTAACCTAACCTAACCTAACCTAACCTAACCTAACCTAACCTAACCTAACCTAACCTAACCTAACCTAACCTAACCTAACCTAACCTAACCTAACCTAACCTAACCTAACCTAACCTAACCTAACCTAACCTAACCTAACCTAACCTAACCTAACCTAACCTAACCTAACCTAACCTAACCTAACCTAACCTAACCTAACCTAACCTAACCTAACCTAACCTAACCTAACCTAACCTAACCTAACCTAACCTAACCTAACCTAACCTAACCTAACCTAACCTAACCTAACCTAACCTAACCTAACCTAACCTAACCTAACCTAACCTAACCTAACCTAACCTAACCTAACCTAACCTAACCTAACCTAACCTAACCTAACCTAACCTAACCTAACCTAACCTAACCTAACCTAACCTAACCTAACCTAACCTAACCTAACCTAACCTAACCTAACCTAACCTAACCTAACCTAACCTAACCTAACCTAACCTAACCTAACCTAACCTAACCTAACCTAACCTAACCTAACCTAACCTAACCTACCTAACCTAACCTAACCTAACCTAACCTAACCTAACCTAACCTAACCTAACCTAACCTAACCTAACCTAACCTAACCTAACCTAACCTAACCTAACCTAACCTAACCTAACCTAACCTAACCTAACCTAACCTAACCTAACCTAACCTAACCTAACCTAACCTAACCTAACCTAACCTAACCTAACCTAACCTAACCTAACCTAACCTAACCTAACCTAACCTAACCTAACCTAACCTAACCTAACCTAACCTAACCTAACCTAACCTAACCTAACCTAACCTAACCTAACCTAACCTAACCTAACCTAACCTAACCTAACCTAACCTAACCTAACCTAACCTAACCTAACCTAACCTAACCTAACCTAACCTAACCTAACCTAACCTAACCTAACCTAACCTAACCTAACCTAACCTAACCTAACCTAACCTAACCTAACCTAACCTAACCTAACCTAACCTAACCTAACCTAACCTAACCTAACCTAACCTAACCTAACCTAACCTAACCTAACCTAACCTAACCTAACCTAACCTAACCTAACCTAACCTAACCTAACCTAACCTAACCTAACCTAACCTAACCTAACCTAACCTAACCTAACCTAACCTAACCTAACCTAACCTAACCTAACCTAACCTAACCTAACCTAACCTAACCTAACCTAACCTAACCTAACCTAACCTAACCTAACCTAACCTAACCTAACCTAACCTAACCTAACCTAACCTAACCTAACCTAACCTAACCTAACCTAACCTAACCTAACCTAACCTAACCTAACCTAACCTAACCTAACCTAACCTAACCTAACCTAACCTAACCTAACCTAACCTAACCTAACCTAACCTAACCTAACCTAACCTAACCTAACCTAACCTAACCTAACCTAACCTAACCTAACCTAACCTAACCTAACTAACCTAACCTAACCTAACCTAACCTAACCTAACCTAACCTAACCTAACCTAACCTAACCTAACCTAACCTAACCTAACCTAACCTAACCTAACCTAACCTAACCTAACCTAACCTAACCTAACCTAACCTAACCTAACCTAACCTAACCTAACCTAACCTAACCTAACCTAACCTAACCTAACCTAACCTAACCTAACCTAACCTAACCTAACCTAACCTAACCTAACCTAACCTAACCTAACCTAACCTAACCTAACCTAACCTAACCTAACCTAACCTAACCTAACCTAACCTAACCTAACCTAACCTAACCTAACCTAACCTAACCTAACCTAACCTAACCTAACCTAACCTAACCTAACCTAACCTAACCTAACCTAACCTAACCTAACCTAACCTAACCTAACCTAACCTAACCTAACCTAACCTAACCTAACCTAACCTAACCTAACCTAACCTAACCTAACCTAACCTAACCTAACCTAACCTAACCTAACCTAACCTAACCTAACCTAACCTAACCTAACCTAACCTAACCTAACCTAACCTAACCTAACCTAACCTAACCTAACCTAACCTAACCTAACCTAACCTAACCTAACCTAACCTAACTAACCTAACCTAACCTAACCTAACCTAACCTAACCTAACCTAACCTAACCTAACCTAACCTAACCTAACCTAACCTAACCTAACCTAACCTAACCTAACCTAACCTAACCTAACCTAACCTAACCTAACCTAACCTAACCTAACCT
>OW203677.1:10600000-11022500 GCA_934044485.1 Apeira syringaria | reverse complement strand
CGTCACGGGTCACATTACAGGTAACTACTGTCGAGAATACTCAACATCTGGTACTTATTTCATTATATCTCGGGTGTAGTTAGCTCAACGTGTCCATCGGCACACGCGCGCTCGGTCCGGGACGCGGGCGCGCGTAGTCAATAGGACGGGCTGGAGCTCCGAGAACACAGCGCAATAAAATACAAATACGATTTATATAAAATGTACAACTCAAACAAGACATTGAACTCGTTGATTGGAGTTTTTAAACGACTTCAAAAAAGGAGGAGGTTTTCAATTCGACCCGTATGTTATTTTTTAAATGGTAGATATTAGTTGTCGAACTTGTTTGTAACCTCTCAGTTCCTTTACGCATCATACGTGAGCCCCCCCCACACCCTCGCTCACACCACATCGCGCGCCGCTCGCTGCGTGCGCGCGCGCCGCTGTCTCACCTACATATGTCGCAAGTGAAGCAGAAGTGCGTGGATAATATGACTAACTTATTAAAGTTTCATTAAATAATGGAAATTTTGGTGCCAATTCTTTGCGTGTTGCGTCAAGAGCTTTTTATATTATTATAATTAATTATGATAATAATTATAGAAGGGGTTAATGTCTCTTCTATGGCCCTAATTTTGTTAATCTTTTGATCTAGCTAAAATTCATCAAAATGAAATTTGTGTTGTTATTAATAAGTGTCACACCGGTCGGGACTTTACCTCAACCGTATAACAACTGATAATGTTTTCAAGAATTTCCGTATAGTTCACTCGAACAAGAGAATCACTACCGTCGCGTCGTCCTATAGATAGAGAGACGAACTTATCCACTCTACCAGCGCGGTAGGTACTCGTGTGTACCCACGTTACGTCACTATGTACTATAATCATGAATAGTATTGCCTGAACAGCGATATTGAGTGTGCGGTGTCGGTGACGGGGCCGACATGAAGCGTCGCGCCTGCGCACGCGTCGGCGCTGTTACTAACGGTGCAGGTCGGTTCGGTCCGCGCCGTCGGCAGTACTCGCAGAGTCGGCGCCGGGTTTAGTAGTGTCTAGGCCTATTATGTAGGTTAACGCTCGTGCATGTATTAACAGTTTGAGATCACACTGCAGTAAGTTTTATTTAATATTTTAACATTCCATAATCAATATTAATTTACACTTTGTATGTGTTATGTGTATCGATTACTTGCAGTAACTTTTGTATATTAAAGGATTATCTGTTTAATTAGAAAACATGAATGTACATTATTATGAGAGTAACTTTGGCACGTTGTTGGCCGCTAATGCTTTCGCCCGCTCCGATACTCGCGCCCCGCCCCGCCCCGCCCCCATTACCTTATTCATTATAGGGCCGGTGCCTTTATTAAAATAAAATACTAATAACTAATTACAATACTACATTTACTACAAAAGCATTCGAGCAATCCACTATTTTATTTTATTCGGAAAGCAAACAGTGAGTCCTAACTTGTTACAACTTCAAATTGTGTAGCTAACACCAATTAAATGCTTTCGCATATAAATAGCTATTAACTACTTGATTGCTTACATTCTATGATACAAATATAATTTATTAATAATTATTATTAATAACTAATTTTAATTAAACTTATGTTAGAAAGGAGGTCGGGTGAATCTAGTCGGTACTGCGCAGTCTCAGCTAGTAGCGTTATATCTGCGGCGCGTGCGACGTGCGTGGAGCGCGACATCTGTGTGATGTCTGTTACATGTTGATTCGTAGCTGCTGTCGTTACTCTGACATTTCAATCGTAAATCCCACTTATATTATAAATGCGAAAGTATTTGAGTATGGATGTGGGTATGTTCCTCTTTCACGCAAAAACTACTGAACGGATTTGATGAAATTTGGAACACAAATAGCGTATACCTGGATTAACATTATTATTTTCATCATCATCATCAGTGTTGTTCATCACCACGCGGGTAAAACCGCGGCAGATAGTATACTGTAATTATGTGAAGCATCTACTTGTTTAATATGGCCGTGTGTGAGTGGTACTCAGAGCACACTAGCTAACGTCGCTCAGGCTGTCAGTATATAATATCAGCGCGCGCGCTCTGAGCGCAGCCCCGGGAATGCGCTAGTGCTGCGGCCTAATTAGCGACAATGAACGGAGCTCCATATTGCTCTTTGACACCTTAAGTGTGGATGTTTGAACTGCTTGTATTTGTTAGTATTTTAATACGTAACATAAAAGGTTTTATCGATATTGATTACGGCCATACCACAGTGCCCGTTACGGTTCACGACCTTAAAATAATTTCAGCCGTAGGAGTTGTACCGGTCGGAGCCGAATAACTGGCACGCATCGCTAAACATAGCGCCGCCGTCACGCCCGCGCCGGCGGGACCGCCCGGCCCGGCCCGGCCCGGCCCGGCCCGCGCCCGCGCCCGCCCCACCGCGCGCTGCTCCCTGCGCGATGGGGACCTGCGGCTTATTGCTCAAGTGCTTGCTTACTACGGTCTCACTGAAGCTCGTCTGTGGAGATCGAACGCTCGGTACGTATCAGACTCTACCTACTTAGATACTCGTGCGATGTACATAATGCGCCGCACCGCGTCGCACTGCGCCGCACTGCGCCGCACCGCGTCGCACCGCACCAAACACGACTGTGAGCTCTTTTGTTTTATTTTGCACCATTACGTGAGTTCATTTGTCATAAAGTAAAAAAAAACTTATGTAGTCTAATAAAATAATCTATGAATATAATATTTGTACTTTTTTTCATTTTTTTTGATATTTTTATACATTGTCACTTTTATATTTTAAGTTTTTTTTTATTTTATTTTTTCTATGTATACAACTGCCACAACATCGTGACGCATCCCGCGCGCGTTGTTTAGAAAATATTCCCTGGGATCGTACAGTTGGCGGTCGTGGAGGTCCTCGGCGGATGAAGAGCGTCACAAGTTAGAAATGAGTAATATCAGATCCATTACACGCATGGAGGTAGGCTTGCGTATAATATGCGTTAACAACGATTATATAAAACTGGGCTGGAAGAATAACTGATTTATTTTACATAGAAAATGTCAGTTATTACAATATTGAGGAAATCGTCCATGGGCCTCACTTGTCAGAGACTGGCGGCGGTGGGGAGTCTTGGGGGGTCGCCAGCATCTACTCTGTGGAATAAACGCTGAATAGGGAGCTCGCCCGCCCCTGGGCACTGTTACTAACAGGGTACCTATGAATGTAACAGCACGCTCGTGGGTACAGTCCGGGTGAGCGTGTTCAAACCACGACCGGACAGGTGTGTACATGACACCTGTCACTTGACAATATTAGGTGTGATAGCAGCGTAACATCTCTCTATACTACAAGACATTATATATACTACAACAAAACAGATTCAGAATATGACAGCAAATATATGTGGCCGAAAACATGTAACGGGCCATGCGCCCGCCGGACACTAGCCGCGCCCCGCGCGCGGCGCGCGGACGGCGGTTCTCACGCAACCTCAGTTATTCCATGGAACCTTTACATACTTTTAACAGGACAAAAATAGCCTGTCTCTCTCCAAAGTCCCATCTAGTTCGGTGGCTCGAAAATTATACAGACAGACAGACAGACAGAGTTACTTTCATATCTACAATATTAATTGTTTGATGTATCCCAAAGGAAACATTTTTTTTTGGGATAAAAAGTACATACCCTTCCATTACACAGATTCCAACATATTCCGTCTGCTTTTTGATAACATAATAATTTCTTAACTAATTATTTAAACAATCGAAAATAAAAATACGATTTTTAACAATTATAAATTAAAAGTCAGAAAAGAAATCTTTGTTAAATCATAATTTTTTTTAACAACAAAATAGCAAATAATATTTCTTCAAAAATATTGAATTACTCTATTTGTTTTAAATAATGTTATAAACAAATTACTAATAATAATACTAATAAAATAATTTATAAAACTTATAAAATTGGTTATTAATATATATCACTGTCATTGTTTAACGTGAAAACAGGCACAGCTAAATATTTATTGAAAAATAATGTTTTATCAACCCTTTTTCAATTTGTAACATGCCATAAAACTATAACAATTATTCTATCTGATGGATGTCGCTAGGCACCGGCGGCGGCGCGCGGGGAATGTTCTCAACTCTACGTCTAATTATAATTATAGAGATAAAGTCCCGAAAGAAGCGACTTTTGTATCGGAAATTTCCTCCTCTCTAACGAGCTTTTGTCAAAATTGCTTAAATATTAATATTTTTTCGAGTTATTTACGAAAAACAAAAAACATTTTTGACGTGATAACGTTTTATAAATTGATGAATGCCAAAATGAAAAATAGTAACGGTAACATTCCTGTAACGTTCCACCTAAGTTTTATCTAGATCTAGATAATATAATCAAAGTCAAAGTCAAGGTCAAAGTCAAAGTCAAGGTCAAAGTAAAAGTCAGTCAAATTCAAAGTCAAACTTCAAAGTCAAAGTCAAAGTCAAAGTCAAAGTCAAAGTCAAAGTCAAAGTCAGTCAGTCAAAGTCAAAGTCAAAGTCAAATGTCAAATGTCAAATGTCAAATGTCAAATGTCAAATGTCAAATGTCAAATGTCAAATGTCAAATGTCAAATGTCAAATGTCAAATGTCAAATGTCAAATGTCAAATGTCAAATGTCAAATGTCAAATGTCAAATGTCAAATGTCAATTGTCAATTGTCAAATGTCAAGTCAAAAGTCAAAAGTCAAAAGTCAAAAGTCAAATGTCAAATGTCAAATGTCAAATGTCAAATGTCAAATGTCAAATGTCAAATGTCAAATGTCAAATGTCAAATGTCAAATGTCAAATGTCAAATGTCAAATGTCAATTGTCAAATGTCAAGTCAAAAGTCAAAAGTCAAAAGTCAAAAGTCAAAAGTCAAATGTCATATGTCATATGTCATATGTCAAATGTCAACGTCAACGTCAACGTCAACGTCAACGTCAACGTCAACGTCAACGTAAACGTCAACGTCAAATGTCAACGTCAACGTCAACGTCAACGTCAATGTCAATGTCAAACGCGACGCTTCTAGCGTCAAATCTTTCTATATAATAATATATCGAACCGAATTGAGTAAAGGCAGAGGTTGACGTTGAGTTCGAGCGTACGGTTTCGTTATCGACAGGAGCGATCTTCGACGACGGAGGTTTCGTCCTGGAGGCGGCGATGAGCGTCGCCCTGAGCGCGCGCGCAGCCTCGCTCGCCCCGCTCGCCCCGCTCGCGGCGCGCGTCCCCCCCGGGGACGTGGCCGCGGCGGAGAGGGCGATGTGCTCCCTGTTGGAGGTTCGTTTATTGTACATTTAACGTTTCCTAATTCTGTTTTAAGAGTTTTGTAAGATCGAGGCATTAATTTCGTGACGTTTAACTGTGACATCTATCGAGGGAGGAGAGTCAGTCGGACCGAGGTTGTATGAAGGGCCGAGGGCCGGAAGTTTCAGTTTGATGTCGCACTCGAAGATATTTTGAGTAGCGTTTGATAAATATTATACAATAACTTAGTTTGTTTCTTGGTTTACTTCAATGACTTAAAATACTTTAGTTACGGTTTTGCCTCTTAAGTGTTTTCTGCATTATTATAAAATGTATAAAAACTTTAAGGAGCAAAAGGTCCGTCCAATTCAACTCTGCGAACCAAAATACCAAAAGACAAATCTAATAATCCAAAATAATCTTAGTCAAAAAGAGGATTTTCTTTTAAGGTATTGGGTAGTTGACTAATTGTGATAAGGACTAAATCAACCGTAGTCGTTCTGAGTTCCGACTAGAGTTGCAGGCTCGCGGCTAGAGGCTTTCGATATGCTCTGGTGAAACAACAGAATAGAACAGCTACAGTACAACTATACATATATTATATATATATATATATATATATATATATATATATATATATATATACATGGAAACATATGTCCTCTAACGATTAGTATTCATACGGCAGGCAGATAAAGATGTCACGCTGAAAACACAATTACAAATTCATATAAAAGTATGGCGTCCTCGTATCTTCCGAGTAAAGTATTACAATAGCTTAAGTATCAACTGATGCTATTGTAATATAAATAGTGAGATGTGATGTAATCTCCAGAGCGGCGTGTTGGGCGTGCTCGGCCCGGGCTCGACTGGGCCCCTGCGGCACGTGCAGTCGATGGCCGACTCGCTCGAGATGCCCCACATACTGACACAGTCCGTGTTCACCCAAAACAGGAACTGGTCGGCGCTCAACCTGTACCCCCATCATCTCTCTTATTCTCAGGTACTTACGGTATCATTCAATACAGTTATAGTTGATTGATCATGACATCATTCATTTCGGTTTCCTATTTCTTTTGTATGTTATGCAATAAAGAGTATCGTTATTGTATGTTATGCAATAAAGAGTATCGTTATTGTATGTTATGCAATAAAGAGTATCGTTATTGTATGTTATGCAATAAAGAGTATCGTTATTGTATGTTATGCAAAAAGAGTATCGTTATTGTATGTTATGCAATAAAGAGTATCGTTATTGTATGTTATGCAATAAAGAGTATCGTTATTGTATGTTATGCAATAAAGAGTATCGTTATTGTATGTTATGCAATAAAGAGTATCGTTATTGTATGTTATGCAATAAAGAGTATCGTTATTGTATGTTATGCAATAAAGAGTATCGTTATTGTATGTTATGCAATAAAGAGTATCGTTATTGTATGTTATGCAATAAAGAGTATCGTTATTGTATGTTATGCAATAAAGAGTATCGTTATTGTATGTTATGCAATAAAGAGTATCGTTATTGTATGTTATGCAATAAAGAGTATCGTTATTGTATGTTATGCAATAAAGAGTATCGTTATTGTATTGTTTTGTGTCGAATGCGCCGACATGACGTCGATGATGACGATGAACGTCTTAAAGGAATTATTAGCCGTCACTTGTCATGTGTTAGTAACTTGATTGTATTTGTGTGCGTTCAAGGACAATAACAGACTTTGATGTGTGCGTGTCATGTGCGCTGTTCGTGCCTATCTGTGTACCGCGATGTTGTTTTATAAAACTTGTGGCTACACAAGCCCGGGTGCTATGTTCGCCGAAGCGGCGCGGACTGATGGTTTTCAAGCGCTCCTGAGAAAGCGAAGCGCCTCTCTCGTGCGAAGAGTGAGGGCCAGCTCGTCAGCTCGCTGGCGACGATTGTGATGCAAGTATGGTGTGCGTATAAACACCGTACCCATCTTTTTATTGTGAATATTTTAAATTAAATTGTTTACTTGAAATGAATTAATTTTAATTTATTTTATACTATGGATTTTATATAATTTGAACTTTATAAATTAATAATTTTATTTAATTCATGACTTGTACTTTATAAAAGTGTGTTATTTGTTTTTCCCATAGAACATTATTTGTTCCTCGGGCGAAGTATATGGAGTCCCTCGCCCCGCTCTGGACCCGTAACAGACCCCCCCCCCCCCCTGACAAGTATTGTTCTGCTCCCCCCCTCACCCCCGCACGGTACCCCCCCCGCGCGCGGTACTAGCTACTGTGTGATGACGAGTTCCGTGAAGTGACGCCTGAGTCTGTTCACCATATTTTGATAAACATACAATTTTGAGGTTACTCAGCTTATTCCGTTAATAATCTTACATCACTACATAGTATAAAACAATATCTCTTTATCTGTCCCTATATTACTATGTTTGCTTAAATCTTTAAAACTACGCAACGGATTTTGATGCGGTTTTTTTTAATAGATAGTGTGATTGAAAAGGAAGGTTTATATGTATGATAACATCCATTAAATAGTGGAGAAACACTGTTGTACCCGCGCGAAGCCGGAGCGGGCTCCGGCTAGTGTCCTCGCTAGTGTCTAATAACTCAAGAAAATACATCGATGAGGAAAGTTCACTGTCGTACCAAAGAAGCCAGTCGGAAGTCATGCGTTAACAAACATAAAAACTCCCGTGTTTTATACATTCATAACATATTGATTAGTTAAGTAGCAAGTTATGTACTCAACAATATATTATACTCTGTGAGTGTGTGTTCTCTCATTTCAGGTTTTCAGTGATATTATACAAGTAAAAGGTTGGACAGAGTTTACAGTTATCTATGAAGGCGCCGAACTCTTGCCGTTTTTAGAAAACATATTCAACATTCAAAACGTAGATTCGGCGGAAGAGAGCATTCTGATTAACGTCGTCCAGCTGCCCGCCGGGGACGATTACAGGTTCGCGTTTCATTACAACACGAGTGTTTAACCAACCGGCCCGGCGCGGCGGCCCGGCGGCGGCGGGCCGACGCGGGCGGGCCGACGCGGGCGGGCCGACGGCGGCGGGAAGTGAGTCTTCAAGTTGCGAGTGAATAGGTTCCTTCTAAGTTTGCGTGCTGCACCTTAGATCGCGTCGTCGTTTAACATCAGGTGAAACAGTGGTCAAACGTAAGCTTATAATCTTAAAAAGAAAGAAGTCCTGGGCGAACGTTACGACATCTGACGGAGGAGCATCTAATAACGGGCCGGCTCACGGGCGCTCCGAGCCGACGCTCTGGTGTGGGAGGTCTGAGGGACGCGGCTGGAGGTACATAAATGTGTCGGGCTCGTCCGCCTACCCCTACGGGAAAGAGGCGTGAATGTATGTATGTTTGTGTATCGGCAGCGGTTGACCAGTTAGCTGCCGCTTGTTATCCAAGATATATGTAATGGCCATTCGCCCCGCACATACTACCGATCTTGTTTGAATGAGTACCTACGCCTGGACCTATATTTTATCTGTGACATATACTTGATTATCAATAAACACATAAGCGACGTTGACTCTGAGTATACAAGCAGACGCGACGGCTGCACGCTTGTCTAAAGCAATATCAATGTCTAATTTCCAGAACACAGCTACAAACCATAAAGAGTTCAGGCTCCGTAAACTACTTGGTGAACTGCAGAAGACAAAGCCTGGAGCGGTTCCTGGCGCAGGCGCAGCAGGTGGGGATCATGTCCGACGATCACAGCTACTTGATCATGGACCCTGACTTTCAGACCGTCGACATCGATCCTTATAAGCACGGCGGTTCCAATATTACAGGTAAATTATTACAAGTATACCTGTTTCCGTTATTGGAGAGTCGTTTACTGCGGAAACTTTGAGGGTTGGTGCATTACACTAATACTCACTAAAACGGGCCTCGCTTCAGCGTTTGTGTGAACTCTGAGCGGGAGCAGCTCTGGCGTGAGTCGCGCCGTCCGAATCCGAATCTCTAACGATTACGCGTGGCAAATGAAAAAAGTATTTATGCAAGTTAAAATCCAGATTAAAGCGAAGAAAAGTTCAGATTTTTATATTGTATTTGTAAATGTTGCCTTTTTAACCGACTTCAAAAAGAAGGAGGTTCTCAATCCGACTCGTATTTTCTTTATCTTTTGTTATTTTTGTTACCTTATAACTTTTGACTGGATGAACAGATTTGGATGATTCTATTTTTATTTGAAAGCTTCAACGTCATCGACGTATGCAAAGGTTAACTTGTCAACTATTGGTGTTTTAAAAAAATTAGTTCAATCTTTAGAATTCAACATATTACGCGTAGCAAGTCAAATGTTATAAGTAGTCACAAATGTCCGTCGGTAGATCAGATATCGATCTTATCTCGCCCGCCTCCTCACATCTGAGCAGGCACCTCAGCTCGTGGTGTACGAGCTGGCTTTGTTCCTGCGAACAGATGAGGTACGGGGTGATATCGCCGGATCTGACGAATCCAATTCTTCAACAATCTTAAATGGCATTGTTTTTCAGGGATCCGCTTCTTCGATCCCGGATTGGAACACATTCAAAGCTTCATCACATCCCTAAATGAGAAAGTGAAGGAGTTATCCGAGGGAGCGATAGAAAACGCAATTTCTGAGAACGGTTTGTCGTTGGCCGCGGCCTTGGTCTACGACGCCGTCGCGCTGTACGCGGCTGCTGTGGCCGCCTTGGGCGTCGAGCGCGGCGCTGACGTCACGTGCGGTGACAGCTCGGGCTGGGAGCTCGGCTCGACTGTCATCAATCATGTCAGAGCTGTGAGTTGGTACCTCGTTGCATGGGTCTCTTATAACATATATGCTGCAGTGTAAATCTATAACTTCTCATGGCTTTTGTAGATGGAAATGGACGGACTGACTGGGGTTGTCAGATTTGATAGCGATGGATTTAGATCTGATTTTGAATTGGACGTGATCGAAGTGGTGGCGTATGGATTTGAAAAGGTACTCACCTGAATACCCTTTTGTTTTAAACTGATTTTCTTTTATTATATATATGTGGTATCCGGCTTTACTCACGTTTGTAGTCGAAGTTTCGACCTAGGTTTTCTTGATTTTCTTTAATTTATAATTAATTGAAAGACGTGAGCTCTTTTTGAACACGTTTATATGCTACGGGGCCGACCCTCAGGTGCCGGGAACGACGCGCTTCTCGACAAGCATTACAATACAATAGTGTGTGAGCACTATTATATATTAGAATAGGCTAGTTAAAGTGAATCGCGCGTTGTCTTTAACATTAGATATAATACTCGCCAGGTTGGCGGGTTGGCGAGCGCAGTTTGGTTTCAGATCCTCAGAGGGCGCTGTGCCAAGCGGCCCTTTTTATATTACAATTGTGTTAGTCTATGTCAACGCCAGTACTTTCAAACTATTACAAGAATACCAAATAATTGAATAAAATAGAATAAAAGAAAATAAAAATAAAGAATAAAATAAAAAAAATACATAAATTTGTCAATTTTCAAAAATTATTACATTAATAATACGATCGATTACTAACAATTCGATACTAAGTAAATCAAATGACTAATATAACGAATGTCAAATATAGTATTCTGTGGCAAACTTTATGAAGGTACTTAATGTTTATAAATTACATTATGAGGTAGTCAATTCTATTTCACAATTATATCTACTTTAAGATTAAAACAAATCTTCTTACTTACGACTAAAATGTTAGGATTAGGTAATAACCTGTCATGCGCGTGCAGGTGGGTGAGTGGACAGCAGAGGATGGCTACACCGAGACGAGGGTCATCATACCACCGGTAGAGCAGCAAGGAGTCGAAACTATGAAAGGGAAGCATTTTATAGTTATCACGGCGTTGGTGAGGAACCTCGACATATTATTGTAAATAAACACCCGGCTGAGGCGGCCTCGACCCTGTGTCACCACACCTACACACTGCACTAGATCCTGGATACAGCACGTCACCGTCACGGTTTCTTAATTTAAATAAAGATTTTCACGAGTCAGTCATCCACCACCTCTGAACTCCACCGTGGGGACTTACTGTATATGTGTCGGAGCGTGTCAGCTATTCAAACAGGATAAAGTATTGATTTGACTAGTTGTTGTCAGTACCTGATTGGCCAATTCAGTGGAGGCAGGTAATACGTGATGTTCGGTTTGGGCAAATAAGCGAGATTAATTCATAAATGTAAAGAGTGGGTCAAACAGTGAACCCAGCCCCAACGACCAGTCTGGGTGAGGAAGCTCACTAAGCGGCCGTGCTAGTAGTACCAGGAGTAACTTTGTTAATAGGGAAGTGAAGTTAGCCAACGGGAGTCTCTAGCCGCCGTACTTAGAGGCGAGGGTTGTCGTGAGTAATCTGTGGAGACACCTTGTAACTGTTAGACGGTGCTGTGGTCTCTTCTATTCGGTAAATAGGGAGCACAGCGGTGAGAGAGAATGTCGTCATGATGTAAAAACCGAACGGTAACAGTGTCGCGAGTTCAATTGTTTTTTAAACCGACTTCAAAAAAAACAGGAGGTTACTCAATTCGTTTATATATATGTGTGTTCGCGGATAACTTCGTCGTTTATGAATCGATTTTGATGATTATTTTTTGTTTGATAGAGTACGAGTACACTTCCGAGGTAGTCCGATTTAAATTTTATCAAAATCGGACAAGCTGTTTTTGAGTTACACTAATAAATGAAAAGTGCTTCGCATACTTCGACGATATTATGGTTGCGGTTGAAGACATCGGTGAACATACACAATGACAATTGATCCCGTGAGTAGCAAAGTTCACTGAAAAGGGTACAAAAAGAATTTTTACCAAAAATTGGAACCGACTTCAACACTCAAAAGTGTGAAATAACTTGTCGAAGTCGGTACGATGAGCACAATATTGTAATGATAGTTACTTTTGTAAAATATCATGGTACCGACTTCAACAAGTTATTTCACCCTTTTGGGTGTTGAAGTTGGTTCCATTTTTTGGTATTTTTTTTATATCTCATCTCAATAAATGGCCAACGCGCCCAAAGAAGTTTTTACTTCAATGATGAGTTGATCATTACATAATTGAGATATCTCTCTCCCGGTTGTCCTGCACGTGTCGCCTATCACCGGACAGACCTGCGACAGACGCGTACAGCGACATTTGTTCCAGAGCGCGCCATATGGGATGCTGAAGGAGTCCTCGAAGAAGCTAGAAGGCAACGATCGCTTCGAAGGTTTCGGAATAGAAATAATCGACGAACTGGCCAAGATGAACGAGTTCAACTACACGTTCGAGCTGCAGGAGGACGGCGTCTACGGCTCGTACAGCTCCCAGACCGGCCGGTGGAACGGGATGATGGCGAAGATCATGGACGGAGTAACTATCTACCCATGGCTCAGCACTCCTCTATATCTGTCGCATCGCTCTGTTTGTCTATATTATATTAATAAAGAGAGGGATAGCTGGACAAGTCTCAAGTAGGGGGTAATCGCTGGATCTACTGAACCGATTTTAAAAATTCTTTTACCAGGCCAAATCCACGTTCTTTGTGAGTTTCATAGGCTCATCATCATCGCCACCGTTTTTCATGATCGCGCGCGCGAAACCGCGGGAGCAGCTAGTTTTTGTAAATAGATTTATTCCATACTGGTACCAGAGTGCATCTTTGATGGCTGAACTGAATAAATGAATTGACCCAGTTTCATGCAAGCAGCAGCCATGCCAGCACCGCCTCTGTGGGTGACGTTGTTCCAGAGAGCGGACTTCGGGATCACGGACCTGACGATAACGTCGGCGCGCCAGCGCGCGGTGGACTTCACCAGCCCCTTCATGAACTTGGGCATCACCATTCTGTACAAGAAGCCCACCAAGGAACCGCCCAATCTGTTCTCCTTTATATCTCCCTTTTCTTCCGGCGTGAGTCACCTACACTATATTATTCCGTTTTGTTTGATGATCGCCGCTCTTGTGCACTTCTGACACTTTTCGACTCGCTTTTAGGTTTTCAGCAATATAACCTACAGGGGTGCGAGCACACAGTTACATTGCCAGTTAACATATTACAGGTTCTGTGCCCGATCATTGCTATTCTTCTATCTGGTGTGCTCGTTTTAAGTTTTAAGGGCTTACTCTATGTACAAAACCTCCATACATAGTTGTGTTGAGAACTAACCTGAATAAATTAGTGCGTACTCACCGACAGGCCCACACGCGACGCCGCGCTGAACAAGGCTCCCTGTGCTCCAATAGGGTTGTTGACCTTTTTTTACATGTATCTTAAATTATTCAGGACACTGAAATACACACCGGGCATTTTAAAATGTTTTTTATGGAACTCTAACAATAAAAAAAGATGTTTTTATTTCAACTTTTAAAATTGGCGCTAAAACATATAATCAATGGCGGCCTGTACCCGTATGACGTCACCAGGGCAATAACACATAGTGGTGTAACAATACGTTTGGCTTGCTTGTTGTAGTGTCGCGCGTAATCGATTTCAGAATCGATTATATACCTGTTATTTTATATCCATACTAATGTGATGTTTGTTGCTTATATAGAAGGGTGTTGGTTCGAACCAACAGCTCTAGACAGTAATGGTATTAACCTCAACAGCATCGGACTGACGAAGACTACAAAAATATATTGAAAGGAAAAATGTAAACCACAGGCCAATGAATGCGTGTACTAAGGACCGTGGATCGGTTCCTGTACACCGATAATACAGTGGCATACACTATCTGTACATAATAGCTATACATTAGTACAATGCACAAGATCGCTATATTTGCAATATAATGCCATTCAAACAAATATCCAGTCTATGCTATTATATTAAGGATACAAATGCAAAGGTAACGACTGTTCGTCTCCTGTAGTTGCGTCATCAATCATGATCCAAACGTAGTCGGACATTGCCGAACTATGCGCTCCGTAGTGATCCCGTTCGAAAAGGATACAAATACACTCATTAGCTTAGGAGTGCTGAAATAGAAAATAGGATAAAATCATACCGATAATGTAATTTAAGTGTACTGCGATTAGCTTAATATATGATTAATTATTACTGTAGGAAATTTCGAAATGCAATACTTCATATTATAATAAGTTACTACTAGGCAGAGGCGCGTTCCAGCGCGCCGCCACTCGCGCGCGCCAAGTTCAAACTGGTGGCGAGTTTGAAACCGAACACTCTATGTATATCGTTCACAGAAGAAGCTTTGAAACCTGTTACCCAGTTTTACACTTCTGGAGGTATCGTTTGTATTCTAATCTAATATGGTTGGTTGGCAACACAACAGAAACGTCGCGGATATACGGACTAATATATTCACAGACAAATCGAACTTTGGTAAAGCACTAGACCAGTATTTCTCAATCTTAATGATATTGCGACCCCCTTACAGTTTGAAAAAGTCCAGAGACCCCCTTGCCGGGCAGACAAAGTATTTTTAATTTAAAAGACTACGTTAAAAGACAATCATTAAGGTTGTCTTTATTTTGATATCTTTACTTATTAGCCTCTAAGAAGCTGCGAGAGGTTTACAACTAAATAAGAGGTAAGTTGCACGCCCGCTTGCGCGGTCCAATCTGAGACTGCGACCGCGACTGACAATGCGGCGTTGCCACACCGTTTGCGCGGTCCAATCTGAGACTGCGACCGCGACTGACAATGCGGCGTTGCCACACCGTTTGCGCGGTCCAATCTGAGACTGCGACCGCGACTGACAATGCGGCGTTGCCACACCGTTTGCGCGGTCCAATCTGAGACTGCGACCGCGACTGACAATGCGGCGTTGCCACACCGTTTGCGCGGTCCAATCTGAGACTGCGACCGCGACTGACAATGCGGCGTTGCCACACCGTTTGCGCGGTCCAATCTGAGACTGCGACAGCGATTGCCCAATGCGGCGTTGCCACACCGTTTGCGCGGGCCAATCTGAGACTGCGACAGCGACGCTGTTATTAATCAACTTTCTAAACCTTGCTTTTTTCCTTCTGTCGGCGACCTAGTCGGGACCTTAGTCGGGAGACTAAGGTTTCGCAACCGCCTCAGGGGTCTCGACCCACAGATGGAAAAACACTGTACTAGACGAATTATAAATGACTAAACAGATTACGCGATCCCGATTGACACTCGATAAAGAACTGCTGATACAGGACGCAGGTACTAAAAGCTTTGTGTTTGTTAAAATACACACCATCTAATGCCCATAACAGAACGATTTAATCAGTATAAACAGAGAATGGTTTTACGCAATCTTATATTTTTCTTCCACCCTTGTTTAAAATATAATGTTGTTTTTATGTAAAATATTGATATGAATATGACATAAGTCGAGGTGAGCTTACCCAGGGGCGGCTGGTGGTCGGTGTGCAGGTGTGGGCGTGGCTGGCGGGCGCGTACGTCGGGGTGTCGGTGCTGCTGTTCGCGCTGGGCAGGGTTGCTCCCGAAGAATGGCAAAACCCTTATCCATGTATCGAGGAACCGGAAACATTGGACAATCAGTGGACCTTGGCTAATTCCTTTTGGTTCACTTTGGGCAGCGTGCTGACCCAAGGCTCAGAAATCGCACCAATGTAAGCGATCGTTAATCTCGCCGGCGCTCATGGAGGGCATCGAGCGATGATGCCTTTCACTATCCATTCTAAACCGATGTAAAAAATATAAATATAATTGAGGGAGCGGGAAAACCGTAATCCACGCGGGTGAAACCGCGGGGCGCAGCTAGTAACAAATATATTCTAGTCGACGATCGTCGTGGCTCAGCGATAGGTACTGTCGCTAGAACCGCGACCTCGGATTCGAATCCCGGCTGGGGCAAATATGCGGCTGGCCGGTTGGCGCAGTTGGTAGCACTCAGCCTTCTGAGCCGCAGGTCCCGGGTTCGATTCCCGGACAGGTCAAACATTTGTGTGTATGAACATGTCTGTTTGACCTGTGTCTGGGTGTGTATATGTATATAAGTATATATATATATCAGTCATCAGGTTACCATAGCACAGGCTCTGCCTAGTTTGGGACCTGAAGACCTTGTGTGAATGTTAATAAATAAATAAATAAATATTTCTGTGATTAGCGTACACCTAGATGTTAGTTCTCGTCTTGGATGTTTCTCCATTGCGATCGTGTGTGTTGATGCCTCTCGCGACACAGGCTATCCTAGTGCGGGGGTGCGAGTGTGCGTGTATTCGAGCTGTGATCTGGCGCGGCATACTGCTGTACCTAGCTCCTTGCTCTCAATGACTGATTGTAATGACAGACAGCAGTCAGCGCACGGTAAAGCTGTCAGTAACAACGTGACTGTTCCAGCGCGGTCTCCACCAGGATGGCCGGCAGCATGTGGTGGTTCTTCACCCTCATCATGGTCTCCTCGTACACGGCCAACCTCGCCGCCTTCCTGACGGTCGAGTCCAAGTTCTACGCCATCAAAACTATACAGGACTTGGCCACTAACCCCTACGGGATCAACTACGGCGCTAAGAAAAACGGGGCTACGTTCACGTTTTTCAAGGTGATGAAGTGTTTCCTTCAATCCGAGCCTCTCCATGCAGCCTAGGCCCTAGGCTGACAGCGACCGAACTTAATTAAAAATTAAATAAATAAAAACTTGTATATGTATAAAAAAGACTAGGAATGTATGGAGTGCGGAGCGATCTGCATACGTCCGACGTCGGCAGTGGTGGGTCACGGGAATTTTAGTATTTTTTATATTTACAGATCTAGCGTTTGACCCACTCAATGGTCAGTGACGATGTGGTCCAAGATGCTATCACGCTAGACCTAGAATTGTGACAGGGTCTCACTCAAGGACTGCTGCCTGAACACACTATGTGTTCGGTGACAGTTACAGCCGCCGAGGTCACGTGATACTGGGCGGCGCGGCGGCGTTTTTACAAAATATATTCGTATTAAATAAACAATAATTAAAGTTAACAGTTCAAACAGACTTCGTACGCTATCACAACAAGTCACTATGGTTAAATCAATGTACAAAGTATAAAAGCCGAGCTCGACGTGATAGCGAACAGAAATAGTCTTCTATTACTACTGTGTAATAGTCTGTGGACTATATGAAAAAAATCGTTATGCACAGCACTCAGCCGAGTGGGCGGCTCCCATCTATGAAGAATATAATTACCTTCAGAACATTTCGATCGGTAAAAAATAGAGAACTTCACGGGCGTGAACTGTCGAAACGGGCCTTTTATTTTGTGAGAACTTTACATTTAAGAACTATGGCATATGGCGCGCATGGCGCATGGCACACGGCTCATGGCGCATGGCACACGGCTCATGGCGCACGGTGCATGGTAAATGGCGCACGGTGCATGGCGCACGGCGGTCGCTCGCTACTCGCGGGCATAATACCGCCACGTACTGAACAACATACTCGTAGCATATTTGTATATTAGTTGTAATTGTTTTTATTAATGTGTATAACATTTACTTATTTATTGCTTTTTTACAATCGCTTATTTAAATGTTGTACATATGAACTATTAACAATTCACATTTCAGGAATCGGATAACCTTCTTTATCAGAAGATGTATGAGTACATGGAGAGCCACCCCGAGCACCAGCCCCCGACCAACGACATCGGTCTGGAAAGGTACCCGCCGAGCTTTTATATTTATTTGTGAACTGTACTCGCTTAATCAATAAATACGAGTGAAATTTCAGAGTAAAGTCTGCCGAAGAAAACTACGCGTTCTTGATGGAGTCCACGTCCATCGAGTACATGGTGGAGCGGAACTGCGACGTGGCCCAGGTGGGGGGGCTGCTGGACTCCAAGGGATACGGCATAGCCATGAGGAAAAGTGAGCGACCTTGTGCTCGTGATGCGCGAGTTACTGGAACCATGGGAGCGTATGTCGAGGGGTAGAATTGTATCAGTTTATAGATTATTTGTGTAAGCGAGTGAACCATACATATGGCCGACACCTCGTGGATAGAAGTCATTGCCGCGGGGACGTTTGTTGTGTTCGGTGGAGACTCTGGCTGTTGGAAGTGGGTATCTATCCAGCGCGAACTTATGTCATTATTACGAGAAAACAAAAAGCGCATGCTTATCCTAACAATTTGAGCTACTGTTTCATATTTGTGAGCACGTCGCTCGCCTGCAAGCAAGCGGTGCCCATTTTATGTCCTCATTTTGAATTGAATAATGTTTATACGGATGTTATTTTTCTATTTAGTTTTGAACATAAACGGTAAACAACGCGAGGTACCGTTTACAGTAAGTATATTGTTTTCATACAAATTCCAGATTCGCCATACCGCCAGCCCATGAGCGAATCGATCCTGCAGCTGCAGGAGCAGGGCACGCTCACCAGGATGAAGGATAAATGGTGGAAGGAGAAACGAGGGGGCGGCATGTGCGCGGTGAGTTGGCTTCTGGCCTTCTGGTTGTAACGCACCTTTTGACAAATACCAAACACTAAGCTCAGATGTTCCAGTACGTTCCAGGTGTATGTGTGCGCCGCCGAGACCGTCCGCTGTGGGCAGCGCACGATATCATCCGCGTGTCGTAGTCTACTCGGTATTGTCACGTATAATCTAACATACTATCTACACATAATATTACATCGTCGCTGTGTACCTGCACGTGCGTGACCCGAGCCGAGGGGGCGCTTACATCCTCGTTAACGAGTCCGAGATGTACTATGGGGGAGGTGACCGTCCCAGCAGTGGACGTGTCGTGAGGCACGCGATCGGGTTCCAGGACGAGGACTCGGGCGGCGGCGGCGACGCGCAGCCGCTGGTGCTGGCGAACGTGGGCGGCGTGTTCATCGTGCTGGCGGCCGGCTGCGGCGTGGCCGTGCTGTGCGCCTGCCTCGAGATGACATTCCACGTCTGGATGGTATCGCATAGGATGAAGGTAGCGTGCGCACTCGTCTCTTCGCACTCTATTCAAATGAAATAATTGAGTAGGTTCTGATAATGAGACTGGGTACTGATAATGTTGAACACGAAATGCTATTAATTTCACCACAAATACAAGTTTTTCATTTCGAACTAAAGATCTCATGAAAATAACTATTCATTTTGCACTGAACGAATAACATATAAACAGTTTTGGTCAAGTATTATCTATGTTATGTTCTGTATAATGACTGCGCGGACGGCGGACGTTAAACTTGCGATATAATGTAGAATTGTAGAACATCGCGAACGTTATGAAGTCGATCCAAGTTTGTCGAGTGTCGCGCGCGCTAGCGCGACGATCAACGATATTGTCGAGATTACACGACTAAACACTTTAAAGCCATAACTACTAAGTAACAAATCTTATTATAATATCGAGCAGCTTCTTAATGACACAATTAAAGAAAATATATGAAATGAAACGGTCTGTTTGCATGTACAGGTTCCGCTGGGGCTTCCATCATTCTGATTGATCTCTCTGAGAGACACCGCGCCGACCTTAAACTACACCGTGTTCAAGATATTATGCGAATCGAAGGTTTTTACGATTGTATTAGATTGTTCCTTTATTATTTTCAACATTAAAACTGTGGTTCACTGACCCCGACCGGGTCGTAGGGGACGATCGACAAATCGAAATTAATTCGTAAAACATATTATTTTGTTCTCGCTGAAATATTTAAAAAAGTTTCTGACAGTTATGCTGCAGGTGGTCTTAGAAATATCGACGTTCGATCAGCTATCCGACAGGTATTACACACTAGGGTATTACCGAAATAATAAGAAACACCCTTGAACATTTTTTTATTATTCCCTAGCGGACGATATCGCTATACTCGTAATTCTTAAACTCAATAACTAAACGATCCTACACGAATCCGTTTGGTGAGGTGGACGGCGCGCGCGCCGGCGCCGGCCCGAGCCCGAGTCCGAGTCCGAGCCCGAGCCCCGAGCGTGAGCCTGAGCCCGAGTCCGAGCCCGAGCCCGAGCCCGAGCCCCGAGCGTGAGCCCGAGCCCGAGCCCGAGGGGTACGCGCCAGTCTCTCCACTGGTGTCTCAGATAATCCATTGCATGTACTCGTAAGTTAGCTCCACAGCACACTGTATCTCGTGCTACACCTCATACAAAGGCAAACTTACCAATTGAGCTATATTCCTATATAATTATAATAAATCTGCCATCAGTCCATTCGGCTCCTGGGGGACCAGATCAGCGGGAGCCGACGGGTTCGGCGCCGCCCCTCGCCCGATATATAAGTTTACTGTGATCTCTGCGGGTGACGGGGCATACTCCCCCGCCACTCACCTCATAAACACCTACGTCTCGAAAATATACAAGTTTTTGGTTAATCATTTTATTTCAGGTATCGTTCAGGGAAGAATTGAGGGCAGAGCTGAAGTTCATCTTCAGCTTCAGCGGGGACACCAAACCGGTCCGGCACCGGGACTCCACCGGGAGCGGATCCGGCGCCTCCAAGGGAGTTGACGACCACGGAGGGAATGATAGTGACGACCGGGAATCCCTCAAGGAAGATATCGAAGATCGTGACCGTGCGACTCCCTCTCAAAGATCTACCCACTCGAGGCACACCTTGCACAGCAGAAGGCCGAGCAACGCCATTCATATGCCGACCAGGATGCGAAAGAACAGCCAGAGGAATTAAGCTATGGAACGGTTCATATAGTTCTGTAATCATATGAAGCATTTAAACAAACGAACGAGTTCACACTCACTCCCCCGCACTAGGATACCCCGTGTCGCTAGAGGTATCTAATAGACACACACGATAACTTCATACAAAATGAAGGATCGGATTCTGGGCATCACCACCACAGAGTCACACGATCTACCGTACGAGCCAGAGACGCACCAGTATCCAGAGAGACGATGAGAGCCTAGCTAGCCTCGCGGTATCACTTCTGTAGAGTTTGAATTAGAAAGTCCTCTCTAAGCAGCTGTCAGTATATCGACGTGTGACAAGTTTCAGTTCGCTCCATCCACGGATTGTGGATCCATCCAAGTTTTGTGCTGTGTCGATAGATCAGTCATTTCAACTGCGAAAACTGCGATAACCTTATTGTGGCGCAAGCATTTCATCCTGCTCCAAGCGCGCGCTGGGTGCCGCGCAGTCGTATGCCAAAATTCATAGTGAAGCTCCTTGTGGCTTGCGACACGAGCGACACGAAAATGGCTCGTAGTATTGCTAGTCATAAAATAACGTACCTTCCGCTGAAACTGACACAACAGCCCCTAAACTATTGTCGAGACTATCATGTTACATCTAATTTGTTAGGCCTTTATTTCTTGTCTCCGGCCGCCGCGAAAAAATTGTACGAAAATAAGTATCTTGTCCCACTAATATTATAAATCTGACAGTTTGGATGGATGGATGGATGTTTGTTACTCAATCACGCCAGAACGGCTGAACGGATTTGGATAAAATTTGGTATGTAGAAACTTCAAGTCCCGGAATAATACATAGGCTACTTTGCATCATCATCAATCAAGTAGTATTATATATATAGTAGGTTTATATATATCTTTGGAACCCATTTTAGAAACGACAAACCTGCTGTAACGGCCGGCAGGATCACCGACATCAGCCCGCTCGGTCTGATCAACTTATTCTTCGGCTCAGCATAATATCCAATAAAATACTTTGCGGCGTATTGTTTGTTTTTATTTAATTCATCCATAAAGTAGAACAGTAGAGACAAAGTGAAGCTCTTCTAATCGAATGTCCTGACTGAGGCGGACGGAGCACCGCCGCCCGGCCCGACAGTCAATCAGGTCACGGTGAGAAATGTGCGGGTGTCCGCGTGTCCGGCCGCGTCACGTGTCTACTCTCGAGGGGGGACGGACGCGGGTGATTGAGAGGGCTCGGGAGGAGGTGAGGAGGTCGAGCTGCAAGAAGGATACAATAGGAGGTTTCATTTGTGCTCCCCACGTTAGCTTCGAATGAATAAAAATAAGGTTGTTCGCTCGGTCGTTGGCGCTGAAGCGTTCGCATCTTTGCGATCTTAAACGATTGGCCGGTTAATAAGCGAGGCACTCTTTGGTCGCACGTTGACTATGAGGCAGCACAAAAAAGCATTCATTCAGGTATACGAAACTTATTAATTTAAAAAAAAAATCACGTGTAGCCACCATTCTTGACGGAAGTAATAAGTTAACAGGTCATAAAATTGTAACCCATTTACGCGAAAGCCTACCTTCGTTTAACGAGTCCGATATTGTTAACTAAACTGTCGTTAACGAGTTGTCTCGACTTTGCTGGCGCCCTGCGAGATAATTTATAAGTTTTGTCACGCAATTAGTTAAACTAATGGAAGTCGGGACGAGAGAACCCCAGGTCAGCCAGCGTCGGTGTCCGGTAGCTGTGATATAACGACCCGTGTCGGTTACCGAGGCAGAGGACCCGGCGGGTACTATTATAACATTTCTATTAATAATGTGTTTTTGAAATATCACCGATCTGTTTTGGAAACGGAACAGAAGTGGCTACAGTGGGAATTGCTCGCGGGGTTTCTCTACGCAACTGAATCTGGAATGAGAAGATTCGTAGAACAAAGAAAGTCACCGACATAGCCCATCAGATTAGCGAGTCGAAGTGGCTGTGGGCAAAGCATATGTCTCGGAGGGCTGACGGCTGTTAGTGTTGGAGAGGGTGGGCGCAGCAAACGATGTCCGACGACATTTCAACCAGACTTTGTGATCGATGTGAACGATGAAGGTAAGAATATTGAAAGACCGGTCGTCTATTGGATGTTATAATTAATTAAAACAGTTGTAATTAATGTCTAGTAGCGTTAACTATTATTCAGATATATTATTCATTTTCTATGTATGTCAATCGGAATGCATTTATTGTAAAAAAATGGCTATAAGTAATGGCTATTCAGTAGTAAAAAGTATAGTTCAATATTTAAGCATTCTTAATATATTTTGGTGGTTTTTCGATCTGTTGACACTTGCAAACATCGCAACCTACAGCCATCCACATGGTACCTATCATGCACGGTCTGGTCCCAAGCGATGCTCCCTGGTTAGCTGAACTTGCTCCGCCTCGCGAACGCCACACTCAGACTCCGCGAGGAGTGCCTGGAGCTGTGCGAGTGACAGGTTCTGCGCGAGCTGGTGGACTTCCCGGAACCCAAAGACTTCAAGGATCGAACTTCGTCCTTTCCTTCCAACTCGGCCAAAGCTTCAGCACTACCGTCGGTCGTTTTCGGCTTTCTCTTTACGGGTTTCACATTACCGCTGAATGTGAGGGCGAATTTCAGTTCTTCTACCAGCTCATATTTGAAGGAGGTCTGAAATAAATAGATGCTTGTTGTATTACAAGGTTTTTGGTTATTTCGAATTTAATATTTTTAAAATATTTTTAAGCTTACAACTTCTTCTTACAACTAGACTACAAAATGCAAAGTTTTCGAACAGTGTGTTAACGGTGATTATATGTTTATGAAACTGAAACGTGGTCTCTAGTTATGGGCCTCATGAGCAAACTTGATTGGGTTGCGTATGAGCCCCGAGGCGAGCTCACTCACAACGAACCGTGGAGGAGGGCGGAGGACTACGCTCCGCTACGAGATCAATTCAGAAACGAAAAGATGCTTAGACGAACGAAACGCACCGACATACCCCCCGGGTAAGCAACTGGAATTGGCCGCGGTCAGGGAGCATGTCGCGTATGGCCGTTTAGGTTCACGGGTCATCAGCCATCTGCCGGCTGTCAAGCGCAGGGTAGGTACGCATAGGTACGCACTCGGTAGCTCCTGAAGGAGGCTCCGGCGTGAACTCGATACGATAGATCGACCACGCGCAAGGTTTCACATTATAACCATATCAAATATTATAACACGATAATGATGGACAGTATACATACTTACACCATATTTGACAGTACGCTTAAAGACACCCCACAGCATGTCCAGCGTGGAGATGATGATACCGATTCCGCACCCCCCGCCGAGCACGACGAAGGCTCCCAGCATGTTTCTCATGTTCAGCTGTTTTGGGTCTTCCGACACTTTATCCTGGAATGTTTGGTGTGACTTAGTGTAGTGTGTACGAAATGCTTTCATGATGTACATATTGATGAATACATTATCGACAATCATCATATAAATGATAAAAAAATCATTTATTTCGGTTTACTATGACCCACACACAGTACAAAATAAATCAATTAAAATAAAATATAATAAAAATTAAATTTAGTCACACGCAAAATGCAGTAGCTCCTGACAAACGGCACTGCTGAAACATACCTGCTGCAGCAGTGCCGCATGTAGGGGCACTGCAATCTATCGGCGATCATCGCCAGGAGTGCGTTGGAGCTCGCCCGCACTCTACGCACCAGGTAGGCGCTCCGCCTGCGCATAGTAGTATAAAAGCAGGCAGTGCGCGCCTCCGCGAACATATCCAAGGCGCTGCAGAAGCGGGGCAGCCCCACCATAATCCTAAACGCAGTATTTTGGAGACCGCGGAGGTCGCTGTAGCACTTCTTTGTGTAACGAGCCCACAGGCTGGAGGTGTAACATTTTGGGGACTTACGACGCCAGCTCTAAATACCATGATCTGGCTTGTTGCCACACTATACTTCAGACCGTGGCACGAGCGTAGTCTTCACATACTCTTAAAAACCAACTGAGACCACATAGCGACGCACTCAGCAATACCATGTCGTCTCCACTCCATCAATATGACAGCCGACATGGCGATTGCTGAGCTCGACGATCAGGTCATTCATATATAAGTTAAATAACAAAGGGGATGTCAACCCGCCCTGCCTGACACCACATTCAAGTTCATATTGCTCTGACATCACCCCTGCCCATCTCACACAATCCCGTGGATGCCCATACCAGAACCGAAGTGTGCTGGTAATCTCATATGGTACATTAATCTGGTCTAGTCTACTCCATAAGACACCGTATTGGACTAAATCAAAAGCCTTGGAAATGTCTACTACAAAAGCCTTGGAAATGTCTACTACATTACTGTTTAATTGGTGTAGGCTCGCGGGGGTTCGCAGGCTGGAGGGGCGGGACAAACCCTGATGCGTGTTGATATGAAGTAATACAAAAATGTACTTCACAGGTGGCTCGAAATAAATTATATATTTAGGCTTTTTAACTTTCTTTCTTCAAGTGTAAGGAAGACATAGTTCAAACGCATTTGTCGCTAGCGCGAGAAATGTTGATAAGCTGTATTTAAATAATTAACTCTCGATCGACCTGACATTTCCATCATGATGACTCTTATGTGCAGTTTGAGATTTTTGAGTTTTTTTAAATATAAACGGTTTAGGCGGTCGCCGTGGCTCAGTGGTCGTGACATGACATCTTGGTCTCCGGGTTTGAATCCCGGTAGGGGCAAGCATTTGTAAGATGAGTGTAAGTGTTTCCCGGGTCTCGGGTGTTCGTGTGTGTCCGCGCCTCCCGCAGAACTGAGAGTTCTAGCGCGGAGGAGGTCTCCCGGACCGCCGCGCCCAGGTGTATCTATATACGGCGGAATCGCGCGGTCGACGTCTCGTCTCTCTCTGAACTCACCGAACACTTCCCCCCGCCACGTTTCTCCTTCCACCAAAGGTCTTTCAACTTTTGTATTTCTCCCTTTTCTTTCATTTTCAAAAGGGCGTCGTCGATAAACCTCTTGTACGGTGAATCTGAAAGAATTTACATTAATCAAGAATTCGTTTACAAGCAGGTAAGCTGGGCGTCTATCCTCTGTGAGCGGCCAAGGTGCAGGCGACGGCGACGGTTATCGCCGCTACTGTCTCTGATATAATATAACTGCGGTTCATACCCCGGCCCGAGCACGGACCGCCGGCGCCCAGTGACGCGGGGCCGGGGAGTGCCTGGGGACGGCTCGGGGTTGACATCGGGCCCGCGGGACCGCCCGGGACATGTCATGATAGTAGCTGTAGTGTGGTGATTAGTTATTAGTGATATAGCTTCATTTTGAATAAACGCATTAGCCTGATTATTCAATTTGTCATTTAAATTAAGATTAATTATTTTTTTATTTGACGTTCTCTATGTACAGAAACGACCCGGCTCGACAGATTTACAAAAAGTTTAGTTGTAAAGTTCCTACATACTGCAATAGCACTAAAGCACTGTACATTACAAAGACACATGTGATAAGCAGGATCGCTCGTCCCTTTATAACGAACGCTACACTGATCTGGTGACATCAGAGAATAATGAGTGAGTTACGTTTCTTCATGCCGATCGCGTAGGTCTTGGTGTCCAGCAGGCCGCCCACCTGGATCAGGTCGCAGTGGCGCTCCTTGTAGTATTCTATGGAGGTCGATTCCATGAAAAACGCAAAAGTTGAATTTTCGGCCCTGAAATATACCAACAAAATAATTTCCACTCACTATCATTTTAATGAGTGCTACCGTGAAATTAAATTTAATTAAGAAAATGTTATTAAAACCCTATAATAACAGCTAAAAAGTGAAATAAATGCACCTATTTCTATTTTCCATTTATATTTTAGATTGCAGTATGATAATTTAAAAAATAATTTGTATTTTATTTTAAGTATATAGGTATTTTAATATCTTTATATACTTTATTAATATGTGTGTATACACATTTAAATATTTCTAAAATGTCTAAAGTTCCGACACCAGCCGTCTTCGTGCATTTCGCTCTCCATCCAAAGGTCGTCTGGAAGAGATCGCTGACAGCAACACAACCTCCTATTTTTATACATTGTTGTGCTATTAAACTGCTTCTGTTATTATTTTTAATGTGCTCAATAACGAGTATATCTATTTATTTATATCATAATATATATCAGCTTTTAGTTATTCACATCGTTTTAAAATAATCCAAATAAGTATATGTTTAGAGAGTATAATTGTAAGGCAGGCACTCGCCAACCGTATATGTGCCCGGCCATCGCTATATATAATATAACATGTGTATGTATGTATGTATGTATACTGACCACGCGACACCATTCTCGTTCTTCTCCTTGATCCAGCCGTTCGCTTGCATTCTCTTGTACATGTCCCTGTAGTGCTCGTTGTTCGAATCCTACAACAGACCAACAACTAAACATGTCAACCTCTCTGCGCTCGTTAATAATGAACTTCGTGACCATCCTTCATCAGTGCATGTATCACAGGCACCACTACGTGCATCATCGACACTGCACCACCCACATGGGCCGGGCTGAGGGCCTGGCTCGACCCTCGGCCCCTCTCACTTGATATTCAATTACATCGGACTAATTGTTATAACAACAAAAGTATGTTTGTGCCCAATGCGATTGGAGACGTGAGAGAAGCGACCATAGCCTAGCGGTGGGGGCGTCGGCTTCCAAATTTACAGACGCCGGTTCGTACCTCACTGATGGCTTCGATCTACAGTGACGGCAACAGTTACCGAATTTTTTTTTTTTTTTTTTTTTTATTCCCAGGTATGATGACACTTGCGAGTACCCGCCTGGCTACAACACCCTAAAGTCTAAGAACTGCGGTCACCAACACGTCGTGCGTTCGGGCAGCGCTCCTGTAGAGCCAGGAAACGTTCTCGGTACGCCGTCGCCCACATCGTCACCGACCATAGAGTGAGATAGCGGTCAAACGGTAGATCCACTGAGGTATACGACTAATACAATATACGTACTCGATAAAGCTATAACGATGAGAAGCGAACTGGAACTCACTCCTTGATACAAACAGCGAACATGCTGTACATAACAGCGCACATAACTGTGAGTGTCGTCATCAGTAACGGCGTCAGTTCGAAGGGGAATAATGACGTCATAAGGGACAGTGTCATATAACACTTGTAAAACAGATATTATTTTATATTTATATTAAAGTTTTAGTATCTTTGCCTTTTTGAACCGACTTCAAAAAAGGAGGTTACTTAATTCGACCGTATATTTTTTTGTAGTGTGTTCTCTGATAACTTCGTCGTTTATGAACCGATTTTGATGATTATTTTTTTAATTCGAATAATTTATAGAATGTTGATGTCTGGAGACGCACACCGACCTTACACTCCACTTGTATATAACTGTTACACGGTAATGGTGGAAGGGGAACAGACGCGTACCCTGAAGAAGTTGATCGTGGAGCCCTCCCGCTTGGCGCCGTACGATATCGACTTCTGGCGATAGAGGTCGTCGACCGTCTCGAAGGGCAGCACGTTCTTCTCGATGGTGAGGAAGGCCACCAGCGTCCCCACGTACGAGGCCACCATCACCAGCGTGAAGAACCACCACACACTCGTGATCATCCGCGGGGCCAGCGCGCTGGGGACATACGTGCGTACCTATACTTCAAGTTGTCTTGACGGTACACCACTTGCTCAATAGACTATTGAAGGTCTTTCTACCTTATCAGCCTTGTGTCAGTCACGCGTACTCATTTCATTTATAATAATTGTATTGTTTTATACTAACTATACAACAGATTAATTATATCATTATTATCATTGTATTAGTTGATCGTTCTATCAATTAACATATACATATTATAATTTTCATTTAACATTTAATATTTTTTTCGTAATTAATCGTAAGCAATTTATTCACAATAATTAGTGTCAAATAAATTACAAAATACCACTTAACGTATCACAATAAACTTTAAGAAGGTTTGAAACGTTTTCTGTTTGAAAATGTTATTGAAAGGTTACTTCAAATAAAATTTTATCAATAGTATAACTTTACTGAAAAAACTAAATACAAAAAAGTATGTATGTTGTATAAACTACAGTATAACGATGCCCTGCCCACTCCCACAAGTTCTAAATAATTGATTTCTACTTTTAATGAAATAATACACTAATAACTAATGACAATGCTGCAGCTGCGGCGGGTCTAGTTCCCAAGAGGGCGTTGCGATGCTTATTCTTTGGCAAGATAAAGGATTATTATTATTAGAGCTTTATACTTTATAGCTCCGAATTGTTTTATTCCACAATACAACCGCAATTAAGGGTTATGTTTTTTTAAATTGTGTCTATGCCTCCCGCGACACAGGGAAACATAGTGCGGGGGTGTGAATGTGATAAGAATAAAGTATGTACGTAACTTACATAGGTGCAATTTCGGATCCTTGCTGCATCACAGATCCAATAATGAGCCACAGAGAGTTGGCGAAGCTGAACTGGTTGGTCAACTCGTCGGGCGATTCTACGCACGGGACAGGGTTCTGCCATTCCTTGTTAGAGATCCTTCCTACGAATATCATGACAGCCCCGAGACAGACTTGGATTAATAACATGTTGATCCACACCTGAAACTTCCAAAAATGATTATCAAGTGATGATTACTTACTCGCTACACTTACGCTACGCTTCACTTATTATCTTAAACTTGATATATGGTGTAGACAGGCCGCGCCGGCGGTCGCGTACAGGACGCTCTGGTGAGACAACAGCAGCACGCGACACCGTACTGTCGGCGCGGTCGGAGGATGTCACGCAGGAAGCAGGAGGAGTGTCCACTGACCTCCGTGGAGAACACCGCCATGAAGGAGAACATCTCCGGCGGCTGCTTGCTCGGCTCCTTGTACAGGATACTGATGCCGAGGTTCATGAACGGGGTCGAGAAGTCGATGCCGTCTTGTCTATCCTTCGTCACCGTGAAGTCGCAGATGGCCAGGTCTGCTCTCTGCGGACGGAACCAAACATCAACTGGAACCGTTGCTGAAGCGCGCCCGCCGGCCTGACGGTCGCCGGATCGATGCTCGGGCTAAAGGCCGAGACAAAAGTTTCATGAGGATGTATTTGCTCAGCTTAAACTTCTGTCTAACTTACGTATGTTATATCGCGACCGGTTCCGTGACCTTCTGAAAGGGAATCATCCATAGATTTTGGTCGAGATAGCCACTCGACTAATATACGGTCGAAATAAACTATGAGTGACCATCGAGTGAGATAGTGGTCGAACACTGGATCTCTAAATTATGAATACAGACCTTCTTTTAAGATATATAGGTAATAATACTTATTTTTGTAAATTAAAATAGTAAAATAAAATAATAGATAAAGTCCAAAATCATACGCAATTGTAACTCGCTGAACTAAAATATGGCTAAATCCTGTGGATCCCAGCGGAGAGAACGGGACCAGCTAGTACAAGTGTCGCCGCGCGGTCTCCGACCACGTGCGACGTCTCGACCGGGGTGACCAATGATGGATGTTAGTGAGGAGGTACACTACGCAGGCGCGCGAGGGACTCACGTCTTCCATGAGCTCCTTCACCATCCCGTTGAACTCGCCGTTCTCCTGCTTGATGCCGTACGTCTGCTCGATGGCGAACTCGTAGCTGAACGAGAGCTTCCTCGAGAGCGTGTCGATCAGGTCGATGGTGAAGCCCTCGTACCGATCGTTCCCCTCCAGCTTGCTCGAAGACTCTTTGATGTAAGCGTACGGCGGCGTCTGTCGGTCCGTCCATTTACACGATTACACTTTACAATTATTTATTAGGCTACAAAAACCCTCACGCCTGTAGCGGAAGCTACCATCGAGCCAACTGGCTGGCGGCACAACCACCCTCCCAGAGTTCTCCGACCTCTGCCTCTCACAGCAAATGTTGGCTGCGGAGTGATCGTTGTTTCGGTAAACAAGAACCCATCACCACGCGCTCGAATAATGCTCTTTTAGAATCAGCTTCGGCCGATGTAAGTATATATATTCATAATGAGGTCGCATTTCTAAACAAAATTTGAAATTCTCATGAGTAAATATTAGTGTTCAACAGTCGCAGTGATAGTGAGGGTAGTAGAGGAAGTCAACTGAGACAAATAAATATCATTAAATTACTTAATTTCTCATAATCTGTTGTGGTGCCCTGTAACTATGATGTGCAACCTTATAACCCGTGTGTGCTTAACTTGAAGGAAGCTAAGGACCGGAGGTGAGAGAGAGTGTTTCATGATGTTAAAGGGCCCTTTAGTCCACCACCGCGGGTCACAAATCCTGGGGCTTCCGAGTTCACTCCTTTGGGATAAAAAAGTTATTATAATATGAAACGCTAAATATGTGTGTGCATGTGTGTGTCTGTTACAGCTATGCTATTATAATGTTACCGTTACGAAACACCATCCCGACGGCGCTCAGGCTTTAGCAGCCCTCTAGCGCTGCACCGCGGGCGCCGACAGATATATCTCACTCAACACCGAGTGGTGGCAACTCAACAATTATACTTATTTTATTGTCGACTTATTCGATCTGTATATTATTATCTAATCACGCAATTTAAATTCAGAACTTGATTTTGAAGACAGTCTTAGATACTTTGGGTGAAAACACATATGACTAACTAAATCGTGGTAAAACTAATATCCAAAGTATATATACTTTGCATTTGTAATAATTGATTCAGCGATCGTTCCTATCGACAACATTTAGACAATGCTTGTCGAAGGTTACGTAGTTCCCGGTAGTCATGGGTGGTAGTATCGGTAAAAACATGAGCATGTAATAAACGCCCATGGCCCGCGGCCCGAGGCCCGCGGCCCGCGGCCCGCGGCCCGAGGCCCGAGGCCCGCGGCAGGAATGAAACCTTACTATTGCTATCAACACCTTCAAGCTCTTGTTACTAAGGATGTTCTCTTCGCCGATCTCGGCGTCGGGCTCGATGGGTCGCGCGATCTCCAGACTGTCGAAAGTCCATTGTCCGATCTACAAAATATAATTAACGTATTTTAGAAGGCCTCAATATACATTCTTGTAAAATATTGATGACGGCGCTCGAGGCTCAGCGATCGGCGACACCGACCTCGGGACGGCCTCGACCTGGGGGTTCGAATCCCGGCCGGAGCGAACATTTATAGGACGAACATGTTCGATCTCGGGTCTCGGATGGTTTGTGTAATGTACGTCCTCACCTGCCGCGACACAAGATGTCCTAGTGCGGGAAAGTGCGTGTGAATGCGTTCAAAAATATAAAAATGCTCACCGTTTGGTTCCCCGCAGGAGTTAATTCTAATATATCAAAAGCAACCTTAGATCTGAGGCCCTGCCCGTCGAATATGATCGGACCCGTGATGCCGTCGACTTTACTCTGAAAAAAAAAAGTTCGTCTCACGAATGTCTCTTTAAATGTTCAGTTCGTCGCTGTAAGCGCGCTCCGAGTATACCGTTCTCATAAAGTTGAGCAGCGAAGTTCCGTACTCCCAGGAGGTCATGGTGTCGCAGCTGAGCGGCGCGGGCACCATAGTGGAGGACAGCTCCCGTTTCTTGTACACCTCGAGGGTGAGGTTGAACGACAGCACCGCGTCGTGGACGAGGAGGAGCTTGGTGGCGAGCCGCTCGGGCTGCACGTCCTCGCCGGTGTGGTGCTGGAGCCGCGCCGCGAACCTCCACAGCAGGTCGTTGCTCGTCGTGTTCACCAGACGGAGGCCTGTCGGAGGGTGGCGCCGAGGAGCGATCGATTGTTAAAATATACGCGATAACAATCGATATCTAATGGAGAGCGAGCGCGACGTTCACTAACAGAACATGAATGGCAGAAGTTGGCAGGTCGGCGCGTTGAGACCTTCTCCGACACACACACGAGAACACCGAACTGAACTGTATTTATTTTCCCATCGCTGTCGGTGCTTGTGCTGGGACCGCGGAGGGACCACACGATACGTCACCGAGGTAATAATGTGAGTACCGCTTAAGATAAATGTCCCACAGACAGTTGCATGGCGGTAGAAGCGTCTGATGTCAAGCTGACGGACGCCGGTTCGATCCCCACCGACAGCTCGAGCTTCCGGTGAAGGCCTTCTTATCCAGGTAGGTACTCGAAAGTACCGCAACCCCGCCTGCCCCGCCGGGGGGCGCGGCACTGGCGGGATCGGAACGCTCCCACCGCTGGAGTATCATCGCTTCCAAACGAGTGATTACCTGTCATGTTCACTCCTCCATATCTGTAATCGTCCAGATCTATCGCGAACAGGTCTGGAGAGACGAAGATGTACGAGTGTTCGTCCGCCATCAGGCCGACCTGCTGGGCGTGGCTGAGGATCAGGTCTATATACTCCGACGGACAGTCCACCACGAAGTTCGTATATCCGTTCTCCTTGGCGTTTATTAGAACGTCTCTGAAATCAAAATGTAGGTCTGTATAGACGCTGAGGAGACCAGGACATTGGGAACATCGACCTTAAGAACAGCTGCCACTTCGACCTCACTATCGCGAAGGAGAGTGTCTCGGCCCTTCGCTGTGGAGGGGTGAGTTACTGGATCCGATGCTGCTCTAAGACGCCACCGCCCGGGAGGAACAGCTCAGCGATGTTCTTCTAAACGGAGCAGTTCGAAGGTTACACCGGTAAGTTTGCTTTTCACAATTTTGACCGCATGAGTCAAATGTATTTTCTAACAAATACCTATAGGTTATCGAACAATTATATTTAAAATACATATTAGTTACTTTGTATATTTATTTCAATATTCTTTTTTTATACTTAATAGATCGCACGTTTCACCACTGTCACTCGATGGTCGGTGACGATGTGATCAAAGGTGTAATCACGCTAAACCTAAATGTTTACTGACTCTGCTGTCAGAGCACAATATTTGTTTTGTTATTAAAACTGAAGCAGTTTTGTCACATTATGAATGTTTTAAACACGGGAAAACGCCTAGTACTAGGCGAAACGCGACCTCGTCCGCGCGCGCCCCGTATTCTCCTTGAAAAAGACCACCGGATGTGGTCGAAACTATAGTCGGAACCCTCTGACTTACTACGTGAGTAACTCCCGTGTTTTATACATTCACTATTTGTTTGCCGACAATAATTCACATTCGAGGGCAGACACGAAGTTGGTACACCGTTCGTAGGTGGTGGGGACCGCCGCTGGTGCTGTGGTGGGGACCGCCGCTGGTGCTGTGGTGGCGGCGGCGCGTGCGCCAGACCTCGAGCCTTTGTTGGTGACAGTCGAGGTAGGATACGGTCTAAAGAAATAACAATTAATTTGAAATTTCAGCAGTGTTCTTGTTCTTGAGAATACAGTAGTCGTGTAGAAAGTGTTTCAAAATATCGGATATAAGAATAAATACGAGTAAATTACATCCTGTTAAATTCATTCAAAGTCGCGTAGTGTAGTGTAGTGTAGTGTAGTGTAGTGTAGTGTAGGGTAGCGTAGTGTAGTGTAGTGTAGTGTAGTGTAGTGTAGGGTAGCGTAGTGTAGTGTAGTGTAGCGTAGTGTAGTGTAGTGTAGTGTAGTGTAGGGTAGCGTAGTGTAGTGTAGTGTAGTGTAGTGTAGTGTAGGGTAGCGTAGTGTAGTGTAGTGTAGCGTAGTGTAGTGTAGTGTAGTGTAGTGTAGCATAGTGTAGGTACACACCTGTAGTCGTCACCGCTCAGCTCCCGGAGAGCGATGCTGTACCGGTCGCTCTTGTTGCCCATCTCCATCAAGCTGCTCACCCTCAACGTGCTGTAGCCCTTCACATACAAGATGGTGAAGTTTCTCCACTCCTTGTGCATGATCATTTGTTGCAGAGCCTGAAAAGCAAAAAGAAGGAATCGACAAGAATTTTTGAAGTTTAAACTTCTTTAGCGGCGTTGTGCACTTTTGTATGGGGAAAAATGTTAAACTCGCGTCAGAACGTCAGGACGTGACGTCATCGAATTCGTTAGATGGAAGGAGAGTAGACCGCTGCTTGAAATTTAAACTCAAAAGTGTTACGAATAAGGCACATTTTCGTTTGTTAGTAACTTTATTTGATAAACTCGTTTAGTTAAAAGTATAATTGAGTTCACTTGTGCCGGCACTCCCGGAGTGCAACCGGTTGAATTTTTTCCTCTTCTTTTTTCTCCATCGGGCTTGTATATGTGCGACACTGGTCGTACTGCTATCGGATGACTACAGGCAAAGCAGCCGAGCCTCCTTGTAATGCAAAATACTGCCATCGCGATCATCACAATCATTATTTTGGCGAGTCGACTTCTGGACATCGTACTCCACTGATCTCGTACCGAACGGATTAGCAAGAGCCTTTTGAGGTATTTACTAGCGAAGACCGTAATAGCCTGCAAGGCGTTATTATTTATGTTTTAGGCTTGTTTGCAAGGCGAGTGCCTCGCTAAATATCCCACTGTGGCTCTTTTCGGATTATTGTGTGAAAGTCCTACTTGTCTGATAGCGCCCGAGTAGAAGTGTGCGCGCTTCGCCACATGTGCCGAGCTCACGAGGAGCCGAAGCTACGTCTCGGTGATGTCTTTGACATGGCTACACGTGCCGAGCTCACGAGGACCCGAAGCTACGTCTCGGTGATGTCTTTGACATGGCTACACGTGCCGAGCTCAAGAGGAGCCGAAGCTACGTCTCGGTGATGTCTTTGACATGGCTACACGTGCCGAGCTCACGAGGACCCGAAGCTACGTCTCGGTGATGTCTTTGACATGGCTACACGTGCCGAGCTCAAGAGGACCCGAAGCTACGTCTCGCTGATGTCTTTGACATGGCTACACGTGCCGAGCTCAAGAGGACCCGAAGCTACGTCTCGCTGATGTCTTTGACATGGCTACATGTGCCGAGCTCACGAGGAGCCGAAGCTACGTCTCGGTGATGTCTGTGTGGTATACGCATAGATGAAATATCGAGCGAAGAAGACCAACTAAATAAATGTATATTTTCCGTTAATAATGTTAATTCTTGTAGCGATGACCACGATGACAGTGTGAAAACTTACATCACACAATACGATACAAAACTGTTTCATATCACTAAGAATGTGTTTTTAATACATAATAGACAGGCGTTGATGTTAAGTGATGATGCGGTCTACGAGGGATGACGCCGGCCAAAGATACCTCTTCAGTCGTGACTCGAAGACACCGATTATTATTTATATGGGGAAGCCGTACGCACTACGGATGTGGAAGCAAAACGCTTCGTGCAACAGGTTGGAATGTCTACCGAGCATGTATGTCGTATTTCCGTCCATCTGGTATTTACTCCATGGAATGGCGCAGGAAGAACCACGATACGTAACGGATGCCTGAGCGCACTCCCCGAAACACACCCGGTAAAAAGAACATTTTTTTTAAAACATTAATGTTTGCGTTTGACCATTATCTCACCTGATGTTGAGCGACCGCGTGGTCTAAGGTGGGGCACGGGTTCACACATACGGAGTCCCTGGTGGAATGCCACAATACTACCACTGTTGGGGCAGTATCCCTGCCGAGACACACGTACCATGTTGTAAGCGCGGGGACTCGGGTGGTAATTCAGCAGAGACCAGTTTCTAGCGTACATGTCGCAATGCTGTATCAATATATGGGGCAGTTCCAGAGCATCAGTCAGCGCTTGGATGTTCTCGCTGGCCCGTCCGCCCACGGCATCGATGATTCCCAGAACTCCTTCCTGAAACATCGAGAGTGCGCACTGTTGGACTCGCCTCACGCAACTCAACAAACTACGCGTATCTGTTTCGGATGTCATATCTAACATAAACTCAGCAACATAATGCATTCCGTTTAAACATTCGAAAATAGTACTGAATGTTAGCCAACGTAAAATAAAAGCATAATAATTAGCAATGAGGAAGTAATAAAAATATAACAATCAGGTATTTAAACGCTAGTACGCTGCCGCCTTCGCCACCCGCCGCGCGCGTCGCGCCGTCGGCGACCCGCCGCGCGCGTGTGGTAGATACAACACGGGTACTTACAATTACTAAACAAAAGGATGACTTCTTAGGCATTCGTAATAACAATAGATTATACAGGTGAGTAGATTTCTTTTTATCATATTAGTATTTATTTATTTTGAAGTTTTTTCCAAGTACATTTCCGAAAATTATTGTCATATTTTACAGAATTAAACTCTCCCATGTATAAGTATGTTAAACATTCTGTCCAGGCCGACCCTTAACCCGCGGTTCGTTGATTGGTACAACAGAGCTCGTGAGATGTAACACGAGGGCGTCGCAGTAAGTCGCTCACCCCCGGGAACACCTCGCCGTCGGTGACGGTGACGCTCTCAGGTGGTTAATACAGAACAGAGCATGCACGCTGCACAGAGAGATATGCAGGAACTCGAGCACGAGTCTAAGGAACAGATTCATATTTCATATGGATCGACAGATCGAGGTCGGTCGTTGGACTTTATACTAAATTATTTTTAATAAATGGAATAGTCTCAATCACATCTGATAAACATTGTATAGAGATTTAATTGAATGTAACTAAAACAGTCGGCGCGACGGAACGCTTACCTTGGCTAGGTGACAAACGTGCCGGCTGATGTCAAGTATCTGCCCGCTGTGGTCGACCTCCCTCGTGATGACGCGGAAGTTGTACATCTCGCCGCTGAGGGCCAGCGCTTGCTGCAGCTCCCGGGCGTCCGCGGGCACGATCGCGCCTGGAATCCACCAACACCAAATCAGAGTATAATTACATTTTAAATTTTTTTTTTTATATTCCTTATTGCACTATTCCTACAATATTTAATTAATTACTAAAACTAAGGTTTTACAGTAATGTTCCGGGCGGTCTAGTCGCTGGTAGCGATTTTTCCAGACAACCTTTGGATGGATAGTCTCTTAAAGAATCGGTGATGTAGCATACTTTGACTAAATTTATAATCTTGATAAAAAATCTTATATATAACGTAACGTAAAAATATAATAGGACGAGGCGCGGACGTTACTACCTATCCATAGGTAAGTATTTCTCCAGTGGCAAACTCGCATCAGATCGTCAGAACGTCATGTAAGGTTAATAGCTGATTGAGTGGGTGTTTGTAGATAATCCTGACAATAGTTAATTGTAGACTAGAACTAGTGTTGTATAATTTATATTTATTGTTATTTTATATTATTGTATAATCGATTAAGTGATTCTACCGATTATTGTATCTTCATACCGAATTGTCAATTTGCGTGTAGCAACACCACGAACGACGGTGTTATAGTCTATGAAGAAGGAACGGCAATATATTTGGAACCGTCGAACTGAGCGGTTGGTTTATTAATCCGTAAATATCGGCCGAATCTTCGTTACTTTCTGGGATATGGATTGATCCTTCAGTCAGGACGTGACGTCATCGAATCCGTAAGACGGAGGGGGGGTAGACCGCCGTTGAAATTTAAACTTAAACTGTTAACAAGGAATATTTCCGTTTTGTGGTAGTTTTATTAGATAAAGTCGTTTTGTTAAAAGTATTATCGAGTTTGGTTATCAAAACGCCGATATTATAAAGGGGAAAGATTTCATTGTTTTTTTTTAAAAAAGTCATGTTAATTATATGTGCCACTAATATTATAAATCAGAAAGTTTGGATGGATCGATGTTTGTTAGTCAATCACGCCAGAATGGCTGAACGGATTTGCATGAAATTTGGTATGTGGTCAAGGTCAAAGGTCGTCAGACAATAACACATAGGCTACTTTTCATCATCATCATCAATCATGTTCAAGTTTTCACTTTTGCCAGCACTCCTGGAGTGCAACCGGTTGTTTTTTATATATCGATTTGTGTTTCGTGCAAGTAGAAGACTAAAAATACTTAAAAGCGACTATTTTGTCACAAAAATAGTTATTAGCGATCAAAGGAAATGGAATATACAAATTATCGAAGCTGAAATGTGGCACATTATTATATATATAAACGGGTAGAATGCAGATTATCATAAATAATGAAGATTGGACGACACGACTGACCTAGGGTGTGTCTCGCCTCCCCCCCACCCCCCGGGGCCCGGTCCTGCGCGAGCGCACATGTCGCGCACGACGACAACACCGCGACCACCAACACAACAATCACACGCATGTCTATTGCAAACATTAATATAAAACGTCAGCGGCCATTTGTTTTTGTTCCACTAAACCCGGCGCGCGCGAGCACTTCAGGCTTCGAGTCGACTTCCCGCGAACGCGTCACACGTTACAACCGGTAAACGCTAACGAGTTCTTGTTTTATTGTAAACATTGCAATTATCCTGAGGAATTAATCGGTGTTTTAAAACAGCGGCGTAATAAACGTTTCAAGCTCGGACCGACCGGCGGCGATGTGACGAGTGCGCGCGCGCGACGCGACGCCGACGCGACGCGCCCCAAATAATCCCGAACCTATATTTAGTACGTGTCGTCCACAAACGACGCGCTCCGTCCGGCCGACGACCGGCTCGCGCCCGGATCGGCACGACCGTCTAAGACTCTGGACAATAGGTACCTACTCACGGAGAGACTCGGAGACAAGCTGACGAGACCCGACCTGTGGGCCGAGACATAGCGCGTCTCTCGCCGTTGAATGTGCGTTCTCGTTGTTCGTGTGATATAGCCAATTATTATGAAACCTAATGGTACACCTTCCCCTACGGCGAAAATGATTGGCGCAAATCGAGCGCGTTCGCTTTCGTCCCGTCCTTTTCTGGTATCGGTAGTTTTATATCGCTCTATCTCGTTTACCCACCCTATTTTATCGCTTGCTTCGCAACCAGAAGGAACATTCAACGGCTAGAGACCGAGAATCGCTATGTCGCGATGCATTTTGTGTACGGGCCCTGGAAGCGTCGCGTTCGCACACGCGGCCCGTAGGCGGAGGCGCGGCCGCGGTCGAGTCAGCTTTCACAAACAAAGGTTATCTATCGACGCCTCAGCGCAGTGACTTTGATTAAGTAATTTCCTTCTTATCGCATTGACCATAACGACGTATCTGTATCTAAAGATCAAAATATTAAACATATATTGGGTGAAATAAGACATTTATACGGTTATATATAGCCAACTATGTCGGACATTACGCCAGCCTCGGCCAGGTCCGGCGCCGCACTCTGCACGCTCCACGCTGCACGCTGCACGCTGCACGCTGCACGCTGCACGCTGCACGCTGCACGCTGCACGCTGCACGCTGCACGTGCTCCGAGCTGGGCTGCTTTCGTAGGATTCTAGCCCCTTAGAGTCTAGGGACTAGCTACGACTTACAAGATGAAAATAAAACGTTATCCGGCATCTCTTTAGTTTTCTAAATTGTTTTATAATAAATAATTTACAAAATGAGTACAACTGAAATTAGATGCGTGAACGGTGGCAATAGCGCTGTGGTCAGGGACTTGACTTCTGACCCCGCCCGCCCAGGACGGGGTCGATTCTCCGCAGACAACCGACAGTTCGATAATTCCTGTCACTCCTGGACACGGCGCGTGTTGTCCGGGGGTTCCTCACTCTGCGGCCCTCGCCGCCGCGCCGGCGCCGGCGCCGGTAGCTCGGGCTCTGCCCCGCTGCCGGCGACTCTCTAGGTTTAGGGTTTTTATAATATCTTTATTAATTATGTTTTTATAAAACTAAGCCTAAGAAAGAAAGAAAATAAAGAGACATTATAATAATAAGAGTCTGTATTTCATTCAGTTCAGTCATTTGTTTCACGATTTGGCATTGTCTGTGTCACGTCGGCGTTTCACAAAAATGTAATAGATGGCAAACGAGCCGCCTGATGGTAAGCGATCACCGTCGCCTATCCACCGGATATCTGTAATACGGGGGGTATTACGACACGTCGCCAGCATGAGTTTAACGTTTCGTGCAATGATTTTGTATGACTTTCGATGTCGTTTAAGTGAACAAGGAAGTAACGATAGAGTAGGACCGGCCCGCGATGAGACGACGGGGCCCCGCCTCGCGCCGCTGTTCACGACTGGTGTAATGAGGTGAGCCGTGCTCGCGCTGCTCTCGCCCGAGGGACGCCCTTCACGGCGACGAAACGAGGCCAGTGTTATATTATTAAATACGCTGTACATTATATTCACTAAAATAGCAATGTACGCAATCAAATGATTCCCGAAAAGGAAGAACCTCTCAATGCACGGTCAAATGATGATAGCTGTTGTTTAAACATGAGTTTCGCGCTCCGCAGGGTCGGACTTCTGCAAATGGCCTAAATAATCGCCACATGGAAGTGTACGATGCAGCTCAATAAAATGTTGACGAGCGATGTTCGGCAACTGTTGCTGACGAGCGATGTTCGGCAACTGTTGTCGGCGGCGCGCGGCGGTTACTTCGGTCTGAGACGTGCAGGTTTATTGTATATAGGTTTGTATAATAGGTTTCTTTTCACTTTTTTATAGCGCGTTGAATTTTTATCGTGAAACTTAAGAGAATATTAAACAGATTTTGATATTTTTTAATAATATCAAAATCTGTTCGAATATCTATTGAATGAAAAAAATAATTGCTAGCGGTGTTTGAAATAAGACTCGACAGTTATAAGAGATCACAAACTCAAAAAATAACCAAATTTGGGAACCTCCTCCTATTTTGGAAGTCGGCCAAGCTGAACGTGCAAAAATTATATTTAATGTAGATACTAAGTAAACTTGGAAGAGCGCAGCGTCGCCGTGAAGTCGCTAGTTTATCGGTTCTTTACCGACTACAGTTCGGGGAGTGCGCTGCTCCTGGCCTAAGTGTGTGTCTCCACGTGGATACAGCCTGGACATCTTCAAGTCAAGTGGACGGGTATCTTCTAGACCGCATCATCACTTCGCATCAGGTGAGATAGCGGTTCCTGACAATAATTAATAAAAATACTACTGTATTTTCCTCCAGAATACTCAGGAAACCGTTGAGCTATCGGCTCGTACACCGTGTTAGCGTGAAATATGAGTGTCCTGTGTCCCGCGCGTTACCCTCGGGAGATGAGTGATGCTGAGCCATTCGTCATTTCTGTGAGATGATGATGGTGAACGAATGTCAAACACCTGCTCTTCCTGACGTCATGTGATATAAACATTTGCGTCGTCTTCGCTCCACGTACAGACACACGTACCCGCGTGTGTTGTATATAAACACCATTTATAACAATAATAAACGATACAATATCAAGGACACTTAATAACCGCCATTTATCTGTGAAAGTGGGTTTTGTTATTTCTATATCACCTTTTTGTATGAACCACCGGCTCCCCCCCACCGCTTCCTCCCCTCTTCACCTCACCTAGTCTCTTGTACTCCATTTGCCGAAAGTGTATTTTTAGATAACGAAATAAATTAAGTTCCGAGAAAATATTGGGTTCGTTCAGTTATATCGATAGGATTCGCGAATCACACGCGTGTCTATCGACATATACGGCAAATATTGGTGTACGTTCTGTTGTGTGGTCCTATCGCGTTGTCTTCTCGTCACACACTCACATTTATTTAATGTTATTATATTACACGACACTCGAAAAGAAAAATATTCCTGCATTTCACTTTTCACTGAGAGTTTTTTTTTTTATGAAATAGGTGGCGAAGAAGCAGACGGGCCGCCTGATGGTAAGTGATCACCATCGCCTATGTATATCTGTAACACTGGGGGCGATGCATCCAGAGGCTCAAGCTGATACTTGGGTGCACCGTCCCGAAGGAGAGGGCAGCACTCCACTACCCCACGGGGGGCGCGGGGCTACGAGCACCTTTACAACACAAAGAGAACGAGCCATTTGTAAACCGTGGTATGTATACCAAAAAATATATCAAATCATTTATTTGCTAGAATACAGACATATACGAAGATTTTAATATTACTTATGTGGTATTGTATTCAAATGTTTTATAAGTCATCTTACAACTAACTTGTAATATAACATATATATATATATATATATATATATATATATATATATATATATGTATATATATATTACTTACAATTTAGGTTTATTACAAAAACCATTAAATTCATTAACACTATAGAAACAATTGCTAAAACTCCAGTCAGTCAATGTTTTTTAAATATTAAAAATACACATGTTATAGACATTTCTTTTGTATATGTCCTGTCGGACAGAAGGTTGACAGAGTAGGTTAGTGAACTTTGTTCTCTTCTGGCCGGTAATAACTTGTCCACGCTTTTCAGAAATCTCTATATGTTGTTTGACGAAAATACAAACGGCCCTAACACATCGTTTACTCTTGTCTGTGTCGGCGGAGTCGCCCCACAGCTTCGAGCCGTAGCTACACAGTGACGTCACGTGGCCATGATACGCTACCAACGCAGCGTCCATAGACACGGTGTGCCTCATTTTTTGAAGGGTAAAAACATATAGATGTCGCTTTGTACATTTGGGTAGGGCGCGCCACGTGAGCGATATCCATTATGTAACAATTCGTTTCCTTTTCATCAAATCATCATAAAATGGAGCCAAGTAAATGCAGTCGAAAAACAAATCAGCGAGACCGGACTACGAGATGGACTCCCCGCACGTGGCTGGTGTATAGAGCATAGGTAATCAGCCCATTATGACCCCACTGCTGGGACATGGGCTTTCCTCTCAGGAGGAGTGCTGCCCATGATCCCAGCACGCTGGTCAATGTGGGTTGGCGTATGGGCTGGTGGCCAGCACGATGTGGGGGTGTTCAGGGGGCCGGGGGGCCTCCACATGGGACCTACAGCCTTACGAACTCTTCGAAGCACGAAAGTACTCTATTCGAAAAGCTTGCAATTGAATAAAAAGATTATAGTTTTGCACAGCACATAAGGGTACGTACTTTGTCTGTAGGGAGGCCTATCTCCAGCAGTGGGCGTCGTGCGGCTGCGATGACGATGATGATAGGGTACTTTTGAATAATGTATGGGTCCCTTGAAGTAACTAAGATTACCGGAAAACCGTAATCCACGCGAGTGAAATCGCGGGGCGCAGCCAGTTGCACAAATTCCCTACAGTACACGTCCGCGCCCGTGCCGGTACCTTTTTTTTTTTTTTTTTTTTTTTTTAAATGCATTTACGCTCTTCCGCCTACCAGAAAAGTAGGCGGGGTGTGTCGGGCTCGCTCGAGCATCACCGCTCCCTGGGGGGCACCATGGCCCCCAACCCTAACTGCACCCACAGCAGCCAGGGTCCACTACCGACTAAAACCCACGGTGTCCATCTTGCCGCTATAACGGAGGGAGCGCGGGGTACATTTGCATACACGGCCGTCCGTTTCCGGACCCCTCCAGGGGGGAGGATGACCCTCCCCCTCGCGACCGTGCCGAGACCAAGAGCACGGCCGCACCACCCCGGGGACCACACAGTGCAAGGAACGCCAGACTTCCCACATCCGACGCTCGTGGTCCCCTACGATGGGCCAGATGTAGCAGCCCCATCGCCAGCCGCTTCGGCCGCCACCCTCCGGCCATATCGGCGCCACAGCAGGAGACGAACTGAATCACTCCCGCCGCAGCGCCTCCTCAGCTGCAGCACCGTCCAACGCGGCGCCGCTGCCCCCCTCAGTTGCAGTGCCTTTCAGCACCGCAACCTACCGTCAAGTGGACCGCTCCTCGTCGGCTTGGCGAGCAAAGCCTATCGGGAGCAGTCCCGGCCAAAATACTATAAACATACATAAATACATGGATATAAATAAACTTACATAGATATGAGACACGCGAGCCGCCGGGCGATGTCTAGTTACGTCTATTTCAGAGGGAATTAGACCAAGAACAGGCAGCACCGGGAGAAGGTAATCGCCAGACTTGCCTTGAGGATCATCACGACCTGCGCTTCCCCCAAGACCGTAACCTCCCTACCCATCACGGGATGAGTAAAGAAGGCCTGGACTTAACCAAAACAAGCAGCGTGAACGCCGCAAGCATAGGCGTAGCAACTATTTAATGGATAAACCCAGACCCGCCCGCGCCGGTACCTTTTTTTTTTTTTTTTTTTTTTTTTTGACCCGGGGAAATCCTTTATGGATACCACCGGCCGGGGGGGCACGGTGGTTATGTGGGAGTCCCCGCCAGAGTGGCGAGTGTACCCACTAAAACCCCGGGGTGTTCCTCCGTCGTCGGCAAGTGACGGGGGGCACGGTTCCGCTTGCGCACTATCCGCAGCCCCCGTCGACGCCGCTGCCCGCCTTGCGACGGGCCCACCTCGGGGAGGGATTCCTCCCTCACCCCTCGTGCACGATGCCCTCGGGAACACATGGAGGGCATCGCCACCTCGGAGGGCTCATACTTGGGGGGTGCCAAGCGCCCCCGCATCTAGCACCCCCGGCCCTCTCAGCGGAGACGGAGTGCGGGTCCGATCAGCCCGCCTCCGTGTCCGCGCTCGCCGAAGCGGGTGAGAGAGAGGATCCCTTTCTCTCTCCCGCTCCGCGGCCTCCCTCTGTGACATCACCGTTTCACAGAAGGAGGCGACCGCCTCCCACGACCTCTCATCACCGACCATCTTGGCTAAGACGACCGGCAAGGAGAGGTCAGTGCCTCCCAGAGCCGCGACCAAAGCTCGGCACGGCTCGGCTCCTCCCGGACAAGCCTCCAGTGCGTGCTGGGCGGAGTCTTCCGCGTGCCCACACTGGTGGCAGACCGGGGAGACTTCCCTCCTGGCACAACGGTGCAGGTACCTCCCAAAGCAACCATGCCCCGAGAGGACCTGCGACAGCCTATAGGAGAGCCTCCCATGCCTCCGGTTAACCCACTCTCCGAGTATGGGACGGATAACCTCGAGGAGTCGTCGAGCGCTATCCCCCCTCTGCGTGGGTTCTGCGAGGAGCCTTCCCTCCCACTGCGTGATGGCGGATGCTCTGGCTTCCTCCCGCCAGAGCATCACCTCCCTCGGCGCCGGTCGCTCGTTACGCTCCCGTGCTTCGGCTCTACGCCAGTAGACCGAGGCAAGGACTTCAGCCTCAAGGTCCCACGGAAGCGTCCCGGCGAGGGCGCATGCCACCTCATGAGAGAGCGTGCGGTACCCTCTGCACACTCTCTTTGCCATCACGCGTTGCGCTCCGATCAGCAGGGCGGTAGTCTGCCGATCGAGCTGTCCCGCCCATATCGGGGCGCCATAGAGCGCCATGGAGCCGACCACCGCGGTATACAGCCGCCGGCAGCTCCCCTCTCCTCCACCGATGTTCGGGAGGAGGCGGCTCAGTGCTCCGGCCGTCGCCACGAGTTTCGGGGACAGCCGTCGCATATGCGCCCCGAACTTCCACCTCCCGTCAAGGACAACACCCAAGTACTTGAGCGTTGTCCGGACAGGGATGGGGGTACCTCCCACCACTATGGTGGAGCCTGCAGGTGGCGCTCGTCGGGGTCCATGAAAACACATGGCCTCCGACTTATGGAGCGCGACCTCCAGGCCCAGCATCCGGATCCTGGACACGGCCGTCGCGACAGCGGCTGTTGCCAGGATCACTGCCTCCCTGTAGCTCTGCCCCCGCGCGGTCACCAGTGTGTCGTCAGCGTAGCAAACTACGTCGACTCCACGAAGGTTACCGCAGCGGAGGACCCAATCGTACCCAATGTTCCACAAGAGTGGTCCGAGGACAGACCCCTGTGGAACACCGCGCGTCATGGGGCTACGTCCCACCCCTTGGGTCGTCGAGTAGACTACCTCTCTATCGGAGAGATAGTCCTCGACGAGCCTCCGCAGGTACCTGGGCACATTGTGGTGCCCCAGGCCCGCGTGTATCGTGCTCCACGGGAGCGTGTTGAATGCGTTGGCGATGTCCAACGATGTGGCCAACAACACGCCTCCACTGGAGCACGCCTCCTCGGAAAGGTCGCGGACGCGCGAGATCGCGTCGATCGTCGAGTGACCCCTCCGGAAAGCGAACTGGTTGGGCGCCAGGTCCGGTCCGGTCGTCTCGAGGTGCTTGACAAGGCGGGCAGCGACTATTCTCTCGAACAGCTTGCCGGCCTCATCAAGCAGCACGATGGGACGATACCCCACGGGCTCGTCCGCTGGACGACCCTCCTTCCTTATGAGGACGAGGATGCCCCTTCTCCACCGTCTGGGAAATCTGCCAACCCTGAGGCACTTGTCAAAGACACCTCTCAGGGCGGTGCCCAGGTGCTCCAAGGAGAGGGCCCACACGCGGCCCGGTATGCCGTCAGGCCCGGGCGCCGTGTTCTTGGCCCTCATCCTGAGCACTGCAGCACCTAGCTCTCCCTCGGAGATGGGGGCAGGCTCGTCCTCTCCCTCGGCGAGATCGGCCGATAGGGCGGCCACAGCAGTGGGAGGTGTGAAGTCGGTCCCCGGCGCACCGGGGAACAATCCCTCGACCACTCTTTGCAGCACCACCGGTTGGAGCGAGGCCGTGGTGGGGGGACCGCAGGGGCGGAGCTTTTGTCTCGCCCATAAGTACGGTCGACCCCACGGATCGCGCTCAAGCCCTTCCAGCAGTTGCTGCCAAGCCTGCTTCTTGGCCTCCCCTATCGCTATGCGTAGGGCCCTGGAAGCCTCCCTGTAGGCGGCGTACAGAGACTCGGTGTTTTTGGTCTCTTGCCGCCTACGCCTTCTATACCGCTGGTATTGGCGTCTCCTCGTCACGCAGCGTCTCCGAAGTTCGGCGATCTCCTCCGACCACCAGTAGACCTGGCGTCTGGGCTGTGGGGCACGCGAACGCGGCATCGCGGCGTCGCAGATACGCGTAACCGCCTCACACAGCCTGTCCGCCATCGCGTCCGGGTCTACCGGTTCCGGTTCCTGAGGAGCGCCACTCCACGCTTCGACGAGGATCGCCTCCAGCAGTAGTTCGGCATCGAGGCGCTTCAGGGCCCACCGCGGGCCGATCTCGCTCCCTCCTCTTCCTCCTCCTCCTGACACTGCGTCCGTCGGGGACGGGGAGACGCTAAACCGGATGTACCGGTGATCGGATAGCGTCTCCGCGTCCACCAGCACCTGCCAGTCGCGAATGCGGCAGGTGAGGTCTGGGGTGGCAAACGTCAGATCGACGATCGAGCCACCCTGTTGACGGACACAGGTGTTCTCCCTGCCTCGGTTCATGATACAGAGACCCACCTCGGTTGACCACTCCAAGACCATGTCGCCTCGAAGATCCGTCGCCGGGGACCCCCACGCCAAGGATTTGGCATTGAAGTCCCCGAGCACGACAACGGGGCGCGGGCGAGTCTGACCAACAAAGGTCCCCACCTCACCGAGAAGGGTCTCTAGCTCGTGAACCGGCCTGTTGCCGGAGCTATACAATCCGACGATGACGACTTGGCCCAAACAAGCCGTCACGTATCCCCTGCCCCTCGTCACTCCCTCGAGGGGGGGGGAGCGGGCCGGCGACTGTGTGGTGATCGCCACTAAGCCGTCGAGGTCCCCAACCCAGTCAACCCGGGGCGGGACGGCGTACGGCTCGGCGATCACACCAACGCTGATCAACCGCTCCGCCAGGGATTGTAGGAATAAATCCTGTGCCCGGGCGGAGTGGTTGAGGTTCGCCTGGAGGAAGGTTAGGGCCATACTAACCCACCTCCATTTGAGCCACCGGCCCTTTGTCGGGGGGAGGCGGCCGCGGCTTGGCCGTAGCCTCAGCCGCAGCGGCCCTTCTCTTGGCCCTTGACTTGGCCGGGGGCTTGGCGCAAGCCTTGCCCCCGGAGAGGTGATCCGCCGACTTCCCAGCTGCTTCGCAGATGGTGCAGTGGGGAGTGGCGGAGCAGTCCCGGGCCTTATGGGCCTTTTGACCGCAGCGATAGCACTGATCGCTACGGTCAACCTCGGACTTGCACTGGGCCGCAATGTGGCCCAGGCCCGCGCCGGTACCTACCTCAAGTCGCGAGTGAATAGGTTCCTTCTAAGTTTACGTGCAACACCTTAGACCGCGTCGTCGCTTAACATCAGGTGAGACAGTGGTCATACGTAAGCTTATAAGTAAATAACAAACCTCACATGACCACTTGTACCCGACGCGACGCCAAATATTAATTAAGTAGAGTTTAATGAGCTTACACCGCGCGCCGCTCAGTTTAATGAGCTTACACCGCGCGCCGCTCAGTTTAATGAGCTTACACCGCGCACCGCTCAGTTTAATGAGCTTACACCGCGCGCCGCTCAGTTTAATGAGCTTACACCGCGCGCCGCTCAGTTTAATGAGCTTACACCGCGCGCCGCTCAGTTTAATGAGCTTACACCGCGCGCCGCTCAGTTTCACACTCAACATTTTATTAAGTAGCATATTTGAGACTAGTTTATATTCGATGTGCGGTGTTTACATACACACATACACGCGTCGCCATAACGCTGGACTATCGTTTTACTCGTATAGAACACAAGAAAATTAACTACTAACTAGGTACTAATTTATTTTAACATGAATTTTCGACAATCTAAAAACTAATTGAGTTTTTTTTATTTATTTCGATCCTGACGTTTCGATCGACCTTAAATCCGTTTAATTATTTTTAATGTATGATAAAATATCACACCTTATGCTTGTTTTACTGTATTACCTATGTTATTCCCGACTGACGAATAAAAAAGTGTGCGCCCAGACATTCTAAGTGCAAGATATTGACATCGATGTTCGGAGGAACCGATAAAACCCGAGGTCAACGACACCCTCTATCATCAATTTATTTCAATCTCTCGTAGACTCGGATTTGCATGATCGTATAGTGAATGGATTATCCCCCACGACCACGACCACGACCACGACCACTTCATGCACTATTGATATTTGCCAGTGTCTCGTAAACTTTATGCCTTCATATGATAGAGAATCACTAGACGCGACACCCTCTGCCCTTTCGCCGCCATTTTCTGCTCATCTCAGTATATTTACTAAGTTTTCTTTAAAACCCTTTTAGACATAAAACGCTGCACGGCGTGTCGCACCTCGCGACATTCGATATAACATCAGAAGAGAGATATAAACCGCGTGACACACGAGCGCGAGGTTCGCATCAAACCAAACATTCTATATTAATAATGATAAGTGACATTTGTCAATTTAGGAAAGTGCACTTTTCTACAATAAAAACCAGGTAGGTACCTAAGTGATTACGAGAACTTGCGAACTCAGGAGCCATGTCCGAATATTATTATTTCAGTAAAAATGTTTTCTCTGACGTTGGCCGGTAGTCGAATCCTCCGTGGCGAGAGGAGAAGGCGTCTGACGCGGTGAAGACGCGGGTTCGATGCTCGGCTGAGGAGTTTATTTCATATAGCCCGCTGACTTTTTATTTTTAATTTTGTTTACTGTATATAGAACTAACGTTTGACCACTATCTCACTCGATGGTCAGTGACGATGCGGTCGAAGATGTTATCACGCTAGACCTAGAATGCTCACTGGCTCTCAAGGATTGCTGCCTGAACACACTATGTGTTGTCAGTTTATCCGCTCGCGCTGAATTCATGAAGGGTAAGTGCAGTCGTCGGTCGACATTGTTGACAAGGGCGCCCAGAATGAATGTTGTCCTGGTGACGTTTATGCTTTACACAGGTCCCTTAGATAGTGATGGGAAAAGTGATCGTGTCCGAGAAGCGCGTGACGTCACACCGGAGACGTGCGGTGCGCACATACGAGACGCGCGGTGCGCACATACGAGACGCGCGGTGCGCACATACGAGACGCGCGGTGCGCACATACGAGACGCGCGGTGCGCACATACGAGACGCGCGGTGCGCACATACGAGACGCGCGGTGCGCACATACGAGACGCGCGGTGCGCACATACGAGACGTGCGGTGCGCACATACGAGACGCGCGGTGCGCACATACGAGACGTGTTCACGAATCGTTATCAAATAAATAACCACCAAGTTGACGCCTCAGGGACCGTCGTGTCAAACGTAGGCCTTGACCGACGACGCTTCGATACCGAGGATAACACAGACATAGACATAACACATAACATTAGAACAGTGCGTTAGCGAGCAGCGATCTTCTATGCAGACGTCCGTGAGTCCATGAGCACCTGCTACGGAGCCTGCCCGCTTACCATCATACCGACCGATGTGCGGTTGTTTTATCTTCATCATATCACAAACTGTTTTTCTAGGAAGTGCATCCTAAGAGTTTGTTTTATGGTTTATTGCATTAACAACATGCTAGGCGGAACTTACGATCAAATATTTGAAGGAGAAATGCAAGTCCCACTACCAGTCGAATTGTTCCCTTCAAATATTTGATCGTAGTGTATATGCTCAGTTAATTTGAAACAAATTGTGCAAATATAATATTACTAATAATTCTCCCCGATGAGCACATCGGCATGTTTCCGATAAATACAATCGACTTTGAGGTTTAAGATGATAGAATGAGGCAAGTTTACTCAATGTTAATTTCCTGCTTTTATGTATAATATAATTATATAAGTAGGTACGTCGATCTCGAGCCAATTCGAGAGATACCTATGTCCAAGCCCGCGCGTCGCCGTAAAGAGTAATCCATTATATCGGAGAGTGTCTGCAGTCTTGATCCTTGCCCGAGGCGGAGACGCGGAGCTCCGCATCAGTCTCGGACAAATATTGTCTAATATCGGCGAGATCAAACACTTATCGTTGTTTGTCCTCGCGTTTACCGCGCACTTAAGCTGATGAGCGATGTTATACTCACTTCGGTTAAAGAGTAGATATCATCTGCACACTACACATATCGAGCCGGTCTCCGAGGCACCCGCCCGCGGCGTCACTGCACATAGAGATGGGGGATTAACAAAAATCGTAAACAATCTTGATCCGATATTGCCGCGACCGAATTTTTATTTCAAAAATCAACTTGTTAATAGTAACCATCTTCGCCTGTCTGTTTGGCTTGGAGTAACTATAAGTTTAGTTAACCGGTGTGTATACTAATGTCCTTCTATTTTATTTAAGTGCGTACGAGTTACCTAAGTAAGTAATACCTAAGTATCGCGGGCTGCTCGCGGCGCGCGCGCCTCCGAAATACTACTTTATTACATACTACCGCGGTACATCCATACATCCATATCCAGGGTGGTTTGACGGTCGCCGTGGCGCAGTGGTTGGTGTCAGTGACATGACTACTGTGTCAACCCTGGGTTCGAATCCCGGCAGGGGCTAACATTTGTGCGATGAGTGTAGATGTTTGTCCCGGGTCTTGGATGTTTGTGCTGTGATTGTGTGAGTCCATGACAAAAAAAAAAAAAAAAAGGGGGTGCCCTTGCACCCTCCTGTCAGGAAGAAAATACATAATTTTTTTTTATTAAGTTACTACTGAAGGCGATTAGGTCGCTGTTCAAATTTGTTCATCACCCTAATATTAGATTCAGTTTGCTCGCCCCCACGGCCCCGCGGCCCCGCGGCCCCGCGGCCCCGCGGCCCCGCGCGCACTCTACGGTATCGTCAGATTATGAAAGCTGTCAACATGTGCAGTTGTAACGAAGCGCGGCATCTTTCTCACGACGAACCTGACGGCCGTTCCCCTGAATAATTCAATAAAACCTATAATAAAAACAGTGAAATAAATGATAAAAGTGACGGGTGCACTCGAATTATAATAAAATATTGTAATTGATGAAGGATAGCTTCGACTCCAGACCAGACAGAGCCATTAAAACTCCTTTTTTGCAAATGTTTGACGGATCGTTATAGCATTTCGAAATAAACTTGTGACCAATGATGTTTATATCATTGCCTGTGACGGGTAAATCCAGTGTTGAACCGAGAGAGGTGATGAGACCGGGATTGAATTTTATTTATTACTTTCATTAACTTACTGCAATCAATGGGGAGTGTGGAATGTTCAGAGGTGGGCGTCTTATGGCCGACGAGTGATGATCAACATCTCAGCCATAGAACGTCCACTGCTGGACATACGCCTCTCCCACTGATTTGCATAAGGACCGGGTGGAAGTAGTGTCTCTAGTCCCTCGCCTGCGGTCTTAGTCAGGTCGTCTGTCCTACGCTGCGCTTGCCAGTCCGGGGTCCATTCGAGAACCTATCGACCCCGACGGCCATCGATTCTTCGAACTATGCGCTCTGCCCACTGCCACTTTAGCTTGCCAATCCGTTGGGCTATGTCGGTGACTTTCGTTCTTCACCAGATCTCCTAATTTCTGATTCGCTCGTGTAGAGCAACCCCGAGCATAGCTCGTTGTGCGACTCTGAGCCTGCTCAGATGGCCCATAGTCAGAGACCACGTTTCAGTTCCATATGTCAATATACGAAGACCTTTTCTTGGAAGTAAGAAATCAACTGTGTCTAATATTTCCGTAGCAATAATACCAGTGGATCGCCAACAGACATCTCCGCGTGTACAGTATACGTGAGTGACGGTGTCGCCGGGGTCCAATAACGCACGGAGCAATACAATAATACCAGTGGATCGCCAACAGACATCTACGCGTGTACAGTATACGTGAGTGACGGTGTCGCCGGGGTCCAATAACGCACGGAGCAATACAATAATACCAGTGGATCGCCAACAGACATCTACGCGTGTACAGTATACGTGAGTGACGGTGTCGCCGGGGTCCAATAACGCACGGAGCAATACAATAATACCAGTGGATCGCTAACAGACATCTACGCGTGTACAGTATACGTGAGTGACGGTGTCGCCGGGGTCCAATAACGCACGGAGCAATACAATAATACCAGTGGATCGCTAACAGACATCTACGCGTGTACAGTATACGTGAGTTACGGTATCGCCGGGGTCCAATAACGCACGGAGCAATACAATAATACCAGTGGATCGCTAACAGACATCTACGCGTGTACAGTATACGTGAGTGACGGTGTCGCCGGGGTCCAATAACGCACGGAGCAATACAATAATACCAGTGGATCGCCAACAGACATCTCCGCGTGTACAGTATACGTGAGTGACGGTGTCGCCGGGGTCCAATAACGCACGGAGCAATACAATAATACCAGTGGATCGCTAACAGACATCTACGCGTGTACAGTATACGTGAGTGACGGTGTCGCCGGGGTCCAATAACGCACGGAGCAATACAATAATACCAGTGGATCGCCAACAGACATCTACGCGTGTACAGTATACGTGAGTGACGGTGTCGCCGGGGTCCAATAACGCACGGAGCAATACAATAATACCAGTGGATCGCCAACAGACATCTACGCGTGTACAGTATACGTGAGTGACGGTGTCGCCGGGGTCCAATAACGCACGGAGCAATACAATAATACCAGTGGATCGCCAACAGACATCTACGCGTGTACAGTATACGTGAGTGACGGTGTCGCCGGGGTCCAATAACGCACGGAGCAATACAATAATACCAGTGGATCGCCAACAGACATCTACGCGTGTACAGTATACGTGAGTGACGGTGTCGCCGGGGTCCAATAACGCACGGAGCAATACAATAATACCAGTGGATCGCCAACAGACATCTCCGCGTGTACAGTATACGTGAGTGACGGTGTCGCCGGGGTCCAATAACGCACGGAGCAATACAATAATACCAGTGGATCGCTAACAGACATCTCCGCGTGTACAGTATACGTGAGTGACGGTGTCGCCGGGGTCCAATAACGCACGGAGCAATACAATAATACCAGTGGATCGCCAACAGACATCTACGCGTGTACAGTATACGTGAGTGACGGTGTCGCCGGGGTCCAATAACGCACGGAGCAATACAATAATACCAGTGGATCGCCAACAGACATCTCCGCGTGTACAGTATACGTGAGTGACGGTGTCGCCGGGGTCCAATAACGCACGGAGCAATACAATAATACCAGTGGATCGCCAACAGACATCTACGCGTGTACAGTATACGTGAGTGACGGTGTCGCCGGGGTCCAATAACGCACGGAGCAATACAATAATACCAGTGGATCGCTAACAGACATCTCCGCGTGTACAGTATACGTGAGTGACGGTGTCGCCGGGGTCCAATAACGCACGGAGCAATACAATAATACCAGTGGATCGCTAACAGACATCTACGCGTGTACAGTATACGTGAGTGACGGTGTCGCCGGGGTCCAATAACGCACGGAGCAATACAATAATACCAGTGGATCGCTAACAGACATCTACGCGTGTACAGTATACGTGAGTGACGGTGTCGCCGGGGTCCAATAACGCACGGAGCAGTACAATAAAGAACGACTTAGATCATTATTATTAGGTATTCTTAATTGTCCCTGTATCGTCATTTCTCGATAATCTCCTTAAATTCCACTCAACTACCAGATATAAAAAACCAAATACGGATAATTGGCAAAGTATATTTGCAATTAAACTAAATACGGTCAGTTAAATGAGCGCTGTAATTAAACAGCCATTAGCGAGCAGTTCCGACAGCAACAGCTGGATCGCACGCGTCCCGATACACAACAACGCAGCATCACCAGCATACCCGTTACGTGTCGGTAACGACGGCGCCGATCACATCAGCGATATATTGTTCATAAACAAGCTGATAACATTCTTAATCCAACTGTTTCATATAAACATCCTTATATAAAAGGGCGAAAAACAAAACATTTATTAAACAAATCAGAACTGTGTTCTACATTCACAAGTGTGAAATAACTTGTCGGAGTGGTACCATGAGCACAATATTTTGATAATAGTTACTTTTGGACTATCATGAGTTCACATCAGAGTGTCTGAGTATCAGGAGTTGTGCGATAAAAGGATCGGGACTTACGGGTTGAGATGTGGTCACTGGTGCCCGATGATGTTTTTGTTCACTAATCACTGATCGTAGTTATATAGGTTCGGCACATTGAGGTTAGAGAATTGCGCGCGCGCGTTGCCGACGGCGGTCGGAAGCGAACTTTTTTCTACGTGTGTTGCGACGACCATTGAGGTTTGAGCGGGGCGGTGAGAGAGAGGGACGCGATTAGAGGAGGGAAAGAGAGGGTTGCGTGTGCGGTGTGTGAAAGATGTATAATAAAGAAGAAGAAGAAGAATAAAGCGTATAATATTAATTATATATATATATATATATAGTATTTGGCGAATACAGTACTGATTGCGACCGCGACAGCGAGGCGTATGTCCAGAAGTGGACGCACATGGCCGAGAGAAGAAGAGTCCAATCCAAGCCCAAAAAAAAAAGTTACAATGAAATAGAAAAAAGCCATAATACATGGTATATACGTGTAGTAGTGTGTTGTAAGTGTCAGTTGTAGATGGCAGTGTCTGAGAGAGGGTGTCGGTTAGGTCAGCGCCGTGATCGGTTCAGACGCCACAGTGTATCCAGCTCCTCCACACGAGCTCCCCGACCCTCGGGACTCGAGTGTGATCTAGGCAGTAGGGCATGCTTCGTCAGTTTCCTTTCGAAACGAACAGGTTGTGGGCCCTTGCTGCAGTAGCGCGATCCGTGACAAACAGATAAATTGTACGAGTTTATTTTGCATTTTATATAGATTTAGGATGTGATTAAATGATAACGTCTATTACTGTAAATACAGCGGGAGCTGTCACAGAAACATGATATAAAGATGGAAGGAGCGAAGCGCGCGTGAGCTGGAATAAAAGCGGTACATTCATGAATATTGATTTACTTCGGGTAGAATTCGTAAAGTAACGCCTTTGATCTTGTCGCTGAAACGTCACGTTTGTAAAAAAGAACATTAACAAAAACTGTAACCGACTTCAACACTCAAAAGTGTGAAATAACGTGTTGAAGTCGGTACCGTGATAGTTCAAAAGTAACTAATATCAAAGTATTGTGCGCACGGTGACAATCCGACTTCGACGATAAGGAAGTATCCAGACAGATGTCACATTTTCCACTCATTGGAGTCCAACTCAAACACCGCTTTACCGATGACAATGAAACTCAAATGGGACCACAGGGAAGCACCAGCTTTCAAACAAAACGGTTCCCGTGGGATATTTGAGATAATGGGAAAACCGTAGACCATGCGGACGAAACCGCGGTCCGCAGCTAGCAAGTTATATTTTAGTATAAACTAATAAACCACTACATAAATAGAAAGTTTAGGTCCAGGTAATAATATTAACCAGCTCGAGGACTGTTGAAGCTTCGACTAGCTATTTCACACTTGTTCTTGTTGTCCTTATCCCTCACTAGGTGGGGTCGGCACATGATGTTTTCCTCTTCCGTTCTCTTCAATCATTATTTAGTCGTCTCTAATGACTGAGGAGACGTCGCTGTGGGCGCGTGTCAACAAGATTACTCCTAGACGGTGTAACGTATACATTTGAAATAAAAACTATATTTTAAGGAATTTTACAACGCATATAATAAAATAAAATGTATTTAATATAAAATAAAATGTATACATTAAAAATCAAAAGAAACATAAAATGAACAATTCTCAAATCAACATATAACGAGATAATGAAATAAACCTGCCCTCAAACGGCTCCTTAACAGCTGTTCACACAAAACAATTACCTTTTATATAGTATCTACACCTGTCAATGTACGCGGCCTATCCTACAGATACACGAGCGAACATGGCCGCGCCGCGCCGCGCCGCGCCGCTCCACGCGAGTTGACTTCACTGCAGCCAAAGACACCGAGCAGAAACTACTCATATCTTAAGATTATTATGTTATTTTATTATTTACAATCATTAAACAATATCCGTCATATATTGTCAACACGAACAGCCTCAACAACAGCCATCAACAACTTCAATAGTTCGTGTTGTCACCGTTCGCTCTCAGTACAGCCTCCGAACGACTCGGCACAAGTACTCAACACAAGGTTCCTTCCACAAGATGGAAGTTTTTGTAAGTGACCCGGGACTTTTGCTCGCCAGTGTAGTCGCGGGTGAAGACACCGGTGAACATACACAATGGCAATTGATCCCATGAGTAGTCACGGGACTGAAAAACGTCAACAATTTTTTTTACCAAAAAATGCAACAATGACTAGTGATTATGATCACTTGAGAGTGATATAACTTAAGTCGAAGTCGGTACCATGAGCATAATATTTTGACAACAGTTACTTTTGAGCTATCATGGTTCCGACTTCGACCAATTATTTATCACTTTTGAGTGTAGAAGTCGGTCCCATTCTTAGTAAAAATTTACAATATAAAGTGTGAACTAAGAATATTAGCAAAACGCAACTATATGTTTATACATGAAATTCAGACTAACCTGGCTGTAGAGTATTTACTGAACATTGGTATGTTACTGTTGATAGAACTGCTTCTAATAACCACAAAGTGCTCACGGTACAAATATGAAACAAAACGCTCGATTTAAAAAAAGTTGAAGAATAAAGTGTCACCTGCAGAACAACATTCTTATGGCGTCTAGAACTTGACTCAAATGTAGAGTTTTAGTTGTTGACAGAACATTAACGGGAAGGAGCCGAGAACGTGCCGCTGCTACATGTTAAATCAGCGCCGATCGCGATTAGTAACATTGCGAAATGACTCGTGTTCGATTCGATTTGTTCGCATCACTAACTTATGATACAGTACTGCTACTCTATTCTGTGTGCGCGGTGTTTACGGCTATTTCCCGCACTTCTGGCTGGAACAGCCCGTTTGATGATGTTGTATTTTCCATCGAGCAGATCTGCGTATCATTAATGACCGAGGTGAAGGAGCTCAACGGATACGCCATTATTGACTATGACTGTAGCTACTGTATGCCGCGCCGATGTATAGAAGGATAGAAAGATTCGAACTTTGTGATGTTTAAAATAATAATTTACTGGTTAAATCATTTACTCATCCAAAGTACCTCAAGACTAACTACTTACTTACCACAAATAAAAATGGAACAGTTGCAGTGTCTACTTAAAGTAGGTAATTAAATATACTAAGATTGCCAGGCGTCATATTAATGTCAACTCATTAAATACAATTATTTTCTTTTTGGTAATAGGTACCTATAATATAAAAATACGTGTAATTCAGCCAGCAGTAGGAAGTGGTTCTTAAACTAAACCAACCACATATCTATTTACTGATAATATTATATTGTGCATAAAACATATATCTAATAGAGTACCTACTTCACACGGATGTGGATGGATGTAGAGGTAGAGGAAGGCCGAAGGTGTGGATGGACTGTGTGAGGAATGATGCGTTTGTGGAAGGTGTGAGCACTGAGACGACTAAGGATAGAAGAGAAAGGAAGAGAAAAACATGTTGTGCCGACCCCACCTAGTGAGGAATAAGGACAACAAGAAGAAGAATATAATATTGCGCATGTAGGTACATGCGACAGTTTTATAGCTGTAGTATGTATGTAGGTAGGTAGTTGTTGCCCGCGGGTGGGTACCTACCGCGCCAGCCGCCGACACAGCTAACCCACATTATTGTTACAAGCTTTTTGAGACGTCCGCACGATAATTTGTGTTTTCATACATTATTAATGAATTTATTATTTGAATGTGAAAATAGAAAAGAATCTTAGTTAACCTCAGTTATGAGCCGCTTCCAATCTCGCTATAGTTTTAGGTGATACGTTCAAGGTTCGATGATCAAGTATGATAGACAAAACATACAACCCTTTTCACAAAATAGCAACGTGAACCGATTAATTCAGGTCGTTCGTACTCGGGAGCGAGTGAGTGCACTATCAGTTATCAGAGCAGAGCATCTCCGGCTCCGGCAGTACCGGCCCGGCGTCGGCTCGGGACGCACGTCCGCGCCGCGTACGCTCCGGAGTGCCCGACACTTCGCCGAGTCGCGATCGCGGCCTCTAACTTTGTCGATTACTCGGTGAGTTTGTGTTTCATACTATATTATGGTCAACTTTGCGTGTGTTCCCTAATACACTTTAGTTTGTCTTTATCTATCTGGTGGTATATTCTTTTATCTGCAGAATTATTGGCTGACATGGTCAATAAAATATAAAATGTGGACATTTGCTGTGTATATAAAAGCCGTGTCTGTTTGAACGCCAGGATCGCGGGTAAACTGTACTTCCAGTCACTTCACTCGAGCGTGCCCGTTAATTATGTTAAACTATAGACAGACCATTGAATTGTAATCAAATGCATATCCTTGCAATAACATGAATTATTCATTGTGTTTTCAACTAAATTATTTTAATGCGTATCATTTTAATTTTTACGGCATTTGTTTTTAAACATGTTAGTTCAAATAGGTATACCTATTTGCATTCAAATTATTTGAAGGAAAAATTCGGCCACTAGTGGTACTCGAACCCAGGACTACAGAATATCGTCTTGTCACTTTCTTCGAACTTCAAATAATTTGAACGTAAGTTCCGCCTAGAATGTTTTTAATACAATAAACCATAAAACTTTTCGAATATAGATACTTGTCCATATGTCCATCTATTATTACAATGAAATGTCTACTTACCTTAATAAATAAGTCCGCCCTACGACATACCCCTTTTTAAAAAGTCGGTAGGTTTTTTTTTTATTCACAATAGGCAGGCGTTTGACCACTATCTCACCTGATGTTAAGTGATGATGCGGTCTACGATGATTCACGCCTGCCTAGAAGATACCTGGGTATATCTATAGTGTTATATATTATATAGTGTTATATCTAGGTACCTATATATAACACTTAAAGTAGTTTGTTTAGGTTAGGACAAGTTTAAGTTTATAATAATAAAATAATAAAATGAAAAAAAAATGAAAAAAAAATTTATATGTTTATTTATATATTATGCTAATGTATAATTTAGAAGTTTAGAATAGTTAAATAACTTTATTATAAAATTATTTAACTATTCTAAACTCCTCCATTTATTAACTTCGTCTGGCTATAGGTAGATACTGTACTGTGGCCCGGGATACGGCCCGGGATACGGCCCGGGATACGACCCGGTATACACAATATAGGAGCTATTTTTGTAAAATCGTTACCAGTTTATTTCTGTTTTGTTTCATCATAAACCGTGGGTACATTTCACTATAACTATTTGGTAGGTACTTAGTGGTTACGTCTGGGCCGAAACATACTCCTATTCTAATTATATTACTACAAAAAGTTTCACTGGCTAGTCAGGACACCACACCTAAAATAATTCTGGCAAGATTATTTTTGAGAGTATCAATCAGTATAGGTTGTTATAGTTAAATTGATTTAGTTTTTTTTTATAGTATTACTAGCGGGCCGCCCCGGCTTCGCACGGGTAAAAGATGTCAAAATAGAAAATTATAAGGAACGCTATTTTTTGAAAAATTAATATAGTCTATGTTACCCGGAGATAGTGTAGCTTCCCGACAGTTAAAAAATTGTTCAAATCGGTTCAGTGCTTTCGGAGCCTATTCAATGCAAACAAACAAATGAAGCGATGATAGCTCAGCGCGGGGAGCGTCGTCTGTCAAATTGACGGACACTGGTTCGATCCCTAACAAGAGCTTGAACTTCCGGTGAAGGTAACACCGTTCTCAAATTTCCAGCATGGTGGTCGGGTACTTTCGAGTATCCGCCTGGCTAGCTACCACCCTCAAGTTTGAAAAACTGTCACAAAACACATTGTGTGTTCAGACAGAGCAGTCTTTGCGAGCCAGTGAGCATTCTAGGTCTAGCGTGATAACATCTTCGACCACATCGTCACTGGCCATCAAGTGAGATAGTGGTCAAACATAATAGTGCCTTATAATGATTAATTTTGAAATATTTAACTCGTGCGCAGGCGGGGCGGACCGCTAGTCTCAAATAATATTCTCCAATTAATAAAAGGTGTCAGGTTCGAGTCTGATGTCAATGTTAATTAATAAAAGATGTCAGGTTCGAGTCTGATGTCAATGTTAATTAATAAAAGGTGTCAGGTTCGAGTCTGATGTCAATGTTAATTAATAAAAGGTGTCAGGTTCGAGTCTGATGTCAATGTTAATTAATAAAAGATGTCAGGTTCGAGTCTGATGTCAATGTTAATTAATAAAAGGTGTCAGGTTCGAGTCTGATGTCAATGTTAATTAATAAAAGGTGTCAGGTTCGAGTCTGATGTCAATGTTAATTAATAAAAGGTGTCAGGTTCGAGTCTGATGTCAATGTTAATTAATAAAAGGTGTCAGGTTCGAGTCTGATGTCAATGTTAATTAATAAAAGGTGTCAGGTTCGAGTCTGATGTCAATGTTAATTAATAAAAGGTGTCAGGTTCGAGTCTGATGTCAATGTTAATTAATAAAAGGTGTCAGGTTCGAGTCTGATGTCAATGTTAATTAAAATTCTTCTTCCTCCATGTTGACCCTTTCAATTATCGTATATTTACGACAATTTAGTGAAAGATATTTATTTAAGGCCTTAATTGCATATTTAAAATGCAAATCTTATACTCTCAATAAAAGTTTAAGTAAGCTTCTGACAGCAGATTGTATATACCTAGGTAGGTACATACATTTATATGCCGTATTTGGGACTCAGTGTTCGTATCGTCAACCTTTCGATAACTTTAAACCCGTGATTCACACTTGATACCTATTCTTAAATAGCGTTGCTTTACCAGGAAATATTGTTTGCGGTGGTCAAAAGGTTTAATCACTAATGCCGTCACATTACTATAGATACCAACGAACAATCTATTACTATTTTATTTATGATTGTCCTTTTCGAGTTACCTATGGAACTCTAAGTCGAATTGTTCGATCGCACGCGTGTCGATATACACATAGATACATGTTATTCGGTAGAAGTTAGCTAATAGCAGTAAATATAATTATGACCTTTATCATATTTCGTATGATGCTGATGGTGAATAATTATTCCTCTGAACTAATTCTACTGATCTCCGTATTAATGTGTGAATAGAAACATTCTAAACACAATAAACATATACGTGTATACCTACATATAGTTGGGTACCTACAGCAAATGATGATGACACTAGGTCGTCATGATATTGAGAAAGTGAAGAGTTAAACAGTTTACCGAGGTCTGACGATAAATCATAATTATCGTCGCTAAACTTGTGCCATTATTTTCAGGGGTGACCAGTTTTATTGTGTTACGCCATAATAATATAATTATCCTTAAAAGAAAAAAGTTCTGCGAAAAATTAAGATCATTTCTCAAGTAAATCTTTTGGAAATCCCGCGATTATACTCCGACGAAGATCCCGACTCCGCAGCCTCTACCATACCCACCCACCGGGCACTGATGAACTTATAGCACTTTGAATGTTGTTCATTACTTCTAAACGGTTAGAGATTTTGTTATTTGTTCGGTGATTCGTGAATGTATAATGTACGTGTGTCAATCGACACGCTTATGAATATACGAATGAACTGATGTAAAGATGATTTTCAATCGCGTGCGTCTTCAAGTCCCCGATGGGAGAAAATGAAAATTCAACAAATAATAATCAAATGTATGATTATATCGATCGGTCTACAAATATGTATATATATGTTATCATAACGAGTAAGTAAAATGGGCAAATAAAGCAATTCTCGATATCGTATTATCCATACATATTGGCTGCGCCACGTTACACCCTTCACTAATTACCTATCGATTAGTATATTGACGTAGTAGTGATGTCCCATCCCTAATTCACCCCCCTGCCCCGCTCCCGCTTTTCTTCCTTCCGTCATCATTACACCGGTGTTCGAGGACCTGCGCACGCGTCGTAGCCGCCGCGAAATCACACAAATGTTATACCTACTCCCGCGCGCCGCGCTGCCCAGCGGCGCGACGACCAACCCGCAACCCGCGTACCTATATCTAATGTGCTTGTGACAATTACACATTAAGTGTTATCAACAGTGCACGAACAATCACATTTTAAACGCAGCGATCCGTTCATTTGGATGGGTTTTGGAACTAGCAGAAGGTGCCATCGAGCTACGGGATTCCTGTAAGTACCTATCCATATTTCTATTCATTATCCCCCATTACTACGTCAATTCTCCATCCCGCAGAAAATACAGTCCACTAATTTCGATCAGTTTTGTACTAGCTGACCGCGCCACCATTGTGGTACCTACCTACTTTAACACCGCCGCACAAACACATATAAAATAAATCAAATCAGGAATGGAATGCAGAACAATTGAATTAGAAGCTGAAGTGTTTTTATAACATTTAAAAAAAAGAGTCGCCGAGCCTTTTCACAAATGAGACGCGTCAAGAGCTCGCGGTGTTCTATCGAGCAGGACGACAGAGAGAGCCCGGCGACCTGGCGACCTGGGGGATAGAGGGAACCCAGCGACCTGGGGGATAGAGGGAACCCGGTGACCTGGCGACCTGGGGGATAGAGGGAACCCGGCGACCTGGGGTAGACGAGGGGTGCTGGTGTCTCGCGTATATGGTACCTAGGTATATATATATCACTTGTGGCGGAATGTTTTATAGAAATGATACCGACACCGCGCCAAGTGTGCCTAAAACATGTGAAGAGTTCCCGACGGCTGCGATCGTCACTCGACAAATCGCTGCATTCGCTACTTTACTCGGCCACTCTGTCAGAGCCATCATCCGATATGAGCCGATCACTTACCTCGGAACCGCTGAGCACTCTCATAGGAACTCCGTCGAGGGCGCCTGGCTCATGGGCACTAGACACCCGGGTGAAGGCACTGGTACCTAACAGTTTCAATTTCACAATCAAAAACATTTTTTACCAAAAAATGGAACCGACTTCAACACTCAAAAGTATGAAATAACTTGTTGAAGTCGGTACCATGATAGTATAAAAGTACCTAACTGATATCGAAATATTGTGCTCATGGTACCGACTTCGACAAGTTATTTCATACTTTTGAGTGTTGAAGTCGGTTCCATTTTTTGGTAAATCTTTTTGTTTCTCACGTTTTTTAGTGACCTTTATTACTCATGGGATCAATTGTCATTGTGGTGTAGGTATGCTCACCGATGTCTTCACCCGCTACTATAATATCGTGTAGGTATAAGCACGCATTTTTCTGTTTTTGACTTGTAACTCAAAAATTGCTCGTCCGATTTTGATGAAATTTAAATGGGATCACGCGGTAAGCACCAGCTTTCAAATAAAAAAAGAACGATCAAAATCAGTTCACCCTGTCGGAAGTTATGTGGACACATAAATAATGAAAAAAAAAAAAACATACTGGTCGAATTGAGAACCTCCTCCTTTTTTTGACGTCGGTTAAAAATCCTCACGAAATATTGGTAAAAATAAAATCAGGTGAGACAGTTGTCAAACGCAAACTTACATGTAAAAAAAAAAAAAAAAAAAAAAAAAAAAAACCGCCGAAATAGCACATCGTTCGCGAACCGTGCCGGAGAGGAACTGACCGTTCCACATTTTTTTGTCACCGTCATTTAAAGAAAATAATTACCAGCTACCCTCTTTTCTTCATCGCTCGTTGGAACCTCAGCTCGTGAACGACCGCGAATTACAATTGAACAATAACACCCGCACAGTGGGGAACTTCCTGTGTCCGACGAGGACTCCCCGTGCCGCAAACGCGTAAACAAAACGTATGAAGATTTTTTTGTTACTTGGAAAACAAAAGCTATTTCCCTGTAATAATTTGTTCCAAACTAAGTCATATAGAATGAACACGTACAAAGTTCCAACAAAATGAACTGTACGATATGAGAGCGCGCGGGGTGGGGCGCGCGATGTATCAGAATATCCACAGAAAATCGTAAGTCACCGCCATAGCTCGGCTGATGACCCCGGAGTAACAGAACACTGTAATCGAACAAAACTTACTGTTTCTGTGCCGGGACTAAGTTTTATGATGAGTAATGAGAAAATCACAGTTATTGCGGGTGTCAACACTGGGCGCAGATCGTGGTGTGTGTGTATATATGATATGCCTGCTGTATGATACCCAGGCACAGGTCAAACAGACATGTTCATACACACAAATGTTTGACCTGTCCGGGAATCGAACCCGGGACCAGCGGCTCAGAAGGCAGAGTGCTACCAACTGCGCCAACCGAATTGTATGTATTTATGCTGAGCCTAAATTGGGACAGATAACAAAAGATAGAGTTCCAAAATCAGATTTAGAACGTGCCCGTCGGCAAGTCGCGCGCCATCTACTGCCCACAGACCGAACCGGGATCAGTTGTTGTGTACATATAATATGTATATTGTATAGGGACATTTGATAGCCGTGCCAGTGGCGGCTGCAGCGCTTGAACAAACAGAGAGGGGTTAAAAGTTCGACCGTTTAATGTCACTATATCGTGTATTTCTGAAATACCTTTCCAATACAAAAACGAAATTTTGGATAGATTATTAAAGAGGGTGGGGAGCAAGGACCCTGTAACCTTGAGTAGTGTTATTACATATTCTCTGCCTTCAGGTTAACTCAGATCATTCAGTTTGCCCTTGGCGGTGTACCGTTAACCGTTTCTCGCCTCTTTTCATATTTACCCTAATATTATTCCCTCCGTTTAAGCGTGATTGACTTACAAACATCCATCCATCCATCCATTCAAACTTTCACATTTATAATGTTAGTGGAGTGGGATATGATTTGTTTTAACTACGGCTTAGCTACGTACATATATTATATATAATATACAATATAATAAAAGAGAGATAAACAAATGTGAATAAACTAAAATTTTTATCTGACACATGTCATCAGTGTCATAATGCATTTCTGTATCTGCCGACTCATTAATTTTTTTCATTCTTTTTTTTTATTGGGCAAATGCCTTTATTGAACTAAAACACTAATAACTAATTACAATATAAATAATAATAATACTGCAGCTACTACAATAACATTTGAGCAATCCGCTAGCTATAGATAACTTAAATGTTCTAACCCGCTACCGGCTGACAGCGTGCCCAGAATGCTAGCAGCATTGCCACGTTGAATTGCAATGCTGATTCGTTGAGCCAAATATGTGCCAGCATTTTGGTCACGCGTCGCATCGATCAACGCTCTGATAAATTTTGGTAAATCCGATGAACTCCCGCTCCCGGTTCCCACGCATTAGTTAAATAATATTAGAGCTGCAGAGAGCTGCAGATGGAACACCATAAGTATATTATATTAAACAGACACAAAGCAAAAGACCCATCAGCGTATTCCATGATTACTCCCCCCATCTTCATAATTATGAATTTGGTGATTAAGTGGTATATAGACATTATATACTTTGGGCAGAACGCGTCGGTGTCGTGATGACGAGTCTCTGTGTACCTACACGGGTATGTATTTTTTTTTTTTTTTTTTTTTTTTATTAATTAGGTCTACAAAACTGGTTCATACATTATTTACATTATTAATCTTAACATATTGACATTTATAAGCTTAGACATATGTATGACCTACTAGAAGTAGACACAGCATGCTAATAAATAATCATACACTATGCTAAAAAGTCTTAAAATAACTGCCAAATATTAAATAATTTCAAATATGGTAGGAAAGTTGTGTTCTAGACATAACTTTCGGAAGGAATTAACTGATGCATTAAAGATGTCGATGTCACTGTCTATACTATTGTAAAATGAGCACATGCGATAGATAGGACTGCGTTGGCCGAGGTTGGTGCATGTCATAGGCAGTCTAAAAGTGTTTCTGTTATGAAGGCGACTACTAGATCGAGGTACTGCCAATTCAAGCATATTTAATAACTCAGGACAGTCAACTAAATTATTCACAATTTTGTAAAGAAAAATTAGATCAGATACCATACGTCTTTTCTGTAGTGATGTGGTACGAAAGTAAGTCAACCTAGATTCGTAAGAGGTGAGTTCGCGACATTTATTGTTGATAAAACAAAGATGGTATAAAAATCGATGCTGCAATTTCTCAAGACGAGTGATGTGATTTTTATAACAGGGGTTCCAAATAGGACTACAATACTCAAGTAAACTACGTACGTAACAATTAAAAAGGAGTTTTGAAACAAAAGGTTCTTTAAAAATCCTGGTTTGGCGAATAATGAAACCAGAGATTTTAGCACATTTTTTAACCGTGTGGTCGATGTGTTCACGGAAATCAAGTTTTTTATCAAATATTACTCCTAGATCATTAACTTTATTAATTTCACTCAGTTTTGAGTCGTTGATAAAATAAGATGGACTTGTACTATTTTTTTTACGAGAATAAACTATGTAGGAGCATTTAGAAGCATTGAGAGATATTTTATTGATAAGACACCATTGATATACCTTATCGATGTCGTTTTGTAAGATTAGAGTATCATCAGAAGAGGTGATAGTTCTATAAATTTTGAGATCGTCAGCATAAAGTTGAAAAAATGAATTAAATTTCATGCATAATTCATTCACAAACACAAGGAAAAATAGTGGGCCAAGATGAGAACCTTGTGGTACCCCGGATGGCACATCCTTCGGTTCCGATAAAAAGCCGCGAACTTTAACAATTTGTGAACGATTTCGTAAATATGATTCGCACCATCTTAATAGCGAGCCACATATACCTGCATGTCCAAGTTTACAGATAAGCAGGTCATGATCTATCACATCAAAAGCTTTCGAAAAATCTGTGTAAATTGAGTGAACTTCTAATTTGTCTTCCAAAGCTCTTGAGACATGACATACATAATTAGCTAAATTAGATGTGGTAGACCGCTTAGGTAGAAATCCATGCTGGTAAGGACTGATGTCTGTCTTCAAATATGGAAGTAGTATTTTTTGGACTAGTGACTCGAACAACTTGCCATACGCTGATAATATAGAAATTGGTCTGTAGTTGACAATATTGGACTTGTCGCCTTTTTTCAAAATAGGGGTGACATGAGCTGTTTTCCACTTCGAAGGAAAAATGCCTTGTCTTAATGACTGATTAAAAATATACTGCAAGGGTGTAACCAACTGATTAGCGCAGCATTTGAGAAATAATGGAGGAATGAGATCAGGACCAGGTCCCTTATCGGCTTTTAATATTAGAAGTGATTTTAAAATTTCACTTTTAGTGAGTACACATTTATTGATAAATCTGTGATTTTTTATACTGCTGTCATCGTAATTGACTGTGCTTTTTTGATTAAACGTAGAATGAAAGTGTTGGGAAAATAGTTCAGTAATTTCTTTACCACCATGTGCAGTAGCATTTTCTAAATACATTTCATCTGGAATATCACATGTATTCGTTTTTGAGAATTTTACGAATCTCCAAAAGTATTTCGGATTTTTTTTAATGTTTTCTTTAGCAGTTGTTTTAAATTTCAAATAGCACTGTGAAATCATTATATCACACCGGGTCCGTAACAAATCATATGTAATTTTGTCACGGGGATTATTATATTTTTTGTATAAATTGTGGTATTTTGACTTTTCTTTTATTACTTTTATTAGAGATGAACTGTACCAAATAGGATAATTGGTTTCATTGAACTTAGTTAGTGGAGTATATTTATTAATTATGGGCATTGTAAGGTTGTAGAAAACATCCACCACTTGATCAATGTCCTTAAGATTGTCAAATTGTTCTGACCAGTTTATAACTGACAGTGACCGTGTAATCGAATCATAATCGGCTTTTTTAAAATTGAGGGTTAGAATTTTATTTATTTTTGGCGATTTAAATGAAGATAATTTGAACTTTGTTATAAGTGCTGGATGATAAACGTCAATATCTACGAGAGACTCTGAGGCTCTAGATACGCTGAATAGGCGATGTTGATTGGTAAATATAAGATCCAATGTTCTATTTTTAGAGTTAGTAATACTATTGAGCTGAGTCAATCCGTTAAAGGACATTGTATCAATAAGCAGACTTTCCATCGAAGAGGTGGCACATAATGGAGATAAAGTATTAGACTCATCGTCATACTTCCAATGCAGATTTTTTTGGTTAAAATCTCCAGTCATTAAAAATATGGATTTCTTTTTGGCTCTGTGCTGAATTGTTTGTGTTGAGTTTGCAAGAAATTCTTCTAAGCGGAGAAATGTAGCTGGCGAAGGAATATAAACGGTGCTGATGCAAAAATCTATCAAATCCATACCTTGCTTCAACTTTACTACGACCCATATGTCCTCGCCCCCACACTCCCACTTTAACTTACGCACAGGTTTCAGTTTTTTTAGTACTGCTATGAGCACACCACCGCCATCATGTTTTTGGTTATTTGAGGACGAACGGTCGCGTCTAAAAATACAATATCTATTGTCTAAAAGCTCGTAATCGAAAACAGTCTCGTTAAGATTTGTCTCAGTCAGTGAAATCACATCATAGTCATGTCGCAATGCATTAGCTAGTATAGTATCAGTCTTGGTTCTAAGACCTCTTACATTTTGGTAATATATTTTTAAATAAATACATATGTATGTAGTATGTATGTAGGTACATGGTAAAACAATAATGAACTCATTACTTTTGGGTTACGCGTTTTGATAGTGATGAAACTTGAACAAGAGAAACTTAAAGTATCATAAAGTTATACTTTGACATAAAAACGCTATTAAAAAAAGTCAACCAAATCCTTAAGCCGTTTCTGAAATCCCAATGTATTAATTTAGGAATTTTCGATCTGTTTAAAAAATAATCCCGATGAGGGTCTGGGAATAGCCAAATATTTATTATGAAATAGTTTATCGGCTTATTAAATATTTTATAAAGGAACATAAGTTGCTTCGCTATCTTACACTCAACAGACTGATGTTTGCAAAACATGAAACCGTTGATGACGAAATAAATAGTAATTCCATGAAAGCTTTCCCCTGCACAGGGGAATCCCCCCGGTTCGTTTATTAGAACTGGGACATCCCTCTCTCTGGTTTCATCTCACGTTGCGGCTTCCTGAATACATTGCGAAAGATAAGAGACGCGGGGCGCGGGCGGCTCGCCCGAGGGGCGGGCAGGTAGTACTGCATCCAACGGTGTGCAGCACGAAATAACGACAGAAAACACCGACACTTGGGTTTTGTTGTTGCCAATCGCATCAGAATGTTGTAAATGTTTGCGACAGTAATAGGTACGGGAGGAACTTTTCGCCGTCGAAGTATTGTTTGGTGTAACTTCTCGCCCGTGGTGATCTTAGAGAAACTCGTTTGAACAAACGGGCCACGTTCTTTGTAAATACTTGAAATTATACTTGAAAAGGTTCGAGTGGAAGTTTTACTTCAGTTTGCATAATGATCTTGTTTTTACACGAATTGATCAAGAAATAATCTACTTACTTACATAATAAGCATTTGTTATGATCATCTGGAATTATAGATTTTAAACATCATAAAATATGGCACAATATTATCGTCCAACTTGAGATAACCTCAAACGATCTCGTCTCGACTTCGCTTCGGAAGTCACTCTGTAAGATGGCGAGGATATACTTGTTGAGCTTGAAATATAAATTAAAACTGAATAATATTATTTTGTTCCTGTTTTATAACGTAAAAGGGTTTGGCCTTCGACCACCACCTCACTCGCTGTCGGTGACGTGAGGAGAGGGATCACGTTAGGCCCGCTGCCCGCCGTCCGCCGCCTGCCGTCCGCCGCCCGCCGTCCGATTCGCGAGGACCTGTCCCGGTGGTTTTCAAACTTGAGGCGGGTACCAGAAAGTAGCCTGCCCCCATGCCATGTTATATATTGACAAATATAAATGTTGTCGATGAGTTTGTGAGTCCACGTCCGTGTTGTTGAGTGCTCAGTGCCCTGGGCACGTCGCGGTACACTTTCACACGGTCGCGGTCGCGGTACGAATCTATTCAACTCAGCACTAGGTTCTCTAGGGTCTTACAAGTGATAAAAGCGTTTTTCAATGTTTCTATTAATAATATTGTAAATGTGAAAAATTACTCTTCGTCTGTCTGTTATGTTATCTCGACGATGACAGCTGAACCAATTATGATGAATAGAATATAGAAATATGTAATTATGTCCTTCACATGTGCTACTTTTATCCCTTAAAAAGTGTGGTTTCCGCGGGATAACTGAGGTCGCTAATCCGCGGGGCGCATCTATTACTATTGCTTATATTGGGTTAAAACTATCAATTCTCTGTGTCACCGTTGTACTAGATAGATGACAGTTTCTCCTGAGTTCAATTGTTTCACAAAAGTGTCACGGTTACCATAGAGGTTCGTACCTAATAGGTCTGCAGTAGAGGTCTGCAGGTATTTGACGGTCAACTTTGGGTCAAATTTTGACCACTATCTCACATGATGGTGGTTTCAGTTTTATTTGTTATTAATTCGTAAATGGCACGAGTAAAACAAAGCGATAATGTATTTAGTTTAAAAATACTACTTAATTGTTGCTTTATATTCCAGTTAATGTGATACCGACCAATGAATGACATTGACTTGACGGAGATGAAGTGACGTTTCATCAGGGTGAAGATACACGGACAAGACTGATCTTAGACAAGCCGTGAAGGCCTGATATTACGTTCTAAATGTGTAGCACCGAGTACTATCGAGAACTATTCGTTGTTTTTTCTGCATTCCTAGATATTATTGGGTCATTAAGGATGTGCAGCAGTTTCTCTTTTATTAGGCTAATTTATAGAAGTGCTAAAAAACTTGAAAGTAATAATTATGAAATCACAATCACTGCGCAATTAAAAGTTTGTCTTCGTTTTATCCCAACTCCGAATATGAATCGTTCCAAAACTCTCAAGTGGACTTTTACAATTTCTCAATATATCACAGGACAGGTATCAGCCACAGATCCTGGCTTCATAGTCATCGGTATCATGGCCGCACGGTGCGCAGCATGACCGCACGGTGCGCAGCATGGCCGCACGGTGCGCAGCATGGCCGCTATATTATTATATATTACATGGCCATTATATATTATGTTTGTTTGGGATATATTTATGAATTTCGCTATAATTTAAGCATCCCAAATAATCTCTCGTGCACCGTCAGCGAGTGGAGTTTGTCACATTTAATAAATCCTCCCATCATTAACGGTGTCACGATCCAACCTCTTTTAAAGTTAATTGAAATTCCAAAGAGGCTACGCTCGTCTGTGTTCAACCTCTTATACATTTAGCCTTTTTAAATTTCTTACTAAAAGCTGGCGACAATTTGAGGAGAATCATTTTAGGCATCTACCTATACGTATAGTATTAATTTTTTGGTTTTAATAAACACTGTGTTATTCGTAACATCGTCGTACTTTGTTTCAATAGTTCCTTATTCAGGTAGCGATAAATAATACAGTAGTAATACGTCTAAAATGATCACTAATGTTACATTAAGGTTATTATTAACTAAAATAAAATAAATAACGTTATACCTGATATTAATTTACTTAAACTATTTAAAAAACAATGTGTAACGTCTCACGGTAGATTTCTGTTTCAATACAATTTAACATTATCTTTTATCTATATTTTGGGAGTCTGATGTATTGAGAAGGTTTATTGCAGTCAAGTTGTGACGGTCGATACAGTTGCTTACCTCACTTAGTTGTTGGATCATAGCGATTAAACTTAAAGCTGCCTACATTGACTAATATCAGATTAGGCAGATATATTTACAAGATTCCTTTGTTGTGTATGTAAATACATACAAGTCTTCGTTTAAGATTTACGGCTTCAAATAGCGACGCGACGTGTTATCCATTTTAAAGCTTTGGTTAATAAATTTGACGGAATCTCTTCTGACGGCAGCAGATACGTTATCTGGTAATCTTAGCCATTGGTGCAAGACAAGGAAGTTGAACAAATACTGCTATTTTGGTCGATGAATATAAACAGTACGCGTTATCGACTTAACCAGTTTATAACATCATAGTATTTAAATAAGCGAAACAAATTATTGAAATTCAAAGTGGCCGCGTAACAACCGAATGACAAACGCGGACAAGCGAGCTCCCGGGAAACCCGCGGGCACTTGACAGATGACGCAAGTCAAGTAACATTCTAGCGACGACACGGACGGGGGTAAATGTGAGTCAGACCCGCTGTACCGGGTATAGTCGAGGGGCGCAGGGCTCTCTGACTTACATCTACAACAGCGGGGGGTTCAAACTGATAATCTGCCGCTAACAAACTAGAAGTCGCAACAGCGTCTTGTTATAAATCGAAAAAATGGTAACTTGCACAATGTTAATGAATGTTCTGAATATCATTCAGAAAACACACCAGTTGTGTACAATATTTCAGCACGTATTTTGGTTATCTCCAGCCACAGCTGCTACCACATTCTGGTGGAACTAATGACCTTAACTACGTCAGTTTGGTTCATTAAAAACGTATTTGATGTATAATTATTTGTTGTCTCCTCATCATCAAGCTGCCGGAAAAAATAATATTCTAAAAAATATATAATATTTTTAAATTGACGGTTTAACTTGCGTAGGTATATTAATCGAGTAAGTATCTTGAATTATTTCGGATCGTTTCGCACATTTTCAATTTATCTCGACCATGCCCGTGTGTGCGTATGTGTGTGCCATTGTGTGTGTGTGCTGTGCATTGGATGGAGCAGCACAGAGAGAACATAATGTAAAAACAATCAAATTAGCTCTAGGCTACAAAAGGGTTAGCGTTATTAAAAAACAACAATTATAGTAATAATAAAGACTTAGGATATTCCGTATACAAAACCGAGAAATATCTGAATAACACTAATACCAATACAATATCTGATGGTAAGTGACGATGCGGTCTACGGGGGAGCACGCCAATTTAGAAGGTACATACTTATTCACTCGCGACTCGAAGACACCGGGGTTGTACCTATCGGGAAACACAGACCCAGACAGTAAGTTTCATAAAATATTTATACATTCCATTCCATACCTTGACCCTGGGGACATAAGGAATGGGGACGCATTCTAAAGGCACCCATCGAGACCGACTGTCAACGAAACGTGCGTCCCATGATTGTTCTGTTTATTTGGCGAGTAATAGAAGCCGACGCGAGCGCTCGCACTATTCGCTCACAGAATGGCACGTCGGCGCCGCGTCGCCTAAATCGTTGCGTTTCCTACACCTGACCGAAATGAACTTTCCATTAGACATCGGTCCGCGAGCGACGTCTTACTCCGGAGCGGGGCGGTCGGTGCGAGTGCGGGTCACGGGCGCGCAGGCAGCGCGGTCACGATACAATACGTTATGGCGAGTGCTCAGTGACGTCATTGTTTTGGTACCGACCATACCGGGTCGTACGAGTGCTCTGAACGTTATGCGGATTGACCTGTCTTTACTTTGTAAGGAAAGCCAAATTTGATTGCATCCTCCTAAACTTTATAGGTCAATTATTTCTTTTGGATTGGATATGACTCATGGCTATAAATTCTATTTTTTAAATAAATTTATAAACATCGATAATATGATTAAACAAAAGGGAGATGGGATCCCACCCCCCCGCCGTGGACCGTGGATACAATACCTATATAGTAATGGACGTAGGACTCTCATTCAATATTTGTATAATTTAGCAGGTAAAGCATGCCTTCCCAAACTGGTGAAATGGCTCGCGTGAAACTCGCGAGTGTGCGCGGTTGTGCCTGGTCCGGGTTTAGTTAGGTAGGTATATGATCTTATGGCGTAGCGTATCTTCCTTCACGAATAATATCGTTGATAGTTTATATATTCATTAATACAATTATTGGTAGTTATGCTAAGTATTAATGAGTCCATTTGATTGGGAATATCGACGACATTCGTGATAATGAATATTTGTAGATAATGTCCCGCCCCGCCCGCAGCGATTAACGTGGAAGTCCCCGCGTCCAGCGGAACAAATATTACCTCAGTATGAATATTGTACGAACACCCGTTCACGTCACGTCACGAACAGACCCGAGCACGGGCGAGCTCGCAGTTTCGGTCCGCATCGTATTCAGCACGACTTCCGTTCTGCCGGGACAACTCATGGGTGTATATGTAATAATTACAAACCTCAGAATCGCCTTTAAAATATAATGAATAAATGTATAATATAATATCAGCAATAACCCGGAATCACTTAAATTTGCAACGAATGTAATAAACACATATAATTGCAAACAACAGTTTTCCCTAGTAAAGTTTGAAATCACTTTAATATACTTTTCAGTGTAACATAATGGTATGCAAGATGGCCGCGATGTGTAGGTATGGTGGTTTTCATTATAATAACGAAGTGGGACAAAACGCTGCAGAAATATTAAAGATGGCCGCGAGCCCCGACCAATCAATACTATATTATGGCTCACGGAACCGAGACGTGCTCTTCGACCATGGCCTCGTGAGCGCGCTCAGAGTCGCACGACGAGCTGTGGAGAGGGCTATCGGGGTATCTCGAGGCGAGCGAATCAGACATGAGAAGATCTGTGAAGGAAGTGAAGTCCCCGACATAGCCTAGTAGTAAGGATTAGTAAGTTGAAGGAGCAGCGGGCAGGGCACATAGCTCTGAGAACTGATGAAGGTTATCGATTGGAGACCACGAGGACGGACAGACGACCTCACCAAGATCGCGGGTGCGGACTGGAAGCTTCCATTCGCTCATTGTGGATATCTTTAGCTGTAGACGTCTTATGGCTGAGACGATGATGATGATATTTTGCTAATTACGTTTTAAAAGATTATTTATTAATTAATGACAGAGTAGCGTTTGATCACTCAAATGTGGGTCAGCGCCCATGCGACTGAAGTTGGTAGACCTAGGACACCGGCAGGCCCCGACCCACTGCTGATAAAATAAACTAAGGGCTATGAAACAAAATAACGTGTGTAGTGTACGAGGGCACTAGAACGTTCCCGACGACGACGACGGTGTCAATCAACAACACTCCAACCTTGTTAGTAAAGATAAGCCGAGCACAGTGTGGGGATCGATGCGACGACCGCGTGATCGGCGAACCTCGCGGTACCCCTATTTATATATTTCCAAACTGAAATGTTGTACTAACGTCGAATTTCAACGAAGTTTTTATTACCCTTACAGCGTAAACGCTCAACATTATACGAAACGTTTACCGGTGTATGAACCCTCACACGTCGGGCCGGGCCGGGCCGGGACGGGTGACGGGCCGGGACGGGTGACGGGCCGGGCCGGGCGGTATATAACGTTAACAACCACGTGGACCCGAAAGCTCGTAGTTAGTGTTATTCTTTATTTCACATTTTTATTAATGGGAAATGTATTTTGTATATAGGAGGGGAAAGCCACGCTCGGGTTGGAATCGTCAGGGTTTATTGGGTTCATCAATCTTCACAGAACTTATAAAATATATTGAACAGACAAAACACGAACTTGTCCACTTCACAGCTGATGACAAAGTTAACAGATACGAGGATACGATAAAAGCTTTTCCGTGCATTTCATTCCACTGGTTCATTTATAAGAGCGGTAGTAGTAGTGGGGGGGAGGGGGGCACGGCTCCGGTTTCAGCGCGCACGGCGACGGCTTCCTGAAAACATTTCAAAGGGCACCACTCACGCTCACTGTTCCGTCGCACACCGGCACTGTTATGTACTGTACTGCAGCCCACAGCTTGGAACAGTGTCAAAACCAACAAGAACATTATTTGAGTTCAACTTGAAAAAGCCAGTAGTTCTTCTCTGATAAAGTATTTTTTAAATTTATTTATTTATTTCACCAGAATCAAATACAAAAATAACTAATCCTAAGTAATAAACTAACAAAACATTCGTGATAAAGGATAAATAATACAATAGCTAATGTACACGTAGGATGGTCGTCGGTAGCTGCACTAGGATTCCCTGTGTCACAGCTACCACGATACCAGCCTCTGAGCATTCATTCCATATTTGTTGTGATCCTACTCATTAGAAAAGGTTTCATTCTACTCATAGCCACCTTGTACATATATACCGTCACGTCGGCGCGGCGGCGTCCGCGGCAGGTGCTCCTGGCCGACGGCTGGCTGCACACGGTTCCGAAACGTTATCTGCGTCGGTGACACACGTCATCACTTTGTGGGGCGGTCGAGTGAGGGACGGCTTCAGCCACCGCCGCGCCGACACCCCGAGGTACTTATATGCCACTACTAGCTGCGCCCCGCGGTGTTACCCGCAGTGACATGGTGGTATACACGATGTTTGGGTCTTCCGTCACACCACGGGAACAGTCTATATTTGCGGGTTACGATGTAATCAATATGTTATTCGAGGGTGTAAGATACCTGCATTCCAAATGTGATGCACATCCGTCGAGCTGTTTCAGAACGAAACAGCGACTAACATCCGCACATGCGAACCTTCGCGTTAGGAACATCAGTCGGGTTACATCACGTCACGGGTCATTGTGACATTATTTCTTGTACAGAATGAGTGCCGAAAACAGGAAATATTGGGCCTGCCCACGAGTTACACTATCTACCATAACTACTAGTACTACTGCGATGGCGCGATGAGCCCAGAGCGGTCACCAAACGGTAAGTACCCCCTGTGTGTGCAGCTGACGCAGCGCCCGCCCCGGCGGGGGCGCGGGGTGTGCGCACGGCGCGGCTCCGTCGCTCTCGTCTCTAGAGTATGTACTGTACACTCACTCTCTTATATAACATTAGTAACGTAGTGTTCGTTCGGAAACGTTAGTTCCGATGTATACAACTATAACTGATGTATCGAGGCTGAGCCCGCGCCGCGTCAGAGATGGTGGGACTATTATAATATATAAGAGGGGAGGGGGGTCTGAAGCCCACATACGGTTAGCAAGGAATGCTTGTGTCAGAAGTTAATTATTATTTTATGGGTTCATATCTGAGAGCGGTCGTAACGGGGAGTTTAATGGATGTCGGTGAAGCACTTACTTTGCTCCATGAACCGCTCGTATTGTTGTTGTGTACAGACAGACGTGCGGAGTGTACACAATCGTTACCTTTGTTATTTATGTACAACGATCGTATCAATTATGAGCTAATAAAAGATAATCGATTTGTTTCTGAAACACGTCGCAAGTATATCACAAAGATGCTCAGATCTGGTTCTTTTTATTTACTTTAAACGTAAACATTTCACAAGGTTCGTCATGCTAGGTGAAACTTACGCCTAAATTTTATGAAGAAAACGTAGCTTCTAGTTGGAGTTGAACTCGCGAGTACAGAATGCCGTTGTACCGCTCCGCCACCGAGCTATAGTAGCCGCGTAACACACACACACGCACACACATTATGCATATAAATATATATTAATTTATGAATATCAAATCGATAAACGTTGTTCACGTAGGTACAAACGTTCATCTGAAAAGTGAGAGCCCGTCTCTTACTGCTATATGATAACCCGGCGGCCGACCGCGTGCCAGAACTTAACCTTTGAAAAATATGACTTCAAATATAAAATAAATACTCGTAAATATCGTACACTATATATATATATAATAAATGGCACACTTTGACAATACTTGCAGATAGCAGTGGACTATTCCACGCCACATTTTTAAATGAAACAATTAAACATATTTTGCTAAAGTAATTTGAGAAAATTATGTTTGACATTATTATCTCCTGGGCCACAAGAAACATTGGTTTCGAGAAATATAGTACATTGTTCGCGAGCGCCGCGCCCTGCTCTCGAGGCTCACTTACATCCCGGAGAGTGCGCGGGCGCAGCGCGCCACGCCGCGCCCGCGCCGCGCCCTGTGAGGGGCGACTTACCGAACACGACATATACACTACAGTCAACGCAGATATGCTTCGCTGTGGGACATACATCCACGAGACTCCTTGGTCACTTATCGTCAGCTGAGCCGCCTGCTTTGGTGATCATTTTATGACCCGATGCATATATTAAAATAAAACACTAATAACTAATTACAATACTGCAGCTACTACAATAACATTTGAGCAATCCACTAGCTATTGGTAGCTTATAGATAACTCAAATGTTCCAACCCGCTACCGGCTGACAGCGTGCCCAGAATGCTAGCAGCATTGCCACGTTGAATTGCAATGCTGATTCGTTGAGCCGAATATGTACCAGCATTCTGGTCACGCGTCGCATCGATAAAACGCTCAGATTGGAAACGGATTTTCCAAAGTTTTGGAAAATTAATGAGCTCCCGGTCCCCACGGGCCCAATGTCTCGACCCCAAACGGTTCAAATATGTAATAATATCGAACAATAGACTGACCGACATTCCCAACTTACCACGGAGCATTTGCAAATTGTTCTTGAAATAAATAGAAATACTTGACTCAATTATACAATTCCTAGAACAGCATCAAGGATGATTTCGCCTTTTTATTGAAAAAAGAAATGTTCAAACCTGTTCATAAAAGATGGCGTTACGAGATAACGACCTCTGTAAGTATGTGTGGACCATGTGAGGTAGGTAATCGTTTTGTTCGAGTTCAAACAGAAATACAAACCGAATTTAATATCGTAATATATAAGGGAACCGTCGAAACGTACATTATATACTATTTCTCTCAAACCTACTAATATTATAAACGCGAAAGTTTGTTGTACAGATGTTAGTTACTCTTTCACGCAACAACAGCTGAACGGATTTGCATGAAATTCTAAATGAAGATCAACCTGTACCCAGGAATAACATATATGCTACTTTTTATCCCGTAACTGTTTGAGTGCGATAAGACTGTTCCCGTGGGACGATGGTACACCGCGTACCATTCCACCGCGGGTAACAGCTAGTGAATAATATTTTTTAAGATTAGTTTACATAATTACAGAGTTTTGAGAAAACAGAAAAACAAACTGAGAATCTTAATTTAGTGGAAGTCGTTCAACAACTAGAACTAATCCAAGTACCCATGTTTTAAATTAGCATTGAAGTAAATGTATAAGACACTCGCAGCCTCACACTTGTAACGCGCAGCGATAAGGCCGCCCGGGCCCGGCTCGTAGCGGAGGCACACGGCCGGCTAAATATTTATGAAAACAGAGAATATGAGCTCGAAGGAAGATGAGGATTAAATGGAACTTTTTAAACCCGCGGGGAAAATTAGGATTATATTACTTTGAAGCCTGGTTCTCGGTGTATGTTTTTTTTTTTATTTTCCTTACCGAGGGTTCATACACACATCAAAGAAACTGTGTACGTTTCTATGAAAACTCGGAAAGACACATCATAGAACACATACAAAAGTTAATTTTATATAAGCTTTTAGGAAACGTCAGCTGTCAACGCAAAAGACGCTGATTTGATTCCGCTTTGACGCTGATCTTATTAGGGTCTAACTATGCGACAAAAGGCAGATTCATGGTCAAATTAGTTCAGCATCTTTTTAATAATATATTCCGTGGATACACCGTTTACTCAACGAGGCAGCTGGTTTCGAGTGTCAATTGACATTAATGATCATGTGTGTTACTAATTTCATGTGCCTACATCATTACTTACTATCAAGTGCAATATTGTATTAAGCCCTTCGGCCCTGTAAATATAACTACCAGCAGGTATTTGTCACAAAAGCAAACTAATAATGCAAATTCCCACCCGAGTGTAAAGCGCATTCGATATTTGAACGCGCGCGCCGCAGCGTTCCACTCCACACACGAGCGACGCGCGCGCCGCACGTTCCACTCCACACACGAGCGACGCGCGCGCCGCACGTTCCACTCCACACACGAGCGACGCGCGCGCCGCAGCGTTCCACTCCACACACGAGCGACGCGCGCGCCGCAGCGTTCCACTCCACACACGAGCGACGCGCGCGCCGCAGCGTTCCACTCCACACACGAGCGACGCGCGCGCCGCACGTTCCACTCCACACACGAGCGACGCGCGCGCGGAGAGACTCGGCTATTCACACTCCCTAATGACGTCTAAACTATTTATGCACATTCTCATTAAATTATCGAATTCTCTAATAGTTCTCGTATATTTAATTGATGTGAATATTATATTAAGACGGCTTGGGTTATTCGATTCTCGCACTCAACGACGACGGTTCTAATGGTGCGAGACAATCTCATACAAGTTAAATGGTTCCAACAGACTTCAAAACAAAGTAGGTTATCAAATCGGATATTTTACGTTTGTTAACTGAAACAACACGCACGAGTGGATTAACAAAACATCCGTAAAGAATATGTTGTTTGGATTGATCCCACACTTGGGTTCGCTGAAGTCGCTCAGCCGCTTCTCCGCGTCACAGCGAGAGCACGGTGAAGATGCTTCTCGCGCGTGGGCTCGTGGGCACGTGGGCACGTGAGGGTCTGAAGTCGGAGTATTTTTCTTTTTTTTTTGCGCAGCTATAGGACTAGGCCACTATTGCAATAGTAGTAACAACATTTGTTTTGTTACTTTTAACCGACTTCAAAAAAAGAGTAGGTTCTCAATTGACCCGTCTGTTTTTTTATTTTTATTTGTGTTTTGTTACCGCATAACTTCCGACGGGATGAACCGATTTTGTTCGTTCTTTTTTCTCACGATATAGTAGCGGGTGAAGACGTCGGTGAGCATACCTACACCACAATCACGATTGATCCCATGAGTAACGAAGGTCACTAATAAGAGTGAAAAAAATTTATTTATCAAAAAATGGAACCGACTTCAACGCTCAAAAGTATGAAATAACTTGTCGAAGTCGGTACCATGAGCACAATATTTTGATTTCAGTTACTTTTGAACTCTCATGGTACCGACTTCAACAAGTTATTTCATACTTTTGAGTGTTGAAGTCGGTTCCATTTTTTGGTAATTTTTTTTTTATTAAGAAGTTGACAGCTTCTGAGAACCATATTGACGTGGGTAGTGTTGAGCCGGCGCGCCGCGTGATGTGAAGCGATCCTAGTTACATGACGTCACTCGAACGTCTGCTTGCATTCAACACATTATATTATTATTATTGATTACAGCTACAGGAAGTGTTTGGACAAAAATATACTGTAAAAGATATGTAATAAGATATAAGAGAAGCAAATCTTCGTTAACCACGAACTATCTCAGGGAATATGAATTACTCAACACTGCGGTACAGCGGGCATCCATGTGAATGAGTCATTTTTTAATTTCATTTTGTTAATACGGATCGACTCAGTTTCGTGTTATGTTTATTTATTAAATCGGAAGAAAATAATCAAAAGGAAGTGAAAGTTAATATAAAATCTCATACTACACGACGGTGACGGTGTGGTCAGTGGTGTCTAAAGAACAATGATCTATACAAAAAGTGTTGCATATTTAAAAATGTCATATTATTTGCACACATATTTAATACAACCTCCATGTGTTCACGACTTTATTTTAACACAATGAAAACCATAAGATTTGGATCCATCATTGTTTAGCTACCACCCTCAAGTTCTAAAAACTGTCACCAAGCACATAGTCTGTTCAGGCAGCAGTCCTTGAGAGCCAGCGAGCATTCTAGGTCTAGCGTGATAACATCTTCGACCGCATCGTCACTGACCATCGAGTGAGATAGTGTTCAAAAGCTATTCAGTAGGTACAAAAAAAAAATTATAAAAAAAATCTGTATATTCTGTAGTTCTAATTTCCCCAAAGTGTGCCAGCTAACACACTGTTTACATACCTATATTATATTAATTAATATACCATTTTCCAATATTGTAAGATTTGTGCTGGAATCATTTTATCCAACGGTTGTGTTCAGTCATGTTCAATTGATATCACCGTGGTATATACAAATATATTTATTAGTCCTTAATTATAATATAATTATGAACGCCAGTTCAGGTGAAATATGTCCCTAGCACCTGCAGGGTCCTAGCGACGTGCTCGTGTGGTGTCCACAGAATTATACATGAAGGGAACATGAATCTGTCATACGAGTATGTATGATTGTTCTGTGCGGCGCAAGTGTATATACTGCTAGCTTCTGTAAGTTATCTTACAAGTTTATATTAATGTCATAACCTTGAAAATGAGCCGTGTTTGTGACGGCGTGGCCGTGTCGTGGCGAGTCTGCCAACTCTACCTACCCACCGACCCCCTACGAACATAACATCTACGTACACACGTGTGTACCGCTCTACGACGACCGTCGCCCAAGATCGAGAGATTGGAGCAAAATTGATCCCAGCATCCAGCAAAAGCTGATATAAACGTAAATGAAACATTTTTATATTTATCAAAAGTTGTGTGAGGGCGCCGACGGCGGCGGCGGCCATGGAACAGTTCGGAGAGCAACGGGACCCGCAAACCATCAATTATGTTTATACACGGTTAGAATCACGCAGATTTGTTGCAGTTTATTGGTTTGCAAGATCCATATCCGTCGGCTCGACCAGTATCATTATTGGAACACAAAAAAACATACTGCGATTGAGAGTAGGTGTCTATGACATCGATAAAACGAGTAACGCATATACACACACTATAACTGTCGTGCAGCCTGAACAATGCTTTACAAGTTTTTGTTAACTGAAGTAGACGTAGAGCCCGTGAAGCCTCCGTTCACGAGCAATGGTCTACAGCGTTTCACCCGCCTATAAACGGCGTTCTGTAAACGGCGTTCAGTGAAGTTTCCTTTTGTACCGCCTTGTAACTAGCCATAAGCTTTTCGGCGATAAATAAATAAAATAATTAAACGATATCAATTTGACTATCCGTGTCGATCTCTCGTAGATAATATAGTCTCTCGTAATCTCCGAGCGCCGACACGGAACGTTCACCCCAACATGTCCGACACAGGCGAGCAATGCTCCACGTGAGTACATTTGCTTCAGTAAATCTTTCAATTTTCGTTTATTACGCTGGAACAGTTCGTTGGTAACATTTACGCTCGTGTCACATTTTGTTGTTGACAAAGTAACGACTTGCACAAGTTAAAAGAAGAGACATTCAAAACATTGTTTACGGCAAGTTTAGAGTTTGTTCCGCTGGAAGTGTGCGGTGATGTTGGCAGCAGGACCCGCGGCGCGCCGACACCGACCGCTCTGCCGCGGCGATAAAATATATTGTGCGTGCATATTATATACCGAACACAAACTCACTGTATAATAAGCTAGAGTTAACTTTAGGATCACGGCTTGATCGGGAGTTCGGAAGTCGTTTGTGTAAGTGTTAAGACGTGAGAATGATTTGTTTATTAAGGGCTGTGAGTTTCTTTGAAAAATTAATCAATCAATAACTTGTAAATGTGCATACAATGAGATAGCCAGTGTGTGGGATAGAGATTTTTTATAAAATAGTACTCATAATATATAGGTAGCACATGTGAATAAGTACAAGCACAAAAGGAACAATTAATAAAAACCGGCATTTATTATTATTGTGGTGTAAAGAAGGTGTTCAGACGCCGGCGACATTAGATACCTCGTGAGAGGCATATGTCGTCACCAGCTGATGAATCTCTCCCCTGGGTTCTTGAGAGTTTCCGCGGCTTGTGTCGTCCGCACGCGTCATTCATCAAGTGCATTAGATTATTGTTTTATTACTTAAATTAAACGTTTTTATTATTATTTAAAATGGATACTAACTCACACATTTAGAGAGCTCCCCTCACAGAGCGCCCGAACTGCCTCCGCACCGACATGGACTCTAATGAATCTGTTGAGGATGTTCGTGTATACAATGAACACACATCTACTTTCTTTGATATTATTTTTATTGTAAAGATATTATCTATAAAATTGGAGTGTTTTTCTGCTCGGCGTCTCGGGCCGGAGTGCGTCTGCGTGGAGGGGCGCGGCGCGGCTACGTTCACACCTATTTATCCATTTGACAGGTAGATGCGCTTGCGCTATGCGCTATGAATTGTTTGTGTGAACAATCTCCCTCTCCTCGAAAAATCGCTTTCTTATGCATCTGGCGAGTCCAACAGTGGACAAATCTTGTTCAATGCTCGACGTATAATTCCCTTGCTAGTTTTGATGTCGGCGACTCTGCAAGCTCCATCTGGTCCAGGAAAAACTTGAGTAATCCGGCCCAATGGCCATTGCATTGGAGGTTTCGCTTCATCTTTTATAAGTACCAATTGGCCGGCCCTTATGTCAGGCCTTTTATTTTTCCATTTAGTTTTCTGTTGCAGTCCGGAAATATAATCTCTGGCCCATCTAGACCAAAAATGTTGTCGTGCTTGTTCAATGCGCGCGTATCGATGCAGGCGATGAGGATTGACCTCTTTTAGGTCGGGCGCTGGCAGTGATGTGAGAGGTCTCCCAATAAGGAAGTGCCCGGGTGTCAAAGGACACAGATCATTGGGATCAGATGATAGTGGGACAAGTGGTCTCGAGTTTAAAATAGACTCTATTTGGCAAAAGAGGGTGGTGAGCTCTTCGAAAGTGAAATGAGCATTACCGGCGGCTCTCTTTAAGAAATATTTCGCAGATTTCACCGCTGCTTCGTACAATCCCCCAAAATGAGGCGCGGACACAGGAGAAAAATTAAATTTTATGCCTTCATTAACTAGATCTGACACAGAATCTACACAATTTTTAACAAGTGCAGCAATTTCACGACTCGCGCCAACGAAATTCGTGCCATTGTCACAAAATATCTCACGAGGCTTTCCTCTGCGAGATATGAAACGACGCAAGGCCAATATGAAAGCTTCTGTGGTCAAATCGCTCACTAATTCGAAGTGAACAGCCTTTACCTTAAAACATACGAACACACATAGATAGCATTTTATTAACGTAGCGCCACGGCCTTTCCTATTTAAGATCATAAAAGGGCCCCCATAATCTAAGCCCACAATTTCATACGGAAAACCTGGCGTTATTCTTTGAGAGGGCAAGTTACCCATTATCTGGCTTGCAATTGCTCCTTTCATTCGCTTGCATAGCAAGCAGTTATTATATACGCGTCTAGCTAAAACTCGTCCGCCAACAGGCCAATATTTTTCTCGGAGGACTGAAAGAAGCAATTGCGGCCCAGCATGCATCAATTTCGTATGATAGTATCTCATTAATAATTCTGTAAAATGGTGTTTACTATCTAAAAGAATAGGATGCCTTTTATCATAATTAAATTTAGATTGTTCTATCCTTCCACCTACACGAATCAGTCCAGTTTCTTTCTCAACTATAGGAGTCAAACTCTGTAATGCAGATGATTTATTTAAGTTATTTTCGATACTTGGAAAACTTTCTCTCTGTGACAGTAAAGCTAACTTTGATTCAGAAGTTTCTAACTCATTGATAGTCAGAGTTCCCGTAAAGTGTTTACCTTTGCAATTATTAATAAATCTATAAATATAGGCTAGTACACGACGTACCTTCAAAAAACTAGAAAAACGCTTGAAATCTATGACTGATTTATCCGATGTACTAACATTACATACGTGTACGCGAATCTCAGGTAAGCTAGTATGTACTTCACCGTATTGCTGGTCAGGCCAGTCACCTTCTGTACCTTTTAGGAATGTAGGCCCATCCCACCACGACGATAAGGTTTGAACCGCTTCTGGATCCACACCGTGCGTTGCTAGATCTGATGGGTTTAAGGACGTTGGTACGTATAAAAATCTACAGTTCGCACACAAATCCATAACCTCAGTCCTGTCACGGTCGCCAAAATGTTGAGGATGTTCGTGTATACAATGAACACACATCTACTTTCTTTGATATTATTTTTATTGTAAAGATATTATCTATAAAATTGGAGTGTTTTTCTGCTCGGCGTCTCGGGCCGGAGTGCGTCTGCGTGGAGGGGCGCGGCGCGGCTACGTTCACACCTATTTATCCATTTGACAGGTAGATGCGCTTGCGCTATGCGCTATGAATTGTTTGTGTGAACAGAATCTGTTAGGAAGTAATGTCCGTCGGGTTCTTCTCGGAAGTGGCGGCGCGGCTACGTCACAGGGCCCAGCGCTGGGACAGCATCTCATCATTTTGTTCGCTTGAACTTTAGGTAAAAAGCCTCGAGACTTTCGCAGTAATGTTTACACAACTGTTTTTGATGGGATCGTTAATTGACTTTTTAAGTTTGTGGCAACATTTTGTATAAATAAAATCATTTTGTGTCAACACATATTTTAAATCTTTACCTAGTAAGTTTCACTTGTCTTTCTCTGCAAGCCTTTTCCATCGTAGGTTGACTGGAAAACATTGCTTTCAGCGATAACTTCGCCCCTTGTACTATGTTTTTATAAATAGGTTACTTTTGTATATTTTTTGTGTACAATAAAGAAATGTTATATGGTATACATTTTCCGTCTTTTCTTGGCCATGAATATAAGTAAAACTACTACTACAGACAACGACACAAGCGATACGATTTGTTTATTTTTTAAATTCCAGGGGAAAATGGTTCGTTTATGTAGTTTTGGTCACATATTAATCGTAGGGAAGAACCGAAAAAGTTCTAGTGTAAGTTTAGTCGTGCGGCGACTTTGTCCGGTCGTCGAGGACTCGCCATCCTCGGAACAATTATAGACCCCCAGAACATATGACGATACACAAGAACAAGGGTGGGGAACTTTACATCTTCTCTCAGAGGCTCCTGTATTATACTGATTAGAGTAAATTAGGCTAGAGAGCTTGAGAGTTACAATTATGCAGTAACATTTAACAGTTTCAGAATAATACTGGCCTAAACAATATAATAAAAAGTGTTGTGTTGTGAATAAATACTTCGGCTATTTATGGATGAAAATTTAATTTGAAGAACATTTTTATTTGGTTCCGCAATCGTAATGCGTACAGGTTAAAACTGAAATTAATCGCCTTAATCCTGATTGTTTGGTCGGTCAAGTTTATTGTAAGCTGCCATGATCCAACTTGGACTTACTCATAACTTTACATTATATGAGATTGTGGTCAAACGCCTCATTCTAGTGTACTAACGAGATACTGGTAAAAGACACTCATTTGTGAAAATAAAATTAGACATAAATGATAATTAATTCACCGAGCTTATTTGTACAGTTCAAGGTCATAATTAACGTTCTTATTTATTAATTAATAAGGCCCCGGGAACAGGCGTCAGCTCGCAGACCAGACATAACGAAATACCTATTATATTTAATAAACACAGACGGTAGGTACAATAATTGTAAAAATACCATTTTCATATAGAAATATCAATCTTAACTATATATATATCTATATCTCAACTCTTAAGTTGGTTATTATTTATTTATTATTATTTAAAAAAAAAAATATTAAAAGATCATTTAATTCAGATTATGTACGGTAAAATTTAGCTTACCAGAAATACAATCTCAACTTACCACAAATTAATTCAATTATGAGACAAATAAGGCAGCAGGTTTTAGTCTAGCCTGATCTTATTCGTTTTGAAAATTGATTGGTGCCATGAACCGATCCAACTCGGCCTCTGTTACCGAATGAATTCATTTAAACGTATTTGATTTGCATTAATGTAAGGATTAAAGTGTAAAAATGTCTGTACGTTATCTTATATCGGGAATCAGATTTGAGGTTTTCTTTATAAAAGCAGACCGAATCGCCGGAAGATTACTAACATGAACAACACAGAAAGTTTCTAGAACCCTCTAGAAGCCTCTGGACGTTTTTGAAGTCGAGATCATAAATAAATATGTTTACGAGACGAGACGAGACACGGATCAGTAGATAGCGGTAAGTGATCTATCCTGGGATCGAGTAAACAGAGTTTTGCACAATTTTGTGGCGACGTTTGGTGATCATACAAGTTTTTCAAATTATGAAAAAGTATAACAAACCAATTATAATACAACAGCACAGGTTGACTAGTACCACCAGATGTCAGATCGGTTACAGTTTATCAACTAATCCAAAGAACATGTTCACTCCAGCGACGACGGGCCCTCGTCGAGCCAAGCTTGTGCCACCATTCCGTGTGGTACCGACCCGTCGACGCGGCGCTCTACTAACACTCATTTCATAACGACTGTTCTGCAGTTACGGCGCTGCTCATCTTCAATGGCGTAGACAAACTACGTAGAGTTGATGGGTCTCTACTGTATGACATCGCCGAGTGAATCGTGGCAGTTTGACTAGTTGGTCGCAAGGTACTAGATCTCAAAAGAATAGTGAACAGTCTGAAAAAGGTCGGCAAAAATATTTGTGAAAAAGCAGAATAAACCATATCACCATCAGTATTACATCCGGTGAGATAACGGTCAAAAGCACGCCTATTCGCAATAATAAATACAAATGTCACAAGGAATCTGTCAGTTCGGCGGCGCCGCACCACCGCGAGGGAACCCGCGGGATGGAAGCTAGTGCGCCAGAGAAAGGATATCTAATGTTCATTTAAATTCGTCACTAACCCTACGCCGGGCGCCATTAATATTTATATATGTAGCGTTTATCTGATTCCTGTTCGGGTCCGTTCGCCATCTTTATGTCGAGAACTTTAATGAAGTTCAGATGCCGGCTCCAGCCCAGCGCGGCGCGGCGCGGCGCGGCCCAGCGCGGCGCGGCGCAGACAGTGGACCGCTGTAACGCTATCATTTACTTTGAGAGAGCTATATTTACTGCACTCCTTGTTTATATGTCACATTTGCCATTTTCTTTGCTATTCTTTTTTATTAGACCACTAAACTCTCGGATTCTCGTTATACATTAATTGAGTGAAATTAAAACAAAATATATGTGTTGTGTTGTTGAACATAAAGGGGCGTTGAACTCGAGACAAGTTCACAAATGTATACACATTACCCGCTATTATATAGAAAGAGCTTCTTTAAGTTATACTGTGACAGTTGTAGACTTTTTCTAATTAAGTAGTATTTATATTTAATTAAAGATACACCTTTAATAATCATTGCCATATCACTTATTTATTATAAGAAAGTTGTGTTCTTCACGTGTTTCTGAACGCAATAAACAGTAAATGTATAACAAACACTCACGGATAACACACTACCCAGGCCCGCGGTGTACGTCACCGGTGTACGTCACCGGCGTACGTCACCGGTACGTCTCACTTGAACCCTAAACTTGTGAAATGTTGTGTTTATAATGTATTCGTTTTACATAAATACAAACCTCAAAAGATATTTTGTCATGTTTACTGTTTGGTGATGATGCTTGTGTGGAGATGTAATCAACGGGGGTAACCTTCGCGCACGCGTGTCCATCGACACCGCCGACTAATCTAACCCCAACCGTTAAAAATAACCGCAAACAGACACCAGGGCATGAGTGTGTGTGTCGGTGTCGGGTAAGGTTGCCGCCATAACTGATTTATACAGATAATGGGAGCCAAGAGCTCTGATAAATTGCCTTTTTGTGCGTCGCCTTGAACTTGGTAATAATGAGCTTCTTGTCGGCGACGATGGACGCGATGGAGGATTGATGGTGCGGGGGGGATGTAGCGGAGCTGACGTCTTTATAAATAGCCTGCTTTAGCTTTTACAACTTTAATTATAGCAACACTAATAAATAAGTGGTTTAGTCGATCCAGTTTAGTTTAGTCGTAGCTTAGCTGCTTTATGGGTCTGATGTTACGGCAGCGATGTGTCCAACGGTTTATGTTGGAGGATTAGAAGAATATATGTAACAATATAAAAGTGCGCGAGAGCACATAATAAACAAATAGGCAATACTTATGTTCTCTTTATAACCGCGGTAACAGACGGATTATGTGAGTTGGTAATCGACGCTGTCATCCCGTTCTCCTGAACATCGTAGTGCGCCGTCATCCTGAGGACCTGTGTCGCGGGGCCTCGCCGGCAACCCCTTAACAAGCATCATTCAATTGTTTTCTTGTGACAAGTTCGCGTTTTAAATGATGCTAGTTTATATAGCTAAGAGTAGCCAAGAGTGCCTTAAATATAATACCTTAAAAACATATATATTTGCTTGAAGTATTATTTATTTTTCTGTGCAATCTCAAAGCTATTTCAAAAATGGTTTATATATTTGAACATACCTAGAAACAACAACACAATGAAAATTTTACCAAATATTGGAACCGACTCCACACTCAACAATGTGAAATTACTTGTTGAATTTATATGATACTTCACAAAATTCACTATAATCACAATATTGTGTTGAAGTCGGTTCCAATTTTTGGTAAAAACAATTTTTCACCCTTTTCAGTGACCTTTGCTACTCACGGGATCAATTGTCATTATGTGTGTTCACGGATGTCTTCACCCGCAATTATAATATCGTCGAAGTATGCGAAGCTCTTTTCAGTATAATATATTTCATTTGTTCATTTTCTTCAAAAATATTTCATGAATTAATTATTTTTTATGATGCGGTTTTTTTTAATAGATAATGTGATTGAAGAGAAAGGTTTATATGTATAATAACATCCATTAATGACATAGGCTATATATTTTATACCCGCGCGAAGCCGGAGCGGGCGCTAGTTGTATACATGAAGAGGTCCGTTCGGTACAGTATGTACGTGCGTTATATCGCACGCTCGTTCAGAGGTTGTAGCCAGTGAATGGCCCCGCTTCATTCTCCTTCGAACCACGTCATCACTGACATCACGTGACATAGTGGTCAAACACAACAGACAAACCAGACCTACACATCGCCCCTTCACAAGCGGATCATGATTATTGCTTAATTACTATTTTAAGAAACCGTTGTCTGAAAATTCGAGACAATCGTTAGGGGGTATAACATTTTTAACTTGACTTGAACTGCGTTTAATTTTAAAGAATAACTATTTATCTGCGAATCCTGATATACAGTGTGTTACACTATATACTATAAATACAATAAATTAACTAAAATGTTTTAAAGGGGTATGTGTCTATGAAGAAACAATAAATAAGAAACGGCGTTTATATAACTACATAGGTAGAGAGAGTTACAGTTTTTCCGTTAAACTTAGGCGCTAGTTGCGCAGTACACATTATTTACAAAAAGCCTATCAGGGATGCTGAAGTTGTCTCTCTCTCTCTCTGTCTCTCTCTGGTTAGTCAAACACAATTATTGTTATCTTATACTATATAGATCTAGCGTTTGAACACTATCTCACTTGATGGTCAGTGACGATGTGGTCGAAGATGTTATCACGCTAGATCTAGAATTCTCACTGGCTCTTAAAAACTGCTGCCTGAATACACTATGTGTTTGATGACAGTTTTTCAAACTTGAGGGTAGTAGCTAGCCAGGCTGGTATTCGAAAGTACCCTACCACCATGCTGGGAATTTGATAACGGTGTTACCTTCAGCGGAAGCTCAAGCTGTTGTTGGGGATCGAACCAGTGTCCGTCAGTTTGACAGGCGACGATCCACCCGCTGAGATATCATCGCTTCAAAGATTACACAACACTTACACGAGTCAGATATTTCTGAAGAAAAAGTTCTGATGTGGAGATCACAAATATGCCACAAACCATAAAACGGCAGCTGCTGAGGTGACCAGACAGAATGATCACATTAGCCAACAGGATTAAGGGCGCGGCCAATCAGTCGGAGGTCGCGATGCCCTTCACGAGCACTGATTGGAAGCTTGTGTACCCATTAATCAAATAGTCAGGAAGTGGCCAGACGCTTGCCTATTCCCAATAAAAAAAACAAAGGAAGAAAAGGCCGTCATATGGACCGTAACTGTAATAATGTGCCATAATCAAAGCTCAGTTATGAATGAAGACTTCTGGACCGGCAGAACAACAGTTAAGCAACCTTAAGGGTTAAACAACATACTGTCCGTACCAACTCCCACTTGCACATAATCCCACTCATATTCGCTCCGCAAACACACACCACACACACTCACACACTGACTCGCCGTCACACAAATGTTTACATAACCCCGCTCATACGTGTATATCCCTTAATCTTATAGTTTTTAATGGTCTAATATTAAAACTGAAATAGTTAATCCTTTCTTTCTATTCCACTATTACATGGTTTTGTACGCTATAAGCTGTTAGTGGAGCAGAAACTCTTCGATCTATATGTATATACATATAATGTATGTGTACTAGCCCAGCGTAACTTCTACACACAGTCGTGGTTACCTCAGCGTGAGACAAGGTGTGTGTGTGTGTGTGTAAGCTCAACATGAGCCCTACACATACACGCACGTGTACACACATACCTAGAATAATTCATTTCCTCATACGAAATCTTGTTTTATGACATATATACATTTTTCTATGAAATAAATCATACTAAAACTACACTAATATTATATTTTGTTTGTCGTTTGTATATTTATTACTCTTTCACGCTGAAAGCAACAGTTGAACGGATTTGCATGAAGTTTGGAAAGAAGATACCCACCATTATACCCTGGAATAGTCCATGAGCTACGTCTTATTCCGGAAAAAGTATAGCTCCCGTGGAATAATTGAGGTAGCGAAAACCCGTACTCCATGCGGGTGAAACCGCCGGGCGCAGCTGGTATACATGAATAGCTTTACTTTATTGAGTCTCAAGATAATATTATTAGAGTAGTACTATCGAAGAGGCGAACGGTTACGACGATATCCGCTTGTTTAGTTTTTATTGCAACCAATAAACAAGATATAACAGCAGAAGGCTTTTCCGACTTTTCCAGCGGCGCCTACGATAAACAGATGGAAGTCGGAACCGGAAACTTCAACATCGGAATCTAATCAAATGATGATTCCTTATTAATGTACTTGCAGCTGTTGGCTTTCTATCTTATTCATTGCACTGTTTGTTTGTACAAAATATTAAAACTATTACTTAGCAGTAGCATAAGAGCTAAGGGGGGAGCTTGCTACGGGAATATCGACTTATGATTGTTTATTTCAGACAGAGACGTGTATATATTCTTGGAAATCAGAAGTGGTGTAAATTAAAAATAAGAAAGAACATGATGAAGAATTTTATTACAATGATATTCTTATACAAAAAGGTTTAACCAAGTACATGTTAAAATGAAACATTTATACAAAGACACAAAATGACAGCATAAATGAGAATGGAACGATCTTACGGTATGCAGCGTCGAGCCCAAGCACCTTACCGACCGACGACTGAACAAAATGTGGCGGTAATCGACTGGGCGCTTGCTTTTATAAGTGACAGTAGGACATTAATGTTGCCTGTGACAATGTTGCCACTGACAATGTTTGGCTACTAGCTAAGAATAATTATATATTAGGTGGCGGTTTGGGAAGGAATATTGCACAGTACATAGGTTTGGTGGTAAACAGGGTCGAGGGATGGCACCACTACTGTGTGCGAGTACATAACCGAGAAGGGTTCGTCAGCCGGCGGGTGGACTGGACAGCTGTTATGTATCTAAACAACGTATATACTATACAACCAAATTGTCCTTGTGTTCGTCTTTACCGTTACTCACTCGACTCATAACGGGGACCAGGGGAAATATATATATATTTCTTTTCTTTTTACACACTCACACCCCCGCACTAGGATACCCTGTGTCGCGGGAGGCATAGACACACAATCATAATACACAAACGTCCAAGACCCGAGAACAGACATCTATGCTCGTCACAAAAATGTTTGCCCCGGCCAGGATCCGAACCCGGGCTCGCGCTTCCAAAGTCGCTGCCCACTGAGCCACGACGACCGCCATATGTAGGCGCGTGACAACATTTCCTCTTGTTCTCGTGACGAGAGTGAGATAAACTACTGCGACTGAAGTGTCGAACGAAAACTCGTATTTATTCAAATAATATTATTGTTTAACAATTTCTGTATCTTTAAATATTTATGTTGCTTTTCATATCGATATTTATTTATTTAATTAATGTATTTAAATGTAATAATGTGCTCATTACGTGTACATTTTATAAGTACACTTTATAGATGTATTTTTAAATATTTATCCGTTTAAAATGGCATATTTATTTATGTAAGTTTAATGAAAATTGCGCAAAATAGTATTTGATTACTAGCTGCGTCCCGCGGGTTCGAGCTTACCCGCGTGGACGAAGGTTTTCACGCTACCTCAATGATCACACAGGAGCTATAGATTTCCAGGATATAGAAGTAAAGTATAGTAGTAGTCTATGTGTTTTATTTATTTATAATGACAAACAGGCAAACAACTTTACCCGTTTTAATATTAGTTTGATATGTTTAATTAAAAATTAATTAATTTCATATCATAATAATATTTGGTGGAACTGCCCACCGTCGCACTCCACTAAACGACTTTTCCTTCAATTTAGCGAAATGATTATTTGAACAACACGTACACCTCGCCAGCGGCGGGCGCGAGTCGGACCCGCAATGTGGCATCAACACTGAAAACCATTCATTAATGTCATCAAACTAAAAGCTACCCCTCGGTTATTGCTCTGGCATTTATGCCGTGTTTCCTTAACGATTCAATAATAACATAACACGGAAATAATGTGAACAGTGAGATCTTGTAAGGGTGGGAAAGACGACAAAATATACCACCTCGGAGTCACCGTTACATTTGAATACAATAATTAATCTCTCGGTGAGTGTCGCTCGGAACAACTGAGAGCCCGCGCCGCCCCGCACCGCCCCGCACCGCCCCGCCCCGCCCCGCGCCGCGCCGCGCCGCGACGGAGTCAGCCCAGGTTGGATCACTGGCTACTCTTGGGTTGGTGAACACATGATTGATGGTTTATTAATTACAGTTTACGTCTCATCTAAACACGGTTAACGGTCACGGTCACAACGAGCGGGTGGAGAGCGAGAACTAGCCAGCCGAGGTCACGTGACATCGCGCTTTAACGAAATCATAGTATAAAACAAAGTCGCTTTCTCTGTCCCCATATCCCTATGTATGCTTAAATCTTTAAAACTACGCCACGGATTTTGATACGGTTTTTTTAATAGATAGAGTGATTGAAGAGCAAGGTTTATATGTCTAATAACATCCATTAATGACATAGGCTATATATTATATACCCGCGCGAAGCCGGAGCGGGCCGCTAGTTAGGAATATAGCAAAGTCGGAGTCGGTACCGTGCGCACAATATTATGATATCAGTTACTTTTGAACTATCATGGTACCGACATCAACAAGTTATTTCCCACTTTTGAGTGTTGAAGTCGGTTCCATTATAAGGTAAAAAAAAAACATCACATGCCTACGGTTACGAGACAGCAGGCATGTTTCACATTCAAAAACACAAATAAAAAAAAAGACGTGTGGCACTCCGGGACTGCCGCGGTAAAGCTATTGCATAGCATTTTTTATCAACTTATGCAATTAATATATTAATAACTTACGCAGTAACGGCGATACAACCAATGCCACCTAGAGGCGAGTTGCTGAACTAAACAGACAAGCGTGATATTTCAAAAAAGTCATTAAAAATTCTGCTAATCATCGATAGATGGCAAAACTAAAAAGTATCACCGCTGTGCCGGTCGGAGTGGGGGGTGTTAGGTTATTTTCGTTACGGAATTTCTGGATTCGACCTCCACGTTCAAGGCCCGCGATAGAAGCTATGCAATAAGCTAATAATAAGCTTAAAAACAAAAAATAAAATAAAAACATACGGGTCGAATTGAGAAGCTCCTCCTTTTTCTGAAGTCGGTTAAAAATGTTTATTCTATGGGTTTTTTGTAATCTAATGAACACTTTAATTAAGAAAGTGTCACGTTTGGGATTTCATTTTTGTTAGGTTTAATGTCCGTTAGATAATTAAGTAAAAAGTTGTGTTACGCGAGAAAACGTTCGAACCAGATTATAATGATCATATATAGGTAGCATGTTTCTCGGTGTCCATGGAGGATATTATTTCAAAACTTGTGTTATTATTATTGACTCGCGCTATTGTTTCTTGTTTATACTGTATAGATATAGCGTTTGACCACTATCTCACTTGATGGTCAGTGACGATGTGGTCGAAGATCACGCTAGACTAGGCTCGCGAGGCTAGGTGCTGCCTGAACACACTCATTGCTGGCATCTCGCAACACACTTTTATGTTTCTTTTTTTTTTTCATATAAGTTTTATTGTTATTTATCATATATTGGAGTGTTGTGTTTTGTCAGTAATAAATAAATTTTCTTTCATTCTTTCTTTCTATGAGTTTGGTGACAGTTTTGTCAATCTTGAGGGTAGTAGCTAGCTTGGCACTCGAAGGTCCGTACCACCATGATGGGTAGTCAATGACGGTGTAACGAACTGTTGCCGGGGATACCTGCTACTTGTACTTATATAAATGTCTAATACTGGCAACTTTATACTAACCTATTATCGGTAGTAGGCATGTCTGTGGTGACGTCGGACTTTGATCACACGAAAATATTATTACGAAGAGCACATCAGATCGTTTTATATCATTATAGTGCGGCCGCTGAGAGAACGCATATATTTATGTTTCCTATATTTTTTACTAGTTCATAGCAACATAAAATTTGATTAATGTTATGTTAGCCAGTCATTTTAATTATGATTATTGTATATATTACTTCTTTTCATTCTGGACTAAAGCTTCCGGATCTGATACAATTATTACATAAATAATTTCAACAAATTCTTTCGTTCGCGGTAGTGAAGAATTAAAATATAATATTAATGAATTCGAGTGTTATGTTGGCGGGCGGCTAGAGTGGACAATTGAAAAGACAACAATAATAAAAATACGAATTGTTATAGGTACACTATCTCGACGGCCTCACTTTACATTCGGAAGCTTACGTTCAAAGGTACACTCGCCCCGGTTCACATCTAAGAAACTGAGTAAAGAATAGTTTGACCGCGCTGAGCTGTAGCGCCGCGCCGCGATGTATTCACTTACCTACCCAGGTGGAATGTTCCGCGCGGCGCGGCGGTTAAGTTTTACGAGCAGGGCTTTATCGAGATGATCACGGCTCGCAGTTGCGACGGCGCGCGGCGCACTTTAACAGGATTCATTCATTTACTATAAAAACTAACGACTGTCTCATGTTGCAGACAAACATGAGCAGTATTATTATATCTTCTGTTCTGTAATACTTGAACGAAACATAGTCATTATATATAATATGAATAGACGAACAAAATCCATAGATACTTCATTGCGGCTCGTGGCCTCAGATAAATGTACCAACCGTAGCTCATCTACTCATGTGTTCGTCTGCTGTAACTCTGGTACCGCCCTTATGTTTATGTTTGTTTAATTATAAATCGGAATGAACAACTAGTCGTTTTAACATAATTACGATACATATATTGTTTTGATTTTTAGACAATCCTTTTGAGTGAATTCATATTTAGGTACTTATGTTTTATTAGGACGTGAAAATGTGTCGACCTGTCGCGTTGCTCTGTCGATAATATAATTATATAATTATTTGTTTTTATTATAATAGTTAAACAAATACATCAAACATACAGATTCGTGCTTCATTTGTTATATTTCAACAAATACGTCTCCAGCAATAATAAAGGACCACTGAAACCCAACAGAAAAAAGAGAGAAAGTAGATTTGTATTATCCGCGGTATTTATGGTCAAATTATATCGCTGACAGCGCTTTGCAGACGAAAAGTCAGGTTCACCCGCTTGGTCAGCAATATTGGTAATGGTAGAGATTAAGGTTCAATCGAAAGTAAAAACTAAATGTATATAATATTTTTTATCAAATAGAAAAAAATGCGCATTTTGGGTAGATAGTGAAATTACCAATTTTTCGTCATTACATATTTCTCTGGCAAGTTTATATTTCGCAATATAATTATGTTTTGATACTTTCTTCTTTGTTAGTATTATTACTTTTGAACTTTACTTTACAATCATCGCATACGGTAATGCGAGTGTGTACCTCACGTTTAAAGGGAACAACAGCTTATGTAAATTAAATGACCGCGAACACTTGCTTAGATATTATTTTATTAGAACTATTTATTGCTAAGAAAAAAAAATGCACCAATATACAATTACAAAAAGCATTTACGATAAAAACCAATGAGAGGACTGCGTCTGCAGACCATCTGAGGATACAAAACTATTTTAAATTCAATTGTCTGCCAGAAAGGGGTTATCAAAACAATCTGCGCATGTAATTACGGACGGAGGGAGCCGAGTGGAGTGGGATCTCAACACTTTACCGTTTTGGCTCACGGTTACTCGTATCTGATAGGGTTCTGTTGCCATTGAACGGTACCCTTTTGAGTTTTGTTTTTCTTTTCTGTTTGTGTTAGGAAACCAACTTTACAGGCCCATAATCAGACACCACAATTCAGTTCCGCACAAAACACATTGAGATAATGTAAATGAGAATATAGTACTCAGGCATATCACGACAATTAGGAACGGTTTGGGGGCTGTATACGACCATCGTCCGCTCAGAGAAACAAGTTGTGTAATCAACTATAACTACTTATGGTGCGACACACAAGTACGTTCAGCGGGGTAATTATCGGTGACAACTGTATTCACTTCACATAACGGAATAAGGATAACTATTCAGGTAACTTCTGGTGTAAGATCAAAAAAGATTTCATTGTGAATTAAAAATTCATTTTTCACACAAGTTTTCTCAATCGAGGGGGGCGGTTATTCCAACAGTTAGTTGTCTGACACTCGCTTATGTAAATAAAAATAGCATTAAATTGATTCCCTTTTCGTGTACTCCTTACGTATTCAACTTTGAAACGGTTTTATTGAGTTTGGCTGGAGTATATACTTATATACTCCAGCTATACTTATATACTATTTTTGAACAAGAATTTGTAAATTTTAAATTTAGATGACAATGATTCAAATTTTTAATTTATTAAAAAATAAATATTTGTCAATTTTGAACAAAAGTTATATCTGATAAATGTCCACCACGACCACGGTTAAGGATATCGATTCTATCGTCAAAGTTTTTAATAGCGTTTTGAGTCTGAAGGCTGCCATCGACTCGATTGGCTCCGCACACACCCTGTCTGTAACGCAACCTTACAAAAAATAGTCCTTCGAGCCGGCTACTAACAGCTGAATTTCCTGAAATTATGAGATCGGGAAATTTGTTTTATATTTGGTAACAACTTCATCGTTCCGGTGGCCGCGGGACTCGTGGCACCGCCTTGTTGAAACCACGTCTCGGTGTTATCCATATCATCAATAAGAGGCCAAAATTCAGTTATTATCATCTCTCGATAGCGGAATCGATTTACCGTTACCACATTTCCAGACGAATTTACAAAAAAATCCCGCTCCCAGACCATTCCGTACCATGAAACAACACGATCAGCATCTGTCTTGAATGTTAAGAAGCCCAAATACGACGATTCCGCTCGTTGACGAATCACAAATGAATATGGGCTTCGTCTGAAAGAATTTTTTTTCAGAAATAAGAACGGGTTGTCCTGAATAAATTCAGCGAATGTATGGTGTTTTGTGAAACTAAAAAAGTAGCCTAAAAGCAAAAATAGTAATTTAGGTAGATTGCAAATTACAAGCCCTTAGATGAGCACGCCAGCACCGAAGCGGAGATGAATCATCAGGCGTCTGCTTCGTATCTCGACATCGTATCCATAATACCGGGTCCAACCACTTTGCTGCATTTTTCTTTAACGCCGTTTTAGATATTCGATAGATCTTTTTAATTATTCGGAAAATGAAGCAAAAGTTTAACGGTTTATTATTAAATGTAATAAAAAAAACTTTCATTCAACATTACAGTATGCGCATATATATAGATATTATTGTCACGATTACTCAGGTTCGAATCCCGGCTAGAGAAAACATTTGTGCGATGAGCGTAGACGTTTGTTCTCGGGTCTTGGATGTTCAACTATTTGTGTATTATGATCGTGTGCGTCTATGCCTCTGGCGACACAGGATACCCTAGTGCGGAGGGGTGAGTATGAATGCGTTTTACAAAAACACATTTTCAAATTCAAATTTCAAAGTCAAAGGTCACGACCGCGAACCGCGACTTTGAAATTATTAGAACTCTGAATAAAAGGGAATAATCTTGAGAATGGGGCAAAAATAAGTGCTTTACAATTATGTTACATGTTACAAAAGTAAAAATTACACGATCATAAATTTGTAACGCGCTCGGCGCTCGGCGTTCGGCGTTCGGCGCTCGGCGCTCGGCGCTCGGCGCTCGGCGCTCGGCGCTCGGCGCTCGGCGCTCGGCGCTCGGCGCTCGCGGGCAACCGTTTCTCTGTGCGCACGTTATTCGAGCGCGGTAAATCGCCCACATCTGGGAAAGTAATACTTACAAATATTGTGGATTATTTTCCGCGCGCGGGTATGCCCGTTTCGTTAATTTAAAAAATAAAGTGTGTACTGTTGCTTTTAAGAACATAAGGCGCAATTCAACGGCATACGGCCAAGACAAACAAATAATAGCGAACTATCGAAACTGGAAAACAGTATAATATTATATATTTAATATATCGCGGGTTCCCCGTTTTCTGTAAAATATTGTATCTTCAGTTAACTTATGGATTGTTACTTAACATCGAGCCAAACAACTGGTCAAAAGTAAATAGCTGTGAACCATTTGTAAGATGCATATCCACCCTATATAATATATAGTAACGCGCGCCAACAATGTTTTAAAATGTTTAGTTGCTGCGTGCGAGTGTAGCTGATATCATATTGTTGGTTATTACACGAATCAACAAAACGTTAGTGTGAGGAGGATCTATCGCGGACCCTCGGATCATACCCCCTGTTTACCGAAATCTCTCCATTAACATAACATTAATTTTCATGAATATTTCATAGAATATTAAACAGACAGGTTGAATGGGCGGGGTTATAATGAATATGCAATACCAAAAAATACAATATTCTAATTATACATTTGGAGAACATTACCGGTCTGTTATTATTTTGTACATGGGTGGGTAATGCTGTTCCTCAATCTGCCTCGCACTGGCCGACATCGTGCGTGAGTAGACCACGAAACTTAGTCCAGGATGCACTTGTTTATTCTAATATAAAGTACCTTGTGTTGCATTATCAGTACTTTTATGCAAATTAGTTATTATGCATTTTGATGCGCACTAAAGCCTCCCGCATTTGAATAAAACTGCACTTATACTTAATACGAGTATAATGTATAGTTAAGCATAGCCTTAATTAAATATTATTATCATTTGTACTTTTACTAAAATAAAATACTATTATTGACTTATTACAATACTGCAGCTATTACAAAAACATTTCAGCAAGCCACTAGCTATTGTCAGCCTCAAATGCTCTAGCCCGGTGCCGGCCGGCAGCGTATTTATACTCACTCATTATGTATATATTAACTTATTACCACACTAATATTGACGCTCAAGCGTCAGTAAAATAGGAACATTCCACATTGTTTTATCGATCGATCTACGTTTCAATGATGAACGGAATCAACATTCGCATCACCATGTATTATATGTATATTGTGACACATAAACACGGACAGACAGAATATTTCTACTTAACTAAAAGTATTTAAATAAAAATGTGTAATATGTACCTATTTATTTATTATCAGCAGAATGTAGAAAGTTTTCCAGTTAAACGATACATTACAGCAGCTTCAAATATTGGATAGTTCAGGGCTAGTCGAGTAGGAATTATTATTTACAATACGATATTAGCCCCGTACGTTTGTCTGCAAAGTTTCGTTAACTGTTGTTGTTCTCCACAACACCCTTGGAAATCGAATCGTTCACCTCCTGGGTAGCTGTAGCCAGATCGGTGAGTAGCTTTTCATTCTCATTATTGTTTCAGGCGGACGTCCGCGATCCCGGAACATACGGAGCCCACATCGATGAGCATCAAACATGAGAGGTTCGAGGCGCGGCCATGACTCTCCGGCGGTCTGACAGTCTGCCGACGCGACTCCGGCTCGTCCCCGTCCCTGTCTCGTCGGACTCGACGACCGTCCCCGACCCCGACCGCGCGCCCGTCAGGGAACAAGTTATCGCCGCTTGGAGATCCCTCCGCGCCGACGTCGACAACATAAAAAATGGATTCACGGCGAAAAACGAGAAGTTCGAATGTGGAGCGGACAAAACGGAGTCCATTATGCAACATGTTCCCGCCCTCGCGTGCGACGACAGACACGTGCGGAGGAACATCACTTATGATCATCGGAACGGAGGCGCTGGAGCCGCCGCCCGCTGCGAGTCCGGCGCGCCCCTGGGCCCGCGGGGGCTCCGCGACGGCACGAGCTCGACTAGACGACGGAACCTTTTCCAGCGGCTGTTCTCCTGGAGAACTCAGGATTGCGAGTGTCGGGAGCGCCACGTGCCGAAGTACACCAGCCCGAGGCTCAGACCTGAAGACTTCCTGTGCACCTGCGGCGCTACTGCAAACCGTCTCACCTCACAGAACACGAGAAACCAAAACGCAGAACGCGCTCGCTCTAAGAGTGTCGGCTATGAGGCGGCGCGCGAAGTGGCTCAGTTCCGTCGGTTAGTGTTCAGCTAGGTCGGTGGTCTAGACCGCTACACCGCTACAAATTAAGTTTTTAAGGTCGAATGGAAAAGTAAGATCACCCTCGTCGGCATCCGGCCGCGCGGCGAATATAATCGGAGCTCGCAGAAGCGAATCCGTGCACGAGCGTTCGGGATAAACGTGGAAACTAGTTTCAATCGCTCGTCCATTTGCATTTAACATCAGTAGCGAAACGTTGGACGATTAAAATCCTACTTTTCCATTTTGGACTCAAAAGCTCCAAGTAAAGCGTGTGCCACACCAGGTGTGCGAGCGCCGGTGCTACGGTGGGGGGGGACACCGCTGCTGCGCTGCGCGCGCGCGCCGCGCTCACGCTCGCCCGGAGGTACTACCCCGAGGGGGGGTGGGGCTGGACGGTCACGGTCGTGGGGACGATGGTCCACATCCTGTCCCACGGCCTGCAGCTGGGCGGGGGCGCTGGGCCCGTCGCGTGCTCGGCCGCTGTCAAGTTCCGAGTGTCGCCTCTCTACACACATGGTGAGTGGCATATATATATTTCTTTAAACATTGTAACCTCCCAACTGGGATTGTGTTTGACCCAACGCAATAAACAATGTGACATTTGGAGATGTGGACGATACAATATTTAATTTCCAAATTCCCGGACGAGAGCTCGGACCAAATTAAGATCTTGTTAATGTACGTCCTGTAGTGTATCGTAGAAAATGAAAAAGTTGAATGCTTACAGTTAGTTTTAATATGTCGTTTCTCAACTTTTTTTCTCTTCACTGATTCTGGTTGTTCAATCCGCAATTAATTGAGTTACTATTATTGTCGTTATCGGATTGTTTCAACTCTATTGTAGAGAATACTAACCTGTCAACTTGTATGTCGAACCTTTACAATTTCTATGAAATCAAGTCGCTAATTTACGATATATAAGTCATTTAATCCTGATTTATGACTGAGGTCGCAGCGAGGGCTGGACGCGGGCCGCTTCCATCCGGTCCTTGCGGAAATCAATGGGTGAGGCCTGTCCAGCAGTGGAAGTCCTATGGCCGAGATGATGAAGTTATTTTTGAGAATAATAAACGATTTAGTAAACAAGATTAAGACGTGACGTCATAATATTAAGTTTTATTTTCTACCGGAATTTTATTGTTTTTATAAGAAAAGAAGAAGCTCAAACATATGCTAGTTAATACATCAAATATGTCGCGTTCCTCAGCCAAGTGTTGGTAGTTACAAACATAATATACAAAACTCGTCCTCGTGTGTAAGGGCGGGCGTGTGGCGGGCCTGTGGCGGGCCTGTGGCGGGCTTGTGGCGGGCCTGTGGATCAGTCTTCGGTCCGTGACACGGAGCGTTAGCGATGATGTCACGACACCTCCAGGGCCCGCTCGCGTCCACCAGGGTGTTGGCTTTACGTTTATCTTCCTAGTTGTTTACAAGGGGCCCTGTTTGAATAGCTTCTGTTCGGGATATCAGGAATGTAATTGTTAAATGTCGTACATATTGAACAATTTTAATGATTATGAGGGTGCGAGGAACCCCACGACTGAGTTTGGAATCATTACGATTAGTCACCGAACGGTTTAACAATCTTTAATCGTCATCTATTCACTGTATTGTTTGAAATGGGTTCATCGGTTGTGATTAGTAAATGTTCGCGCTTTATATGCTAAGAAGAAAAGGAAAGAAATGTGAAGCCACTCTGTGATTGTTTACAGAGCCGCTACTGGCCTGTATGTTTTGAGATCAGGATTAAATAGTTCGTGAAACTATGCGCTCTCGGTCATCTGTCGAATCTTGCGTTTCGTGTTCTCGTAACGGTTTTATTATCTACCACCGTCATGGCGCCCGCGCCCACGCCCGCGCTTTCGCTCGCGCCCGCGCTTGAGTCTGCGCCCGCGCCCTCACCCGCGCCCGCGCCCGCGCCGGCTGCGCTAAAACTGACATTATGTTCAGAATCCGATGAGTAGTTTCAAATTATGCTCTACATTCAAAGAGACAAAAAATCGATGGTTTTTTATAAAATTATTTTAGTTTCTTAACTTCAGTAGTTCGTACGTCTGTTCACAAGTTAAGATGGCGCATATGTATTAATTTTTAAAGGTATATACAGTACAGTATAGCGCGTGACCATTCGGTAGCAGTAACAAGGGCGGGCGGAGAGACTGCACCCATCCCCCCTCTGCCCCCTCACATCGATGTTTCGTAGAGTAAAGTTGAACCACTCGGGTCGCCGCTCCCCTCCCCCGGGCCTCCGAGCTCCAGTAGGAATCAAGAAAGTTATTAGAACAGGAAATGTGAGTGTGTGTTATTGCTAAGCTACGATAATATACCATCCTGACGTACCCACTGCCGTGGTACCGTCCTGACCGCCGCCGCCGCGCCGGCGCGTGTCTACGCTCCTACGCGTAGATATAGTTGAACATACCGCCACTCGACCAAAGCTGGTGAAGAGAGAGCTGCGCTCGTCGCTGACGGAGACGTCCCCTATTCTATTGTGCATACAATTTTATATGTTTATTGGAACGAAAAAACGTAGTAGTATAATAGAACAACAAGTACAAACCGTCCCGGCGTGTGACCTTCGCGCGCCGGCCGCAGTGGACGGGTGAAATGATATATCGGTCGAAACGAGCGCCTGCTTATATACATAAAACATGATTACGACGGACATAGGCATTTCTACAAACGGCCGGTGATCATTTATCCCCATTTGTGACGTGCGCGTGCGGGCGTGACGCGTGTACCTCGCGGTATCGGTAACCCGCGAAATCCACGAGTTGTAAGTTCGGGGCACGGTTAGTGCAATCAAATAAACTTTTAAATCAAAATTTCAGTCTAAAGGCTGCTTTTTTGATATTATGTAGGTTGCATTATACAAAAATAATGTGTAAAGTTTTTTGGGTCAACAATCACCGGCAAGGGCAGAAAAAATATTTAAATATCTAGATCATATTTTTTTTTTGCAATTGCCATAAAATGGTAAAAATTAAGGAAAAAAGTTCTGATGAAGATTTATAATCTTAAAATGGTCCCATTTTAATTTCGTCATAATCAGTTTAGCGGTTTTTGAGTTACACTCCAATAAGTGAAAATAACGATATTATAATTGCGAGTGAAGACATCGGTGAACATACACAATGACAATTGACCCCATGAGTAGCAAAGGTCACTGAAAAGGGTGAAAAAACATTTTTTTACCAAAAAATGGAACCGACTTCAAAACTTAAAAGTGTGAAATAACTTGTCGAAGTCGGTACCATGAGCACAATATTGTGATGAGAGTTACTTTTGTGAACTGTCATGGTACCGACTTCGACAAGTTATTTCACACTTTTCAGTGTTGAAGTCGGTTCCATTTTATGCCTATTTTTTTATGATTTGGAAAGTCGCAACAAGTTCTGACAATCCCACTATATGTGTAAACATAAAATATCATTGATCCCACCCATATTATAAATGTGAAAGTTACGATGGATGGATGTTTTTTACTCAATCACGCCAGAACGGGTGGACGGATCTAGATGACACACATAGGCTTATTTTCATCATCAGCGTTTTTCATCACCACGCGGGTAAAACCGCGGGGCGCAGCTAGTGTTCAATAATATGAAAATGGTGCGCACTCGCAATGCAAGTGGCGCCGCCGGGTGCGCGTGGTGGAAAACAAAAATAAACCTCATCTTTCGCCTCTTTTCCTTTTTAGTATTCAATTAGAGTAAGGCATACTTTTTGAACAAAAACGCTTCCAAGGAGGTTCGATCATCAGCCTATTTATTCTCGTAATGTGAATCTCCTTGGTGTAATTATTATATACCTAATATGGAAATTAAAGAACGCTATAGGAAACGCACAGCGCTGTGCGACGGAGCATGTGTGAGACGTGTGCTCGGGCGAGGGTCCTTCACCACACATGTGCGTTATTTTTAATTTTCGGATACGTGTGAAGGCTTCTTCGAGGAACTGTTTTGAGAATGCTAACTTATAATTATAATATAAACCAAGCACACTAGCATGACCATACTGCGATGTTATTTCCTGCCGAATATTCTACCCTTTCAATGCATAATGATTTAATAATGATGCCCGTGCAGTAGTGACTCGGTCAGCGCACCTCGACCTCCCAGCCTGGTGTCATTAGGTACATTATTGACCGGAATTGTATTATATAGGTACTTTAGTGTACGTCACAGGCTATACAAGACGTCAAATTAATGTACTCAGTACTTTTGACATTTGATAAAATTATGGAACGATTTCATTTAAAGCTGGTTTTTATCCATAATGGTATATATTGCCTTAAACGAGCGCGCCATAAAACCTTTAAGAGCACGAAGTTGATTGAGTTATGTTCTGAACACTGGCCGTACATCACGCGCACAATAATAGTACCTGGACTTCTCCGAGTTGTGCGGTGATACATCTGTGTCGGTGCGACCCCGCTACTACACACTACTACAGCTTCGGTACTACACCAACGGCCATACATAACATTTTATAATGTATAAAGCATTGCATAAGTTTTAGTTTTGATATGTACAATTTTATGATAATTTAATAGTTGCTATCTGCGGTTTTACCCGCGTGGTGATGATTGATGATGAAAAGGAGCCTATGTGTTATTTCGGGACCTGAACTATCAACATACTAAATTTCATCCAAATCCGTTATAGTCGTTCTGGCGTGATTGAGTAAAAAAACATCCATCATTCATTCGTCCATCCATCCAAACTTTCACATCTAAAATATTAGTGGTTATCCCACTATAATATAGCTTTAGACCACTATCTCATTTAACGTTCAGTGACGGTGTGGTCGAAGTTGAAATCACACCAGACGGCTCTCGAGGAGTTCGGCTCCCTGAGGCTGCCAGAACCCGCCGTGTGGTTGGTAACAGGTTTACAAACATTAACTAGCCAGACCGACGACGGCAAGTCCCCTACCACCACGTCGCCGCTGTGATGACGATACTGTTTCCACCGGCGCGCGGAGGTTCCAATCATTAGTCGAAATCGAATCAGCGTCCGTCCGCGTCAGTTGGCAGTACAGTGTACCAGCAACACAGCCACTCTATAAATACCTCCGACTCCCCACCTGTTGGTGGCCAGCTTTATATCTATATATTGTATATAAAACACGGGAGTTACTCACGTAATAAGTCAGATGGTTCCGACTATAGTTTCGACCACATTCGGTGGTCTTTTTCAAGGAGAATACGGGGCGCTCGCGGACGCGGTCGCGGTTCGCTTGTACTATAGTTCTTGAGTGTTAAACATTCAAAATGTGTCATATACACGTCAGTTTTAATAACAGTCAGTTTAAGCGGCGATAATATGCTAACCTAGGTAGTGGTTACATATTTGAACCGTTTGGGGTCGAGACATCGGGCCCGTGGGGACCGGGAGCTCATCGGATTTTCCAAAACTTATCTGAGCGTTCGATTGATGCGACGCGTGACCAAAATGCTGACGCATATTTAGCTCAACGAATCAGCACTGCAATGCAACGTGGCAATGCCGCTAGCATTCTAAGTTGGAATTAAGTTTAAGAATTAAACTAATTAATTAATTTAAAAACAAATTACATTCTCTTTCATTCATAGACAGTTGTCAAACGCAAACTTATAGTACTTAAGTAAAAAAGAAATCTGGGCACGCTGCCGACAGGTAGCGGGTTAGAGCATTTGAGTTATCTGTAGGCTGACAATAGCTAGTGGATTGCTTAAATGTTTTTGTAATAGATGTAGTATTGTAATTATTTCTTAGTATTTTATTATAGTAAAGGAATTGGGCCCTAAAACGAATTTAAAAAAAATGTTATGAGCATGGCCGTTTCTCCCGGGTTTTTAATGTTTGTAGCGATGTCGTGTATGCTATCATGTCAGGCCTCCGAGACAGAAATTGAATGACCGAAGATGATGCTATTCATTTGTATCAGTACCAATGTACATATTAAAGTGGACGAGTAGATAGTGTATAATCGAGAAATACATTCGATCGTCGGAACATAAATCACAGCCCTCTCGCTATGGGCGCGTCACCCGTTCGGTTCGTTCGGTATTACGAACGTGTTGGGGATTCTTTATTCTCGAGCTGAGGTCGGGCCGTCAATGACCCTGACTCACATCATCACCTGCCCCTTAGAAACTATTGAGGATCCAGCTGTTCACTCCAACTATTCTGCCATATACCAATGTTATCATTCCGTTTACGCTTTCATTGAAATTCACTTGTAGGTTCTTATATAACAATAATCAATTTATTTCGTTCGTGTGTAAGTGGGTTGTTGAAATGTTAACCAATGTGCTAGTCGATTAATATCCGTAAACATATTCGCAATTTATCGACATACAGTTATAATATGTTACTTATGAATAAAACTTAATTAATAAAAGAATCATTGAGAGACCAACAGCGTCGACCACAGGTTACTATATAGTATATAGAGTTAAGATAATTATAAAAGTATTAAAGTTGAAGCTAGTAAGGATTAAAGATACAATAGTTATGATATCATAAATGATAAAGAATCATCGGCTGTAACTCTTTGGTCGAACGTAGGCTTCAGAGCCTTGAACTCCGGCGTAGAGTAGCAAGCCTATCGGTTTTCTATCGGGTGCATTTCGGAGAATGTGCACTGGAATTACACAATCTGATTCCACCATCCCCTTTCTATCATCGGTCGACTCGACGTACGGCAATTCGCCATCGCTATATGGTAGATATACCACCTATACGCACGAAGCGTTATGCTTCCACTTTCTTAATGCGTACTGCCAAGGAATGGAACTCGTTGCCCGAGTCTGTGTTTCCCGATATGTACAATCCTGGAGTCTTCAAGTCGCGAGTGAATAGGTACCTTCTAGGTTTGCGTGCTAAATCCTAGACAACGTCATCACTTAGCATCAGGTGAGACAGTTGTCAAACGCAAACTTATAATATGTAAAAAAAATAAAAATAAAAAGATATACAAAAATAAAAATAACAGAACTAAACAGAATATAAATTCATGCGGAGCAAAACATTAAGAAAGAAGAAAAGGGAATAGCAAATCTACATCTAAATCATTGTGTACCTTTATTGGATTGCATTGAATTTTATAGTATGTACCTACAATACAGACCAGCTATGACTATGAATACAATCACGGAGCCATTTCGATCCCTCCCGAGGGTCATCTTTACCGCTGCCTCGGAGCAGATCCAACACAGGTTTCCCAAACCCCCGACCGCTCCAGAAATATATCTATGCAATTGAAATAGTAATTATAGGATTTTGTCATTCGGCGCAGTGGTGACCGAACACCACTGTTAGTGCGCAACAGCAAACAGTTCATTAATACGTCGAGAATGGGTTCTGAAAGGTACTTTATATTGCAGCTTATCTACCAAGTTTGGACAGTCATATTTATTATGACAAACGTCGTACAGAAGCATTACATCCAGTTGTACTCTCCTAGACCTAAGCTCTAATAGCTTATATTTTACAAGCAGTTCTTTATAAGGGATAATATTATGATGGAATTTGTAATGCATATACCGGAAAAATAATGACCTACAAGACTTATTTTTATTGAACAAAATTTCATTTACTTTGCTAATTTATTAGTGAAAAAGATATTTCAGAGCGACCATATTTTTTCTTTATCCAAAACTCTCATTGCGCCATCAAATGCGCTCGATGTTGCTTACACCGGTAGAAAGTAAACTAAAAACTCTTAAAATGTAATTAGTAAAACCTTACCGAACATTTGTGAGCCCGTAGGTCATTTTATGAAATTGGAAATGAACACGCATCAGAAAAGTGTCCTGCCCATCCCGCCCGTCACCACCGCGCCGCGACGCGCGTGACTCTGACATTGCAAAGGGCGATCGAGCGGACCAATCAACAAGGTAACGTCATTCTTGCTGCTCTCATATTATTTTGAATCGAATTCAACCGACTTTCAAAAGAGGAGGAGTATAGATTAGAGATAAACAATACACATTAATAATGAGGGTGAGTTTTAAGAATATATACCTACATTGAATGTTAAAAGAATTATAAAGGAGAATAGAGAATAGCTTGTTTTCCTAGAATAAACTTTGCCTTCGAAAATAACACCTAACTTTTCAATTGTATTATTTTCAATAGCTTCGAAACAAGACAGTAGGCGTGAGAACTTCCCTAACAACACACTGAGTAGCGAACTTTTGGACAATGATTAACAATACAATGATTGATCGAATCGCCATTACTTTGAAATATCTGGAACTGTATATTTCGAATACGAGTCAAAACTCAGTCAGAGCCGTGAGGCCCCTTTTTAAGATAATTTTCAGTCTATGTCAAATATATGAGTTGATGTCGAACTGAGATATTTAATATTAGTGGACGATGAGCTTTATACCCGATCCCTAAAGAGGCGATGTGAGCGGAGGGGTCCATGGGGGTCCACTGGGTCCACCAGTTACCGCACACCGTCCAGGTCGTCTAGGTTCGCGATCACTCCTCAGATCTCGGTTTCTAATAAATGTGTTATCCAATTTCTCCACTTTGATAATTCATCTACGCGAACTCTATTGTAACGCAGAGGCGAGGGGCCAATTTATTCATCCATAGACAGGTACATAGGAAATACACAAAACAGCCCATTAAATTCAAACTTAGGCCAGACCAGGAAGCTGTTTATGATAAATAGGTACAACCAACATTTGAAAATGATTGTCATTGTCAGTCATGTGTAGTTATGTTTCACAATAAAAAGTAATGGTAATGTCGCATTTTATAAATTGTAACGCAAAAAGCAAAGAACACAGAGTCAGAACACATTTACAATAATGCTTATTGTAAGTTTGCCTAATAATTATAATTTCACACTATTGAAGTCCATGACGTTTTTGTATCTAGAGATCATTAAGGAGAGAATATGTCCAGCTGTGGACTCCTGAAACTATGATAATGTTATGTAATGCTGATTTTATGATACTTTATTGTATGGCACACGATCTGTAGCTTTATTGTAATGGCAACATTGCGATATATGCATTCTGAGTCGACCGTTAGGATAGTGAACAAAGCGGGTGCCGGGGAGTGTCACCATGTGTATGCACGTGCTGTCTGCCTCAGCGTCGTATCATCAGCTCTCGTTAGTCCGCGGCGGTATCGTCTTCACACAGTCCCTACAGAATAACTAAAACGGCTTGTTCCCATACCAAGTATTATATTATTTCCAACGCCGACTGGGTGAGAAATTATACTTCTCCGAATTGCATCCATTTAAGATAATGTAGAGACTGCGGGTGCTCCATTTATGGCGGACAAATTGGCTGTCAAACGGTAATAGCATTACCTATGCCCTCCCATAGTCGGCGGTCGGCAGAGGCGCCACACGCCGGTAGCACTATCGGGCGAGCGCGCCGCCAACCAACAGGATCAGTTTTGCGACGTCAAGATCTGGACTGTCCCCTAAACGAGATGTCGCTCCTGTATGACAGCAGAAACAAACGCTGGAGCCCAGTGAAAATGTTCAATTGTAAATCATTATTCCTGATGTATCTATAATGTCTCACAGATAATGATTCACACACGAGCGGACTTGAGTCTTGCTCAATGTTACTCAGATACGAGTCCATTATACTATAGAAGCTAACCGCGCCGTGTACCCTTGTCTATCGTGGTAATTCCCGAAGCGTGGCGAGTGCGCCCTTATAAACTATACCCTTGTGGACCCATTGTCCCCTATCGACGAAGCTGTTCTGGGAACAATCCATTTATGAACTATCATAACTCACCCACTTCCCGGGTGAGAGATGTCCTGACATTCTAAAAGACTTTTTATGGGCTACACAATGATATCAGTTATCCCAGAATAAATCATAGTCGCTAATGTATATTTCACAAAAATAAGTGAAATAACATATTGTAATTTGTAAACTGTACATGATACGTAATGATTGACCTCTCGGTGCCCCGGTGTACCGCTCAGGCCCCGGCCCTGTGCGCGCTAAGCGCTGCCCCGTGCTGTAATCCAATATATCCACAATAATATTAGGCGAAAGTTTGTGTGTATACGTGTATGTGTGGATGTTTGTTACTTCTTCACGCTCAATCGACTACATCGATTTCCATGAATTTTGGTATGGCGATAGTTTAGACCCTGGATTAACACTTACTGTTCAGTTCTATTTATCAGAAAAACATTAAAGATTGGAATAAATATGGTGCCCAAACTGGGAGAGCTGTGTTATGTTATGTTATGTTATGTTGTATCACATAATCGCCGTAGCGATAGCTAAGTACTACCTACCACCGCCGCGCCGGGTCTAATCGCGATATCTAATATGGTCACGGCCATAACTTGTTAACAACCTAACTCTATGCCAATCTATTCTTTTCTTGTAAATTTTATGATATACAATAAATAGTTTTTTTTTATTCTAGTATATTGTTGCAGATAAATTCACTTCAGTGAATAAGATATTCAAAACAGTAATGAAGAGAGAGAACAGAGAGAAATCCATTAAAAGCGTTGCACCGCCCTGTCCGCGACGTGCTCCTCTCCCGCCACAATAATAAACTAAACGGCGACTCGCACCGCTGCCCCCTAGCTACACCACGGATACTCGAATCCACTCTTTGTAATTAATTTTCAATTGTTTGCTTAACGAGTTGGAAGCTATTACGCCAATTATACCTACTAACTAGTACCCGCCTGACAGTCAAACATTAAAGCTGTTCTCGAACCAGAGCGTGAATAGCACCAATATAACCGATATTTGTCATTTAGTTTGTACCAATAGGAAATTAGGTTAATAACATAATTAAATAAAAACTCATACTAGTTTCTTGAATGAATTGTGATTTGCCGCAAATATTTTTTTATTTTTTTTTTATTTATGGGACAACATTCACACAAGGTCTTCAGGTCCCAAACTAGGCAGAGCCTGTGCTATGGTAACCTGATGACTGATATATACTTATATACATATACACACCCAGACACAAGTCAAACAGACATGTTCATACACACAAATGTTTGGCCTGTCCGGGAATCGAACCCGGGACCAGCGGCTCAGAAGGCAGAGTGCTACCAACTCCGCCAACCGGCCAGTCAAATATATACCAATATCCAAACTAACCACACCTACTTACCTTTAACCAGAGTACAAATATACTCTCATTTGACGTAAACGGCGAAATATGTTTGTATGGGAATCGAACCACCTTATTTTTAATTGTGCAATATAAAACCAGCCATTTTCTAGTCATATATGTGCCAATGGACACCGATTAGAATGAGTTACGTCAATGCTCGCGAAAATAAACGTATAGGTGATCTGTGGTCATTGCTGTTGTTGACATGTGCGTAATTATCTCAAGAAATTACGTAGTATTATGGTCATGATAAATAAAAAATAATGTAAACTTTGCATATTTTGAAACAAATATAATTTCATAATATGTAAACGAGAAAATAATATTAACCAATGACATTTAAGTATCTTAGAAAAGTCAGTAAAACCACATGATATAGCATCATAAACAAAAGTCACGAATCAATATAAGCTGATGACGTGTCGGCTCCCGCGCACAGTTTGAGCGAAGACCTCACAGCACAGGAACAACAAGATTTCATCATAACTAAAATTGGAATATCGCTACTCTACGAACAAGTAAACAAAACTGAAATCTTTAAATCAAGTTTAAGCATTTATTTGTATTTGAGTCCGAGAGCACGGCTACGCCCCGGCGCTGCTCGCAAGTAAGCCTTTGTTCAGCCGTAATGACAATCGTAATCTTAAGTAGATTACACCATTAATGTAAAATTCTCGTTATCTATTTTGTCGAATGACTAGGCGATTCTGATTGATGGATCTGCCCCCATCAGACCCCAATTACCCTGGGTAGGTAAAAGCGACGTGATTCTGCAGATATAATCCTGAACTTACGTAACCGCATTTCAACCCTAAGCTCGAATTAAATTAATTATTCGACATAAATATAACGCGGGTCTTCAGTGAGGTCTGTCTAGTATGATCGTGCTTCGACTAACGAGAAGAACAGGCAACAACATGGAATATTGAATTATCATAATTCATTTTTATTTAAACACCAAACGAGACAATGTTCAATGATTAGTGTTATCATGATGATATTACTGATATATATATATCACCAGCTGCCCGCCCCGGCTTCGCACGGGCCAGATTAGGGGGACATCCGCCTAAAAATATTGCTTTGACTGTTGCTAAAGCTTTCAGCTTTCTTTTCGTCTTTTCGGACTTAAGAAAGCTTCTGAGCTGAAATGGATTATTTGTTAACCAATGTTATAATTAGTTTATAAATAATTAATAAAAAGCTATAGCAATAGTCAAAGCAATATTTTTAGGCGGACGACCCCCAGGTACGTGATGGTACCGTCCGCTCCGCAGGTAGAGGCCGACCGCGCGAGTGCGAGGTGTCGCTCGCAACACTCCGGATTTAATTTATCTATTCGCTATCATTTTTGATGCGCATCGTTCGTTCGGACTGGTTGACATTTCTCGGTGGAGCTGGTACCGTCCGATGTTACAGATAATAAAAAAGAGGGCTGTCTAATCAATTAATATACTATATTATTTTTTTATATAATATTTTTTATAGTGTATGGATCTAGCTTTTGAACACTATCCCACTCGATGGTCAGTGACGATGTGGTCGAAGATGTTATCACGCTAGACCTAGAATGCTCGCTGGCTCTCAAGGACTGCTGCCTGAACACACTATGTGTTTAGTGTCAGTTTTTCAAACTTGAGGGTGGTAGCTAGCTAGGCGGGTATTCGGCAGTACCCTACCACCATGATAATATAATTACACAAAATTCCATGAACGCGGCGCTAACAAGTAGATTAGAAACGAGAAATCGTAGAGCTGTCGCACAGGTCAACAACAAGACATCTTCGAAGCTAAAGAAGAAACACTTCAAGCGTTGATTTGAAGCGCGCAGCGTTTCTATACGATTGCACGATTCACTACAGCTCGCATACGTACATCCGTGTCTATTGGTTATTAGTTTATATTTTTGATCAGCCGGTATATTTATACATTGTTATATAATACAAATATTTTATGTACTTATTTCCTAACTCTCTCGGACACTGATCTACGACTTTAGTGTAAACTATCCCACTACCTGAATTATCTCACGGCAGCTATACATTTACCATCATTAAATAGGATAAAAAGCAGCCTATGTGTTTTCCAGGGTAAAAGCTATCTTCACTCTAAATTTCATGAAAATCCGTTCAGCCGTTTCAGCGTCAAGGAGTAACAGAGGTTTTTGAATTATTTGCTTATCCCACGGGAACACCGATTATTTAAGGGATAAAAAGTAGCCTATATGTTAATCCATGGTCTAATCTATCTCCATACCAAATTTCATCGAAATTGGTGCAGCCGTTTGTGCGTGAAGAACTAACAAACAAACACACATACTTGCGTCTCTATAATATTAGTGTGAATGCGATGTGAATCACCCGGACAACGTCGTGGTTGACGAGTTTGTCGCTGTGGGGATCTCTAAAAGACAAAACACAAATCGATCGGGAGATTTGTAACAAAAGATTGTTTTGTAGTAGTTGGAATATTGTAATTAGTTACTAACATTTATTACAACAAAAACATCGCCCGCTAAAAGGCAACGGTTTGTATCAAATTAATCATAAACAAATTTACTTGTGCTCTGTCAACGCATATATATATATATATATATATATATATATATATATATATATATATATATATATATATATATATATAATATATATATAATATATATATATATATATATGGTTGTTTGTTGCACAGAAGTAAGCGTACGAACTGCGAGCGCACACACGGAGCTATAACTATCTATACACCGCGGCGTACAAACTCACACATATCCAATATGGGAACACGCTGATGTCGTTTTGAGTATCGAAACAAGATCGAAACTATCTCCCGACACACGAGATACCTATACAACAATATCTGATGTACCTATGTACAAGTTGTATACGGGATCACGGCTCGTCGAGCTCAACTATTTAACTAGTTGTGAAGCGCGGAAGTAAACTTTCCCCGGGACGCCAACCCCCCGGGGAAACCTGTCCGCACCCTCGCTCTCCGAGATGCTGATGATGGAGCTTCGTTTGTCTACAATGATATCTTGCCAACTATTTTGATTGATGGGGTCGTGTCACCGCTCGTTCGGAGACTCGCCTGCTCGATCTTCAACGATCGACTATGTTAAGCGACGACGTTCATTTAACAACTGCCGAATGGATAACCGCTAGTAGCAATTGTAACTGTGAGTTATCGGACAGTCTCAGTCATCGGTCATGGCTGAAATCTAAGAGAGAGAGAAAAATATTATATATATATATAGTCGTTTCAGAGATTTCCCGATGAAAAACAATTATTGTATCTGCTATACATAAGGAACGTCTGATAATATTATCTGGATAAATCTTGTGCTCTCATATTCTAAATCTACGCCACATGAAACGCTACTTCTTGATATACATATATGTATGATTGTATATGCATAGCATAAGGATATAGCAAGGGTTCGGCCTTGCTATATCCTCCACAAACCAGACACTCACCACAAGAATCATTTATTATCTAAAAACATTTTATTATACATTCGGTAAGTAAGTCACTTAATCGTCTCTCAAATATACCCTGAAATGGACAATCCCGGGTTAAACGTTTTTAGCCCTAAGCTGTGCACACAGGGAGGGACCCAATTGGGAAATGATGACATTAAGGTAAATAACCTACGCCTTTAGTGTAAATGTGTACGCCACTTTACTCGGTAGATTTAAACAGAAATCAGTGTGTCCTCGCCGCTTGGTGAGTTTAAAACAAATGGTTAAGTTTCGACCGCTTAGGCCTTACGAACATACAATACTCGGCGATGACAGGGACGGGGATATGGAACGAAAGAGAAGGAGCGTATCTCAGATGTAACACGGTTGCGCATTAATTTAGCAAATTATGTCTCAATTAATCATTCTCATTATAATCCCATTTATCATTAAAATATTATTCAATCGCAGATCGCAGAGGCTCTCGATACTACATTTGAAGTAATAGTAGTGGTTTATCAAAAACGAACCACTTATTATAATCAGAAAAGAATGACAATCATCCCCGATGCGGCAGTTCCATCACGTTCCGGGGAATACGATAACTGGCAATGCACAGCCGAAGCTTGCGCCGGATCCAGATGTTTTTGTAGGAAAAGGTTTTTATAATTTTGCAAAGTTATTTATTATAAGATGTCACTAAAATATCAAGATAATTTCTTGACTCTAATGCGATGAGTCGTTTAGCAATCATAGAAAATATTTACTGGTTACAAAGAGCTTAGAAGAGTTAAACAAAACTGGCAGGGGCCCTCGATCGACAAGAGTGTTCTTCCTATCTTACACGACTGTACACCGGTGTACACCGGCGCACACCGGCGCACACCGGCGCACATCGGCGTACACCGGCGCACACCGGCGCTGGGAAACCCACTTCTTATTTACTACAGGATTGAAAATGTTTCATTTTAATAAATAGCAATCGACAACATCTCCACGCTATTATTTCGGCTCAATTTATTAATTAAATAAAGCACCGAAAACGAAAACACACAACCATCTTCCCTTCTCTTCGTCTGGGAAAATATGCTTATGTAATACTTGAAATATATAAAGTAAAAACTACAGCCACGACGATTTATTATAATAATATGTGAATATTTGTACATATATAGTAAATGATGCATATACAATTATACATATATGTATATCAAGAAGTAGCGTTTCATGTGGCGTAGATTTAAGACATGAGAGCAAAAGATTTATCCAGATAATTGTGCGGCCGCCGGCCGGTCTGTCCACTTTGGTGCATATTATACTGCTTAGTTTTTATGAGTTATTTTGGGCTTGTATCGAATTAATCAAAAGAATACATATATGTATAAAACAAAAAATATACTGACAGTTCATTTACTTTTTAAGTTTATATTTTTCTATTGAATTCATTTATCTAAGTATTGTCGTTATCCTTATTCTATCGTTCGGTAGATACACAATACAACTGTTCGCTAACGGTTATCTCTGTGGCTCTTCAACGCGCTGTTCGCGAGTTCTTCCTGTGCCAAACGGCACACAGAATGTGATGGTGGTCATCTCGGCCGCGACACGGGCCGCGCCGTCGCCCAAACCAGATAATATATCGTCTACCACCACACGGTTGAGAACATGGGCGCCGGCAGCAGGGTGCGAGGTGATGTACTTGCGGCCCCTGGCGGGAAATAAACTATTTATAAAGGAAACATTTTTTTAAATAACTTACTGTTTGAATAAAAATGAGTCAAAGTTGCTGTCCAAGTTTGTTCATGACTTTGTCAATAAATGCAGTAACCTCGCGCCGTCGCGGGCGCGGGCGCGGGCGCGGGCGCGGGCGCGGGCGCGGGCGCGGGCGCGGGCGCGGGCGCGGGCGCGGGCGCGGGCGCGGCGGCGCGGACACGGATGATGCAGGGAAATCGATCATATGTTCAAAACCGTGCATGACTGGTTGATGTGTGGTGCAGTGTTGAGACGCAGACGCTCCTCCCTGACAGTAGTCCTGGCGGCGCCCATGGACAGTTGACAGGCTGAGCCTTATCGCTGTAGGGATCACACATAAACTTTTGTCTAAACCCTTAGAACATTTTCTTTGTCGACTGTACCATGTACAAACATTAAAAAAAGCTACGTGTAAATTATTGTCATCTCATCACACCTTATGTTTAGTGTTTGTATCAAGTCAGACAACTATCGTCAGGACCAATGATATTATATGTTTATATGAGGTAGATGTCGCACAAGCGCGCGGAAACTGAGGCGGCTAAATTAAGTCAATTGTAGTAATTTTCATTATGACGCGTATTTCAAGCGCAAGTCTAATCATATAGCTACAGTATTTTCTATATTATTTGTACCGTATTATCTGTCGCAGTAAGCATGTTTATGTCGTAAAGGAACAAAATCTGAGCACCGCGCAGTATGAATATACGTCATCTTTAGTAAAACATCATTGGTCAGGACAACGTGGTACCAAAATGACACGCCTTGTATAGTTTTATTTTATTTTATAGTTATCATTTATTACTATGTTTATCTTTCATATTTATAGCAAATAAACTTAAACTTACTTACTTACTTTACTTACAATGTATAGTATAGTGTAGTATAGTATAGCAGGGTCCCCCACGGTAGTGGCATCCCCATTTGTATCACTCTTCTTTTGTTTCTTCTGGCTGGCGACACTTTCGCGTGTTGAAAGAAAGAAAGAAAGAAAGAGTTTGTTGCTCATAAGCATCGCACTCATCAAATACAATATAGACAATAATATAATATAGATAGTGTTTGGTGAGACGGTCCGCCCGACCGCTGCACTGTGGAGACGCGCAGAGACTTGTCTCGCGGCCCGGACGTGCTCGGAGGGTTTCCAGTATAATATAGATAGTGTTTGGTGAGACGGTCCGCCCGACCGCTGCACTGTGGAGACGCGCAGAGACTTGTCTCGCGGCCCGGACGTGCTCGGAGGGTTTCCAGTATAATATAGATAGTGTTTGGTGAGACGGTCCGCCCGACCGCTGCACTGTGGAGACGCGCAGAGACTTGTCTCGCGGCCCGGACGTGCTCGGAGGGTTTCCAGTATAAATTACAGGCTTCCCTCGTTCACAACAAACCGACAATTCATTCTATGTCCAAAAACCGAGTCTTTCACAGTATAACATAACATATAGCCTGTAATACACTGAGGGCGGAGTTCACCAAAACTTAAACGTCCGATTATGAAGTAACCGTCGGTTATCTGTATGGTCAAAACTGTTGACTGTTGAATTCTAGTAATTCGAAAGTTTGCATCGGTTTAGTTAGCTAAGTTTTTAGTCGCGTGCTCGACGGTAGGTACCTACAGAGCTGACTGTTTGTCAGCGAACTGTTAACATTCGGACACACCGACTGCGTGGGAGCGCGAGACAGACCGGGCCCAGCTGTGGGCACCGGACGGTCTGTCTACACTGAGTACACTCTGTAATAGTTTACCGACGTACTAACGTTGTGCTCACAATGTTAACTAAGTTATAGCGTTCTATGTTATTACTCGAGAAAGTCGTACATTTAACGAACTTTCGTGACAACTTCGATCCCGTGACTATACCTAATGAGAAAATATAATTACTACTGATGCATTTCAACATAATGAATTATCTTTTTACATTTGTGTTGTATATATTAATAACAGACAGAAACATCGTCTATTATTCAGTTCCTATAACATCTTGCTTGCAATTGTATATTAGTAAAAATGTAATGCACGTGTCATTTAAATAAATTGAAAATTGAATGGCACTCCCGGCGCTAGAACTCTCAAAATATAAAATAATTGTATTACAATTGTTTCATTCGTTTTGGAGCTACTATATCAGACATAAATATATAGACGAATATATTAGACAGACCTAATTAGAAAAAAAAAACAAATTTTCACCTCAGTCGTTATTGAGGAGCTGATGATCTTGAAAAGGCAGAACCAGTTTTGAGAAAATCTGAGAACAACCGCTAGAAAACCTGCTATAAAAATAGATGAAATATGCTAAGTAAAAAAATGCATCAATATCTGATCACTCGTTTTAAAGGTAATAGTCACCACAGACAGACAGACAGACAGAGTACAGACACATATTTGATAACATCTCTTTCTGCGTCGCCGGGGTTCATAAGATTAAAAACAATGAAATAGTTGGAGCGTTGTTTTATTAATGTAATGAACAGTGGTTGGTTAGTTGAATTCGCCAGATAGCCATAGCGCCGTGAGTAGCGATGCCACGCACCAGATTACAATCGTGTCGCTGTGTGAGGAGAAACCACTCGATAACGTCTTCGAGCACAACGCCACGGTATAATAAAAATTAATAATAAATTGTTTATTGCAAAAAGTTTTCTAACATACGGTACTTACAAAAGCTTATTTAAAGGGTAGACATACAACTGTTAGGGCTCCAGCGGGCCCAGTAATTTGGTTATGAGGGAGCATCGTGGACCTGCGACCACCCGACGCAGAAATACTCCACACTCACATAAACTTGTATTTTAGTCAGAGTTACTGGGAGTTCTCCGTCAGATGGCGGCACAGCAAGCTCGTATTATAGAAATTAAAAATATTCGGAAAGATGTTTAGAAATTAGGGTTTTGCTGGAGAATCCTCGAATTAAAAGCACATACAGGCTACCGTATAGAATCGCTAGATTAACCATATTATATATTATATACGTACAGCTTTAGAGTATATAATATACGTCTATACAGTATAAATAGAATAAATGAATAAACTAGCTAAATAGTTATGAATCCAACAGCTGCACATTAAACTTTAATGTTTGACCGATCTACTTTCGTGCTCGCTCCACGCCAGTCGCCAACCCTGTCGATCTCATCCTTCGGACAGTTCGTTTCGTCTCGTCGCGTCGCTCCGTCCGCGTGGAGGGTATTATATTTGGTAGACACACTCGTGGTTTCTGCCCTCGAGCTCGTGTCCATGTTCTCCCGAGAGATCCTGCGGTCGGGCAGCTTTGTTTATACGTCTATTACACTCGGCTTCTGATAAATGTTACATTTATCAAGTGGCGTTAGTGCCTCTTTTGTTCCATGCAATGGATAACTAAGGCTTCGCTCCATGTCCGCCGATGAGGAGCAGGTTTATGTCGAGAGAGGGCGTTTCTGACATCACACTTTACAAATTATGATTGTTTTTATCTTAAATATTGTTGTCATATTTGGGTACTTGCTCGTTACATAGGTACAACTGAATTATATAATGATTAAATTGATGTTCACACAATATTTTTAATAATCATACCAAGGTTTGCTTTCGAATAGCGCAATCCTTCTTTTTCCATTTCGTTCGTGGCGATACGCATCGATACCCATTGTGCACTTTACCTATTTGCTCTCATGGATGCCGACGGGACCTCGGCGAGGGAGGTGCGAAGGAGGCTACGACGTGTGCACTCCAGGAGTGCAGTGTGACGCGCGCACAGAACCGGACGAACCCGCTGTTCCCCTAATAATAATTGTTATATTCGTATACCGCGCGGGCATAGCCGCCCGCGCGTTCGCACCCGTGCCGTGTTATGAAAACAACACCAAAACTAATAAGACACCGCATTGTATACTGACGCTAGGAAAAAATGTTACCTTATCTGACATACATGATATACATGTAATCTGTCATTAAATAACACTCTCAGTCACAGTACAAATAAATAAAAGAAAATCCGTTGAGGCCAGGTCCCTACGGGACCCGGCGCCTGGACACCAACATGCTCATATATGTGACACCTGCCCCGGTACGCATGTGTTCCCCGCGGCTACTGTTCAGCCGGATGAGCCGCGCCGCCGCCAGCCTTAGCCCGTGTCTCGGGGGGATGACACCGGGATGAAATGTCCACGTGCACACGCCAAAACCGCACCTATATCCAGGGAATAAGTCTCACACCGTCATTTCTTTTCACCTTCACGCATGATACCATTTGAAAAAATATAAAAAAATATAAAATACATTTAGTCCAGAATAGCTTCAATATAATGTACACTTATAGTGTAATCAAAACAAAAATAAAACCTTTCATACATGTGTGCATATTCGCTACATAGAAATGTCGTAAACACCCTTAAATTATTTTGAACGCTACTCACCGGTCACAGCGTTGAAACTGTACAATAAAACACTGCCGCTATTTCGAGTAGATACAAAAAAAGTTTTACTTTGTCATTTATGCTTATAATACTAGGTATAAGTTACAGATCTGAGTTGTTTTGTATCTACTTCACATTAGACGACAGCCGAATCTCATTAAAGATATATTAAAATAAACGCAAAACTTTGTGTGCATGATTATTGTTTACCAGTAAACTGTTTCCCGCGGGGTAACTGAGGCAACAGGAAAACCGTAGTCCACGCGCGAGAGACCGTGGGCCGTAGAGTTAGTCTATAATAATACAGAATTCAGAAGAAGCTGTAGAAGCACTCTAAGCTCTATAGTTACCGCCAATCAATACTCAGATGATCCTCGAGCGTAGTCGCTTACCATTAACTTCCTTCGATAAATGTATTTCTAATAAGTTTATTGATTATGTTATGATACCTCACAAAAAAGTAATAATTACTGTTTTCATAAAATAATGTACTAATAATCCGATTATTTTTGCGCCGCCCTGACCGTTATAATGATGTAGGAGCTTACATTTGTTTGTAATTTCCGTTCATTCTATCGTTGAAGGTACAATATCTCATTGACGTCATTGATCGTGGAGTAGGTACTCCGCCGCCTACGATACACCTACCTAATGAGCGAGGAAATGTTGTAAGGAAGATTCGAATCGCCCACAGAATGTTAACTCGATGATTGAACGAGAGGATTGCGACGGTTGGGAACCTCTGAGTTTGGTTCATTTATCTGAGTCAGGAACAGAAGCTCACCATTCGGTTATCGTTACCGTTAGTGATATCGCTATTTCAGACGGTGGTACACCTCTCCGACAAAGTTCATTCTATATCCCACTAGGCGGTGTGACGTCATCGAGAGACAAACATTCAAACGTACACACCGTTATATATATATACAACAGTGGTAGGATGGATCACTTAGATTATTCAACTTTCATAAGTGCGTGTTCGATACCTTACGCCTATATACCTCGAATGGGGTAGGTATGTATATATTATATTCTCATTCCTCGGGTGTACGTAACAGTCCCCGACGCGCAACATCCGAGTTTCAACAACTTATCATTACTTAAGTATTAAGTAATTGAAATTAATTGTTAAAATGTATTGATTATTAGACTGCTATGTCTGAAGCATAGCTACATGACGAATATCTTCGGTATATACAGACCTGAAGGTTACATCGGCGCAACCTGAAGTTCATCATCAGCCAGCGCTTGCCCGAGCAAAGCATCGAGCAGAAGTAACGCTAGCAGACACGGCGCGGGCTTGCTAGGTACCCCCTATGTTCCAACTGTGACATGGTCTAAACAACCTGTCCCGACCACCCCGGGATACGATGTGTAATGGTGACACATCACCGCTTGAATACCGGTTTTATCGTTTTTCTCTTCTTCTCAATGTTATTTAGTAAATTAAACCAATATTTTCCATTAGAACTCATTCTAATTAGAATAAAGTCCACTGAAAGAAACGACCATTTCCCACCTTCATTTCCTTTGATATTGACAAGCGCTCGAGGGGGGGGGGGGGGGGGGGGGGGTCACTCGGCGGACCGAGCGATGTACATAAAGAGAGGTAATTGTCTACAGCACATAAAACAACTTAATTACGGCGCTATACACACTAAAAATTGCAACTTTGAACTTTTAAAAAATAAAAAAAAATCGATTTCTGACATGAGTTTTAATTTTTTCGTTTTAGTATTTGTGTATCAGTATAAAAAATGGTTCTAAGTCAATATACGGTAAGATATAATCGGGAACCCGGCCAGCGCGGCGGCGACCATCGATGTGGTGATCATGGATGTTTGTGTATCTCTCTTTCGAGTCTGAATGTTCGCTGTGACGTCATTGTGTGCGTCCACGCCCTCCGCGACCAATCACAGTGCGAGACACTGACACTGTAACAAACACAAACACATGCAACATTTTTGATATGCACATTATAAAAGAGACATAAGTTGACATAACCCTGCCTACATACAAGTAACCAATGCACAGCTACGTACAGGGAAGTTCAGAAAGACAAACTAACAGTTGTAACTGGCAAAACGTCAAAATAATATTGCGTGTGAGTGTTACCCCCCCTCCCGCCACGTGCTATTGTATAATTATATAGCTATGCGTTTGAATTATTTATAAAATGCCGTTATACACAGCCGATAAAAAGATTCGATTCTGTCCGATCCAAATACTAAATATAACTGTACTAGACAGACAGACAGACAGACAGACACTCAATATAGTGTCGACCTCCATATGTTTAAAGATGTTAGTTTTACATTACAAACAGATACTTACCTCACGTGTATATACTGATATAGAAGAATAGAAGATGTGTAGATAGTTTAAAGGCAGAGTTGTAAACCTGGCAAGTGGACTGAGTGTTCCTCTAAAGTCGGAGTCTTTGCAAGTGATTACGAGCGCCACAGTGTGCGTCAGTGTGCGTCAGTGCAGTGATCGCCGTAACTCCCTGAGTGCTCCCTGAACATTATTGCCAATTTGTTCCAGTCGCTGGTGACACTGACTTGACCTTCGGGACATTTGCTGCACTGTGTAATTTGATTTTTAGGGTTCCGTAACCGAAAGGTGACCATAACGGAACCCTATTACTGAGACTCCACCCTCCGTCCACCTGCGGAACCCTATCAATCACCGAATGGATGTGCCACTAAAACAACCATAACAGAATTTATGAAATAAGTGAACAGTTTTTATGGAATTTCTTCGAGACACTGATGACAATACGTAAAAATGACAATATGCTAACATCATAGGTCAGTAACGACCCCACTAGCTAGTGTGATTCCTTCGACCACATCGTCACTGTAATTTTTAGGCTTTCGCGATTCGAACACATTGTTCATGAGATTCTCGAGTTGAGCATTCTCGCGATCGAGCCCCGTTTGATTTATTAACAACACATCGTCACTGATCATCAAATGAGACAGTGGTCAAACGTAATAACTAGATATACAAAGTATTAGAAAATGTAAATGCAAGTTCATAGTACATAGTAATCATTTCATTTCAACTTAATTGTTTTATTTTGAACAATGGTACAGAACCATTCGTGTGGCTCCAACTCTTGCCAAGCCATTTTATTCTAAAGTGTACTTAATTAAACCCGCAGGATGTTTTTAACGAGACCTCTGCACTCTACGAGGTATTCTTAGCCACTGCTGTTCTACTCTACCATTTACCCTGATCACGAATCCCGTTCCTGTTGAATCCTGTGCCATTTTGATTTCAATATCAAATTCATTTTGCTTCATTATACATAAAGTTTCTGGTTAAAAAAATAAAAAATATTTAAGTCAGTGCCATCTGTGAAAACATTTGAAAACTAAGATACAACAGTGAACGTAAAAGAAAGCTGTTTGGTGTAAGCGCTGGAAGACTTAGTTGTATTGTAATACGTAAGATGGCGCTTATTTACAAGAAAAATACAGTTTGAGTTTTTAATTTTACTGTATTTTATTTTCAGTATGATGGGTCTAATTTATGCCTGAAATAAATGAATTTTAATATAATTACGTACTTGTAATCATTATTCTCAGTAACTAGGTACAAACATACTACCATTATCTATCCTTACCACAATGCAAGTACTATTTAACCAACTTAAAAAAAGGAGGAGGTTGTCAATTTTTTTTTAAAGTTTATTACCGCATTAGTGAGTTACACATTACTGGAACCGAAAAAAGGATATTTGATGCTGGTGCCAGTCTGGTCCTCTGGTCCAGTACTATACCTAACATTTACAAAACAGATTAAAGTAGGTACGAGTAAGTGTTTTTTTACGCTCCGGGTTCAACTATTACTTTTGTAGACGAGAACTTCAAAACCTCTCTGGTTTTAAACCCCAGGGGAAGAGTATGAAGTAGTAGAAAAATAGTTTGGGTATGAAGTTATGAACTACTAGCTGCGTCCAACGGTTTTACCCGCGTGGTGATGATAATCCAGGGTATAAGCTATCTGTGTTCCAAATTTCATGCGAATCCGTACAGTATATGGTGTTTGCGTGAAAGTGTAATAAACATACATCCATACTCACAAACTTTCGAATTTATAATATGAGCAGGATGATTGAAAGTGTGCGTGCGTGTCGAGGCTGCGCGCCGCCCGCAGGTCGGTCCCTGTGTACCACTAGTGTCTAATACCAAGTGGTGTAGTACGGGGGTATTGGCCGAGTCCTTTACTCACCTATATGTATACAAAACCCTGTATACCTTTGGAAACCTACTGTGGATGCCAAGTACCAACCTATGCTTCTCTTTGTACTCAAATAATGGTTTTAAACTATTTATAATTGATTTTCCACCACACTAAACCCTATTTGAAAATAAGCTCTCAAATTCTATGTTTCGTATAATGTCATGTATACTTTAATGGCACGAAAGTAACATATGAACATATTGACTGGTCGGTTGGCGCAGTTGGTAGCACTGTGCCTTCTGAGCCGCTGGTCCCGGGTTCGATTCCCGGACAGGTCAAACATTTGTGTGTTCATAACATGTCTGTTTGACCTGTGTCTGGGTGTGTATATGTATATAAGTATCTATATCAGTCATCAGGTTACCATAGCACAGGCTCTGCCTAGTTTGGGACCTGAAAACTTTGTGTGAATGTTAAAAAAAAAATCATATGTTATAAAATATTATAAAAAAATATTATATAATATATTATATATACTGAGCTCATAGTAACATTACCCAATAATATCTGATAAGTTTATTAATTTCAAGATGGAAACAATAATTACTCATGTTACAAACTATACCTAGATACGTTTTTGCACGTACATAGGTATATATAATAACTTTTATTAACACGTACATAGGTAATAAAAGTTATTATACATACCTATGTACGTGCAAAAACGTATCTAGGTATAGTTTGTAACATGAGTAATTATTGTTTCCATCTTGAAATTAATAAACTTATCAGATATTATTGGGTAATGAAAAAAGGAAAATAAAACACCTCTACGATCTTATAAGTTGATCGCCGACTTACTTTCGCTGGCGTAGATTTATTCGTGTAATTTTTCACATAAATAAGACACAGCTCGGGCGGTTTATCCGTTATCAGTAGCAGCGTACTGAGTAAGTCGCGCCGTCCCTCACACAACCAACTGTAAGTATATAAGATGAGAGTAGAGCGGTGGTGGAAGGGGGGGGGGGGGGGGACCCTTGCTGCCGATTACCCCCTACTTAGTTATGACAAACACCACGGTTTGTAACATGTATTCAGTAGATTGACGAATCTATCTTTTTTGCTAGTATTTGACTTACATTTTCGGACTTCTTTTCATTTTCACAATCTGATAATAAATAATGTTGTCTTCAGATCTATGCTTTGCGTTCATGAATATAAAGATTTATTAAATTTTTATGACATTTACTATAAATACCAGTAACTTGTAGTGTATTCAACGTTAAACTTTGACAAGAGTTTATTATTATGTACGAGTGGCCGGCGACGATACTTTTTATTATAAATTCGTGTTATTCGCCGAGAGGAAGGCAAATATTATTTTCAAAGACCCTTACAACAATAACATAAGTATAGTTTAAACTAGGTTTAACAACTACATCGTCATGAGGATAATGAGGAATATTGTGATCGGTTGTCATGATATTTGTAATAGAGAGTAAATAGTAGAGTTTACAAATCTGTACATGAACGAAGGAATAACGAGACCACAACCGACATGTGCGTGGAACATGTTCTAATGTTCTTGACATAACAGACATATGCATAATGGTATTAATGGTGTATAATGGCTGATGCTGCAAACCTATAAGTATTTGTAATTAATTACCACTACCTACAACCAGGAGCGGGCTCAGAGAAGGGGTCATTATATACCATAGTTGCCGTACTCAATCCTTGCCCAACAAAAAAAAGGAAACTAGCTGCGCCCTTCGATTTCCGTGTGGGGTGATCAGGTTCATTAGATCTGAAGATTACCCCCTACAACCGCACAAACTTTACCTCTTTATAATATTATACCCTTCTTGATCGAAGATTATACCAGAGACAATATTAATTTCTACGTCTATGCCGGCGCGAACAAAATACTTCATGGAACTTCTTTATTGACGCATGTCCTTACTACAACCTAGACTTGTGATCCTCCTGATATCAGTAATCAGTAATCATTTATTCACATAAACACCTTTTACACAAATATCATAAACTTATTTTATTACAATTATGAAGCTGGATCTGCCCTTGCCTGCAGGTTTCCTTACGATTCAGTAAAGCTGTAGTCACTACTGACTCGTCAGAACGATAACGAACAAGGGATTACGGCCTGAGTTTCTTTATTTATTTTTTAGGGATATACTTATTACGTAACAATATCAGCCGCATTACTAACATAATTTCTTATATTATACCTTAATAATTAAGGATCGTTGAATAGTTGTATCAACTAGATAATAAAATGGCAGCAAGCGATGCATAGCAGTTCTCAGTAGGATATCCCGTGCCGAGAACTGCTTCAGTCCGACCAACGCTCTAGCCGTGCGAAGGTAACCATTACCTATGTAGGTTAGGTTGCTCATTTACTAGTCACTATAAATAACCATCGGCTGAGTGGACACATTTCTCGCTCCAGAAATTTGGAATAACAGAATGCTGGTGAAGATCATTGAGTACCGCCCACGCGGTTCGCAAACACGGAAACAAAATGCTATAAAGAACCGCCAAAAACTACCGTTTAGGTTTCCTGTCGTGTGTCAGCACACCGACACACGACACGACACAGACACAGACACCGACACAGAGTCACTCGAGTACGGGTAATACAACGCGGAGAGAGAGACTTCCTCGCGTGATTTATTGTTTCAGAGGTTATTTATCAAATAACAGGGGGGGTCACTGTGAAAGGGAAAGGCGAGCACCCCGGGGTATGCTCGAATCGCTTTTAGGAGCGCGCTAACGGTGGCCAATATGACGTCATAACCAGCCCGGGGGTGATCGCTGATAGTAACGAAAGCAATGAAATCATAAACAGAGCCCCGATCAAAATATTCATTAAGTATTTTGTAAATCACACTTAATATAATCATCTTAACACCAGTAGAAAACAGAGTAGAAATAGAAAAAGTTTTTGCGACTTTATAACAACATTATACGAGTACAATTTAAATAAATTAATAAATATATTTATTTAAATGAACTACGAAAAATTGCCGCCAACTCAGCATGATGTCGGCTGCTGGCCAGCGCTGGTCTTCCGTTGGAGCCATTCGGTGAGGTCACGTACAGGCATACATGCATAGACGTTGAAAATGTATACATAACAAAAAAAGAAGTACACGTGTGACACATTAAAAAAACGAATAAAAAAAACGTAAATTAATCGCAGCCATAGGACGTCCACTGCTGAACATATGCCTCCCATACAGGGGGATTTACCAATACTAGCCACGCTTGGCAGGCGGGTTGGCGAGCGTAGTATGATTTCCGATCCTCAGAAGGCGCTGCTGCCCACCTTCTCGCACGAGATCCCTTAGCCGACTCTTACGGCACCCACGGGAAAAGATGGCGGAGTACTATTCTAGGCCGGTACTACCACGGCCTAAAAACGCTTAAAAACGTAAATATATTCACTTAAATAATTTAGTTTTACCAAACTATAAATGTTTTTTCAATCGGTCCTTGTGGAAATTAATGGGGGAGGCGTATTATGTCCAGCAGTGGATGTCCTACGGCTGAAATGATGAAGTAAATTCAAAAGACTTGTTCGTATGCTATTTATAATGTGACCGTTATATTCCACACATATGTATTATGCATTCATTTTCCTATTCACTCGACTATGGGCGGCAGAATCACAGTCCAATTTATATCGTGTTTTTTTCCAGAATATTCAAAAGTAACATTTCAGGGTAGCCCCCTACTTTTTTGACATCGCCTACCCTCTCTCGCTTTAATACATTTTCTCGGTTTTTTGCTTCGTCCCGTGAGCGAGATAACGAGCCCTCTGACGTAGGCACCTACTCGTGTATGGTTTTCAGTATAATTCGTTGTCGCCACTTTAGCACACGCGCCCGGGTTTTTTTATCATTACGACGAATTTGTGTGAAATACTCACGCTAATGGATTCGACGATGGCATGTTTCGTGGCTTAGGAAGAGAACCTCGAGAATTGATTACATTTAATGTCTGATGATATAATATCTAAAAAAAGAATATAATTACTCAGTATTATTTTGTTGTTGGATATCTGAAGAACTCTCCTATCTTACGGCGTGACCCCCGGCGTGCTCACGCAAATCCCTTGAAAACTCATGTACACAAATATGCCTGAGGTGGGAGTCACATACGAAGCGATTGTCCCAATCGTTTTTAATATATACATCTCCAAAATGTAGAAAGAGATAGCTGCCTCCCTCGGAATATCTGAGTAGCCGCAACATTTGTTAAAGAGAATGTAAAAGGGAATGAGCACAAGCTTAGAAGAATCGGCGCCGCACCGTGACGTGTCCAGTCCCCACGACACACGGTGATCGCTTGCTGTTTATTTTCATTCCACCTATTGCCTTCTCACCTTCAGTAGAAGTGTGCAATTTTTATTTTACTTCTTCTGCGGCCGAAACTAAAGAAGAACAATAGGAAGTAGAAATTGAATAAAAACGTTGACCGCATCAGGAGGTACCATAATATAAAAATTAAAACAAAGTTCCACAAAAAAACATTGTTCTAAAATCCAAATTTAGCTAAGATTATGTCGCGGTGGGCTCAGTATCGACAAGGATTCATTCATATTATAATGTCATTATTATTCTGTCTATATCTTTAAAGAAATCACAAAATATATATACACTAACATACTGGTACTTATAATATAAGGATTCATGTGTCAATTCAATGCTCAAATAATGATTAATATTCACTCGAGGTATTTACCTTTAACCGACTTCAGGTGAACAACACACGAGCAGGTTATCAATTCCGTTGCATAAATATTATTAGTTTATTGTTACGTCAGTGTTCTGTCGTAGATTTTCAGTTTGTTTTTATTCTGAAAGCTAGGATCAAGTAAGTAATAAACACCGAATCGTTCGCGGTCTGGAAGGATGTGATTTTGATATGTACTTTTACTCAGTCCAAATACGTTTATTATCAAAAGTGGTTCAGTACTTCTGTATATTTGCTAGAAAATGATGAACATTTTCCACTTATAAATAGTACTTTATAAATAGAAGAAGTCGATCGTTATATGTATTATTATAATGCTCGGATTACCCGCGAGTCGCTCAACAGTCGCGCGATCACTGTGGATCAAATCATAGGTACATAAGTATTGGTGATATACTATGGTATGTTTGTAGAAAAAATATACATTAATTAAAAGATTTAGTGAAAGATTAAGATTGTCCATAGGACACGTTAGATAAAGGATTTCAACGAAATCAACTTTTCGCCAGTTCATCAAAAAGGTTAATTTAAATTCCTCACAATAAGTGGTCGACCTTTCACAAATGTACCGGCCCGATCCCGTTGATTACAAGCGACGGGACGGGACGGGACGGTTGTGAGTGAACAACGACGATAACACGAGACAAGTGTCGGCCAGTCGGGGAGCGATTAACACTTGAATGATTACAGTAACGGAGCCGGGGCTGTACACTGTGGGGTTTACAAGTGTAGCGTGCGTTCGAGCGAGCCGCGAGCCGCGACCCGACTCTATACACCCTCGAACGGCCAATAGTATTATTGACGAGCAGAAGTTTGTTCTTGGCGCGTAAATTGAATAAGTAAATCATTTTGACAGATTAATTTGCTAAACTCTATTCCTCCTCCTAAGCTCCATCAGAGTCGGTTAAAAATTGCATAAAGGATACTTGACATTTACACACTCGTACAATCTTAATATGAATAATCTTAATATAGAGTATTTATATGTTTATGTGTAAGCTTAGACATAGCTTTATTACACATCAAATTATGGAGGTAATTATATCGTTAACTATAGAGTGTATATACAGTGTGATTGTATACATTTTTGTAACAATAGTAACTACTATGCCCTATGTACTATAGTTTCATATTGTATTGGATCGTTCGCTTTAGGCGCAGATACATACTAAATTTAAAATATTGACATATTTTATGTAAATTTGATTTACGAATAAATGAATTATGACTTGATAATCAGAGTTGTGTCTGTGTATCTAAAATAGGAATATGTCTTTCAATAATTATACATTTCGTACACTAGGAAACTCACTTTGATTATGTAAAACGCACTTTTTCTGAGTATTGACAGTCGACAGAAATTTGGCCGTATCAAAAGGTTATACGACTTTGGCGACCGTAATTTAATCTGACATGTTGACGGACGTAAACGGCGAGATCAAATACTGTCCGGGGGAAGTTATAGTCCCAAACGAGTGCTCCAACGGCGCGGCCCATACCCGCGGGCACAGCTCATTGTGGCCAGACCGAAGGCTCCCTCGAACGTACGTTTGTATTAAACACTTCCACGCTGCTGTTGCTTCATAAAGCTTCTGACGTGCAGAGTGAAGGCGCGTGATGTCATGATGAGGAGGGACGTCGGCTCTGGTCCATCACCTCTTCGTTCCTTCTGTCTACACTGTAACTTGACCACTTTGGAAATGCAGCCATCCGCGTCCTAGGCTGCACCACACACTATTCTACTTTTGTAGAATAATATTCAACTTATTCAATGATTTGTTATGATAGGAACAATTTAACCATTATTGTATCACTTTGGCGCCGTCACATCTTCAGACACATGTTAGGGCGCCGCGGCTTAAGGGTGTGCTAACCCAGGTAGTGGTTACATATTTGAACCGTTCGGGGTCGAGACATCGGGCCCGTGGGGACCGGGAGCTCATCGGATTTTCCAAAACTTATCTGAGCGTTTGATTGATGCGACGCGTGACCAGAATGCTGGCACATATTTGGCTCAACGAATCAGCATTGCAATTCAACATGGCAATGCTGCTAGCATTTTGGGCACGCTGTCAGCCGGTAGCGGGTTAGAACATTTGAGTTATCTATAGGCTACCAATAGCTAGTGGATTGCTCAAATGTTATTGTAGTAGCTGCAGTATTGTAATTAGTTATTAGCGTTTTATTTGAATAAAGGCATCTGCCAGTCAAATAAGCGGAATATTAAAATATATTCTTTTTTATATTTTTTGCCGAGTTGTCATCACCTATAATGAAAGGCACAAACATTTTTCATAAGTTAAGTCGATTCTTGTATCAGAAAACACAACATGTTGTTGTGTAAATAACATAATGAATGAACTGTTCCCTTCGATATTCCATAAGTACATTTCGGCGATACTAACTGCCTTAATGTCCCGAACACAACACAACCCGAGCCCCAGAGCATTGCTCGCGCCTGCCGCACGAGATCCACTAAGTCTGACATTGTACTACTATACACTTGTCTGTAGGTTATATATAGTATATAGGTATACATAATAATTTAATGGGTCTGGTACAAAGTCCACTGCGGGTAGTAATTCAGGGATATTGTTTATAAAGCGTGCTGCGCGCTGGTAAACCATTTGGAATCCTTCGCCAAACACTTTATAAGAAGCGAAGTAAGAGCCTTCTAAGGGCCGTTTTTTTAAAGCACCCATTGATTAAGAAAGGCAACTCATCATTACATTTGTGATAAAATTAAGTAACGACTATTTCTGTTTATTCTCCACGATTGTTTCTCGTTCGCTCTGAGCTCTGACCGATTAAAGCCCATTGTGACACATACTACTTTATGAAACTGTTTCATAATAAGGGTAGTTAAAACACGAGTGCAAGTTAAAATACGAGCCGCAGGTGAGTTTCTTTATAGCATTACATGAGTGTTTTAAGACCAAATTATGTGCGGTTTATATAAATAGATAATACAATTTACGAAAATCTTTTTGCATTTATTTGTAAACGTTTAGCGCCAAAATCCATTTGCTGATCGCGCATGCGTGTTGCATTGCGTCCACAGATCATACAAAAACTGCATTGCAACCTCCTTGGTCCAGCTGAATGGTAAAAAAGTTAATAACTTCGTCGTTTATATACCGATTTTGATGATTCCTTTTTTGTTTGATATTGTATATTTCCATGGTAGTCCCATTTAAATTCGCCATAAATCATCAAAATCGGTCAAGCGGTTTTGAGTTACACTCCAATAACTGAAAAGTGCTACGCTTATGTCATTGACATAATAATTGAGGGTGGAGACATCGGTGAACATACACAACGACAATTCATCCCGTGAGTAGCAAACGTCACTGAAAAGGGTGAAACATTTTTTTTTTTCAAATATGGAACCGACTTCAACACTTAAAAGTAAGAAATAACTTGTCGAAGTCGGTACCATGCTCTCAATATTTTGATAATAGTTACTTTTGAACTATCATGGCACCGACTACAAGTTATTTCATACTTTTGAGTGTTGAAGTCGGTTTAATTTTTTGGTAATTTTTCTTACGACATAATAATGTAAATCGTTTTCAGTCATAATAGAATGTACGCTCCGTATAGGCCCCTATTTCTACGGCTCTTGTTAAATATTCATCTTCGTCATCAAATTAATGTTAGATATTAAAAATATTTAAACACTTAAATTATACGTGTTTATTTTTTGATCTCCTTGTAATATATAACATATTCAAAACACCGCTTTTGTGTTATCGAGTGTTGAATATTTGTTGTTGAAAATACAATTGACAAGTAAAAAAAAACATGTAATTTTTTAACAAAAATTGGAACAACCGACTCCATTCACTTGTATTTGTAAAGATTTTTCTCGATATCATAAAAACTACTGAACCAACTTGGATAAAATTTAAATGGAACCATCTTGGAAGCGCACTCTTACAAAAAATAAAAATTTTATTCGATCAATAGTTCGACCTAGAAATAGATGAACATACATAAAAATAATAATTATATACAGTGCATCATAGAACCTCCTCTTTTTTTAAGTCGGTTAATGAAACGTTATTTTCATGAGAGGGTTTCACCACAACACAATTGAATATAAATAAACCACATTATATCGACGTGGACGCCCCCTGTCGGATGTCATAGAGAACGTGTCGCAGGCGTCGCCGTCGCCGTCGCCGTCGCCGTCGCCGTCGCCCGTCGCCGTCGCCGTCGCCTCGGTGCTCCACATTACGATGTATGGAGATAATATTTGCACGAACCAAAGAGTTAATTAAAACCTTTTGAAACCTGTTCAATGAAGCGAGTTGAATTACCTTTTTGTGTCGAATGGCACGCGGCATGATGCGGTGTAAAAATAAAAGTATAAATATAAAACTCAACCGTACATTACAATCGAACCAGACATTGATGTGTGAAGTGATCTTTATCGCAGACAGCAGCGATATGTTACTTTTAAACTATGTAGGTGGTACCCACCTGATTACACCGATTGAGCGTACACATCCGTATGTGTGTACTAAGGGTCTGGCCACACTAGTGCGGTGATCAACACAGACATGTACCAAGGGGGACATGTCGCTGACGCGGGGGTAACATGCAAATAAGTTGCTCTATTTGTATGTGGTTATTAACTTTATGGATGGAGAGAAGCTTCGACAGCAAAAATAAATTGAGTTAGTCTCGCCTCGGAGTCCTTTGTGAGAAATGTATAGTGCTGCGACATCTACATCAGTTTGTTAGTGTCGTCACTCGCCGACTGCGTATGGTTTGGTGCAGTGTTGTAATCTATATCAATATGTATTATAAAGAGGTAAAGTTTGTGAGGTTGAGGGGATAATATCTGGACTGAGCCGATTTCGATAATCCATTACCAATAGAAGCCAGTATTGTCAGTGTCATAGGTTCACCATCATCTTCGCCACGGTTTTTTATCAGCACGCGGGTGAAACCGCGGGACGTAGCTAGTTTATAAAAAGGTAATCTTGCCATGTATCGGTATCATTACACGTAAGTTTACATGACTTGCCTGTAATATTCTTATTAAGCTTTTCAGTTGTGACATCGTAGAAATTCTGTTTTTTTTTAAATATTATAAGCTTACGTTTGACCACTGTCTCACTTGATGTTAAGCGACGACGCGGTCTAAGGTGGAGCACGCAAGCTTAGAAGGAACCTATTCACTCGCGACTTGAACACTCCGGGGTTGTACATATCGGGGAACACAGACTCGGGCAGTGAGTTCCGCTCCCTGGCGTACGCATTATAAAAGTGGAAGCAAAACGCTTCGTGCGCTTCGTCAGCATCTTATTGCAATGTTATTGTTCCGTTTCTCCGGGACTATTATTGTACGTAATTAGGATCAAAACGATTGTGCCAATATTAGTCAGTGTCGTGTCGGGTGACGGTGGGTAATGTTGAGCCTGAGACATTATGACCCCTCGCCCCCCCCCCCCCCCCGCAACACCTCCTGAGGACTCGACGCGGGAGGAAGAGGGTCCAGTAGAATAACGCTGAATGTGTTCGTACTGTAGTCTTCCTGTAGGCACTTGGATCGCACTACATGATGCTTGAAACTATACAACTGTGAAACCCCGGGATATGACGGACTAATTATATCTTACTACTATTATATCCGAGCATCGATACTATCGGTCAACAGCCGCATCGCAGAAATCATTCTGGCCGGGGCATCATCTGCTCAAAAACTACTCAACGTTAACGGTTTTTTTTATTTGAAGGTCCCTAATGTCACGATGACGATGAAGAATATTCATCATCGTCATCGTCATATGTTGCGCTCGCCGGTCCGCGGTCTCCGTTCGAGAACCTTTCGACCCCAACGGCGTTCAGTTCTCCGAGCTGCCCTGCCCACTGCCACTCCGGCTTGCTGCTCCGCTGGCCGATGTCGTTTATCTGACTCTTGTTATCTTTCGGGCACACCCTTTGTGCTTCCCTCTATTGAGGCCTTCGAGTAATGTTCAATATGAATCCGTATAAACACTGCTCGTAAATGTTACTAGTTAATGAGAGCACATTTTTGTGACATTTACCCCGCCCCCGCCCCCGCCCCCGCACCGGTGTCCGCGAAGGGAAAGTAAAAGCAGTGAATAACTATATATCAAAGGGCGCGCTCCACATAAGGCGACCTCAGATCAAAACTGGCACCCTGTCAACTCTCCATTTATTTAGTACCAGATGTAATCATTATATACACACGCGATATCGAGCAGACAATACAGGATCTGTCGCAAATAAGAACAGATGCCAACAATAGTCCACTTTTGAGTGTTATGATGTCCGCACTGTATCTAATAACTATATATGATGTCCAGCTCAACAATATCGTATAATTTACCTTCCCTAGCGGGCGTCCATCTATGCGATCGGTCAGTAAGTATATTATGTGCATTCCCGCTGAGTCCCTGAGCGTCCTGACTCCTTATCTGGCGCTGAGGCTGGCATGTCCACTGCTCAGCCTCCACGCAGGGACATTTTGTCGAATGCAATGAATATGTACAATAGTTTATAACTTCTGTGTTTATGTACACAGAGAAGGCGTAAAGGAGCGATTGTTTTACAAATTCGATTTGACATAATATTTTGTTGCCGGTCTCGTGGCTTGTGTGCATACTCATTATATTATGTTATTTCAGGCTGTTGACACCAGTGTCCAGAGATTATACCTTTTATTAAAGAGGAAATCGCTGTTTTCTTTTTTTAACCGACTTCAAAGAGGTATAGGTTCTCAATTAAACTCCCTTTTTTATGTTTGCCTTTCGACTGATGAACCGATTTCGATGACCGAAAGCGGTTTTTGCGTTACACCTATTATGTAACTGAAAAGTGTTAGGTCTACTTGGACGGCTTCCTAATCGCGGGTGAAGAAATAGGTGAACATACACGATGACGACTGATTCCGCAAGTAGCAAAGGTCACTGAACGAAGTGAAAAAAAAATAATTACCAAACAATGGAACCGACTTCAACACTCAAAAGTGTGACGCGAGCGCCTACCGCGGGTACACTCCCGCGCGACGATTAGTATTGTACATAGGCACTTGCTATAAAGCTTTGTCTCTTTAACTGTACCAAGTTGTTTGTTATGTATTGTTTATTTTTAATCTTTACCTGCTTACTGTAATTGTCTTATACGAAATAATTTAAATTAGGTTTGATTACATTTAATAGTAACTTCTGGAACGAGAACAAATATTATATAGACAGCACGTGTGTCTGACGTAGCTCGTCTCGCGATAAGTATATTCCTTTTGTAATACAATAAGCATTAACCTTCAATCGAAGTTAGTTATATACCTCGTTGACAAAACACAGAAATGTCTTCTCAATCTTCTGTTTCAGGTTAAAACATTACAGTTAAAATACTTGTAAATTATGAACTTGTTGTGGAAACAGTACAGTTTAAAGTCGGTTTTATTATGCGATGGCCGATTACTATGTATTATTTACATGCTTACAAAATAAAACCGATTGACCGGAACGTAAAAGCACTGTTTTAAAAATTAACGCGTTCCGGTATTATTCGTTGATAACATCTTTTATACGCCGGGAGTTACCGAGTTACTTTATTACGATCGAATGCAGGTTTATGTTTCAAAAGAATCATTCGACACTCAGAGTTGAAAATTACCTTCTTAGTCTTGATTCAAATGTCGTATACAGCCGTAACTTTCCTAAAGTAAAATGGAGTGAAGATATATCGATATAACGCTATTTCTTATCGGCCGCAAACTGGTAAATATGCTCAAGTACCTAAATTTAAATAATAGATCTCCTTTGTGGAATTCAAAATGTTTAGACGAGATATTATTTATTTTTTTGGAAATCTTTTTACAATTTTTTCAAGCTGACCATTTTTTGCATAATACTCTCAATCGCTGACAAAATGGAGAAAATCATGTGCAACAGTCGATATAGAATTACAGATAATGCCTTTTGTAAAATATTGAATGACCGTTAGACGATGAATAATTTACAAAAGGTCTTCTTGAAAGAAATATTTCTTTCGTTTCTTACCTTTTTTCTAAGAAATCTAAAAGGGGCATTAAAACGAAAAATAGACATTGTGTGATAATAATGTGTCGTGTCGGTGTCGATAGGTACGTAAGGGACATTAGAAACGTGTCACACCCTACACAAACCGGCCGTGCGCTCCTCACGGCCGACGACGTTTCGACCACACACAAAAAGTAGATGAATCGCGATAATCAAGAGTGTGTTTAAAATCATGTACCCGCATATTAACTTAACATGTAGCATTCAAGTAAATACAGGTTACGACTTTAACTCAGTACATACGCAGTGGGATAATTATTTTAAAAACTGGAGTTCAACTTGCGAGTTTAATTGCCGATGTCTGCGATATTAAAGTTTCAGCTGTGGCGTACCTAGCTATATAATACCATATCTAGTTAAGTGAGTATGTATCTAGGCATGTGTATATAATCATGGCAGCACCGCGACCGCATCCACACCTAGACCACACTCAGACCCCCGCACTAGGATACCCTGAGTCGCGGGAGGGATGGACACACACAATCACAGCACACGAACTACCGAGGCCCGGGACAAACATCTACACTCATCGCACAAATGTTTGCCCCTGCCGGGATTCGAACCCAGGGTCCCGGAGACACAGAAGTCACGTCACTGACACTGACCACTGCGCCACGGTGACCGTCAGTTTGGTTGTTTAAGATAAATGTCCTCATGTCTACTCGTGTTATAAATACATGTCGGTGTCTGCGATATGGTTATGATTCGAGAAGCGGAAGACACCTCATCTCTCATTACGGTTGGTGTCCCGTAACCATGACAACAGGATCATTTTTATCCTCAGACCACTTCGAGTATACAGCCTCTGCTCCTTAGACCATGCACATCGTACAGCATCCGAGGAACTTATTCGTTTAAGTGTCTGTTAGTAATTGATGGCGTATGTGTAAACAATCTTAGTTATGCCGACGACATGGTGCTGCTGAGCGCGTCTGTCTGTGGTCTGAGGAAGCTCATACGAGTCTGTGAAGAATACGCGCGTGTCCATGGGATAACATATAATGTAATAAAAAGCCAGTATATGGTTTTTGAGACCACTAGCGCTAAATGCCCACAAAGTATACCACCAATCCGACTGAATGGAATTCCTCTAAATAGAGTACAACAGTTTAAATATTTAGGGCATATAGTCACTACTGGTCTCGGGGATCAAGCCGATATAGAGAGGGGACGAAGGGCGCTGTCAGTACGAGCGAATATGTTGGCCCGTAGGTTCGCGAGATGTACGGACGAGGTAAAAGTGACACTTTTTAAGGCCTACTGCACTTCACTGTACACTTGCGGTCTGTGGGCTAATTATACACAAAAAACGTATAGCGATATTCGCGTGCAATATAATAACGCATTTAGGGCAGTGTTGGGACTGCCCCGCTTCTGTAGCGCGTCAGGGATGTTTGCGGCAGCACACACGGATTGCTTTAAGGCAACTATGCGTAAAAGGTGTGCGTCCCTGGTGCGCAGGTTGCGGGCCAGCTCCAATGCTGTCTTGATGATGATTGCAGCACGAGTGGATTGCCCTTTTACTCGGCACTGCTGTGAGAGGCATGTCTCTTATAGTGCCAAGTAGAGGGACACATACACACTCCTTTTTATTAAACATGTGTATATTTAACAAATATGGGTTTACTGTTACCTGAAATAAATATATTTCATTTCATTTCATTAAACAAATCTGACAGCGCGCATGTGCTAATGACATATACCAAACCCTAAGTTAGAACATGGTCATCAAATGATGTATACCCACTTATAGCGAACTATATAATTAATATCACTACAGTATATCCCCCTTCATGGCCTAAATCACCTGTTTTACCGAATTATAATAATATCACAGCATGACGAAATCCAATCGGATGACGAATCGACATGTTAGCGAGAGAGGAGATTGTCCTACATGCAGTTTATAAGACAGGAGAAGCGTTCCCGTCCCGTTAGCCGCCGGAAACCATCGCAGCAAAAGTGCGGAGAATCGCTATCTCGTTACAAACAGACACGACGTGAAGAGCTTTGAAACTTGACACCGGTACTTTAGTATGTACTAATAGATGTTCCGTGACCCCGCCTGCGTCCCGAGTCTCGACTCAACTGAGGGAATAACGAATAAAATAGAGACCGGAATCACCCGCCTGCGAAATCCGAGGATTGCATCCGACTGTGGACTAACTTTCAGTGCAGTCGGACACAGTCGCGCAGATCCTACTATTAAGTCTAAGTTATCTAAATATACATATAAAACAAACCGGGAACGACAAATATACATACTCCCGTATAATATGTCGGCGGTGAGCAGCGCTCCGTGAGGAACGTGTCAATTACAAATGGCAAACTCGCAATTGTTTTTTTTTTTAGTACTTTATTGCATCATACGGGTACAAAAAAGGTTCTTAGCGCTAATTATATATAGAAACAACATATGACCCTGGTAGGGTGTCGCGATATTAGTGCAAACGGACCGATTCATTTTATATATCGTCTTTAAATGTGTCATTGAAAAACTCGTTAATGTTGTAGTAGGTTTTGTTGCAGAGTATGTCCTTTAAGTGGCTATAAAATGTTACGTCTTTTCGATGGTTTTAATGTTGTCAGGTAGTTTGTTATATATTTTTATACACATGGTGCTTGCTTCTGGTCCCGAGCTGTTCTTTTTTATTATTATTTGAAAAATCAGTTTGTCCCCCCCCCCCCCCCCCCTGCGTGGAGATGGGGTACACTACACTACTATTAATGCTCTATTATGCTTATTTTACCCGATATTATCTCGTATGATATACAGTCATACTATTTTGTATGATAAATTCGATAATGAATCCTGGGGGTGCACTCGGCCCACCCCTCATCCTGCACCGACAGACGGCTGAGGCGAGCACGTCCCCTGGAGGCTGGATGTATGACCCAGGTATAAAATCTTGTTACTATCCTTATTTTCTTTTATACAATTACATTTACAACTTATCATAATCTTGAACTGCTTCAATTGTACAATACTTAGCATTAATGAGTATATTAATATGGTGTTACCACGAAGTAAACCGGCGTTAGCACTCGCCGTATGGTCAATTATATTTTCTAGGGAACTTTTTTCTATATGTAATATCTAGTTTAACAATAATCCAGCTGCGATACAGTGCATCAGATTTTTACATTACATAAATAAGTCCTAACTTCGACAATCAAAAATGTAGATATTCTTGGGTTGATTGTGATTATAATCGCACGTTTAAACATTACACAGTCAGAAGAGCGGTTATACATTATTTACCTTCGCTTGGGCTATACGTTATTTGTATCGGCGTGAGGGTGATCCAACTGAGAAACGATTTAATAGATTTTTATTAATCCAGTTGTATGCATCTGGTAAAAAAAAAATGTAGGTAATATATTTCACCCTTTTCAGTCACCTGTGTGTGTCGCCCAGTGAGTAGCCTTTGCTACTCACGGGATCAGTTGTCATTGTGTATGTTCACCGATTTCTTCACCCTCAATTAGGAAGTCGTCCAAGTAGATGTAACACTTTTCAGTTTTTGGAGTGAAACTCAAAAACCGCTTGATTGATTTTGATGAAATTTAAATGGGAACACCTCGGAACTACGCTCAAACAAAATTAAAACTTTAAAAATCGGTCCAATGGGGAAGAAATCGGTGAAAATACATTAAAATAAAATAATCTCCTCCTCCTCCTAAGTCGGTTAAAAAGGTGATATTTAAAAAAAGGAATGTGTTAAGGGCGCGGGGAAATAAAGATACCGTAGAACCATCGGCACGCGACGCGCCGAGCGGCCTCGCAGGGTTACATCGGTATCGCTGGCATTAAGATTATCATTGAAATTGTTTTGCGAATAATAAAAGGCAACTAGGGTGGGAGAATCAAATGTTATATTGGACACGATTTATTTTGCGACACTCGTTATAAGTAGATATACTAGGTAGGTATATGAACCGTAGTGATGAATGACGGCCAACATTTAGCTCGCGGCGGCGTCGGCTGGAACTGTTGTGTTGTTAATTATAAAAAAAAAACTTAAAAGTGATCTAAAGAAAAACCATATATTTTTAAGGGACGAATCGAATCACAGCGTTCGTTGAACAAACATTGTTGACATGTTTATGTAATTTTGCTGCAAGCGAATTGTAATCGTGTCATGTTAAGGTACTGCGCCTGTTCCGGTGTGCGGCCGCAGCCTTATAATAAGGAAAGTTGGAGGAACCACAGTCGATAGGTAATAACATTACGGGTGTGTGTGTGTGTGTGTGTGTGTGTGCACCTAACTAGATCGTTGCTCTATTTGCATTTCATACAACTGCACATACCTACCTGTTACAGTTATACTATACCGACGGGTGAGTGCGGTAACCGGCCACTTGGCAATCATCGAAAGGTATTCGGATTGGTAGCGTACAAACAATTAATTTTGAAAGTCACATTTATATATAATACATTGATCGGTAAGATAGTATAATGAGCGTGACGGAGGAAGTACCTGTTCATTATCAGTCCTAGCACTATCCGAACGAGTTCCACACGGAGATAATAAAAGACACGCAACCACAATAAAAATATGATTTTTATTTGACAGTTTAATGAGACTATGCAGATTGACTAGTTTAGATATGCTGGCATCACCAAAAGCTAAAATAAACTTCAAGAGAATGAAACGCGTTTGAAAGCTACTTTTTGCTACCAATCTCTAAAAAAGACACGGTTTAATTCCGGTCGCTGTCACACCGTCCGCCCGGGAGGGGCGCGGGCGCGGGCGCGGGCGCTTTCAAACTGACTTAAATTAATGAGCGACTTTAAAATTCACTACGGAACCCTCCGCCCGACGGAAGAACCCGATTAATATCCTCGGACACGGCGGTCAATTTGTTTGGGGGCGCTAATGTTTCCGGGCTTCAGGATACTTGATGATACTTGTGTTTTCTTTTACGAAAAACACTACAATCTATATTATGTAGTGTCAACGTTTGACTAAAACCCCCTTAGTTTTCCCGACATGCGCTGATGGTGTCGAGAACGACAGTATAGAGTGGATGTGCGAGGACGGGGCCGGGACGGGGCCGGGACGGGGCCGGGACGACCATTGTGCCAACTACACCTTATTATAATATTGTATGTACTCCTGAACCATTATGATATTCATCTAATAGATTAACGTTCTTGAATGTACTCTATGATACACTGACATATTCTGTAGAAAACTAAGCAGCTTGACAATTTAAAAAAATGATGAAAATACCCAGTAAAATGGTATTTCCTAACTATGATTATGCGGATATAAAAACCTAAATTAGAACTATGTCAATTCATTTCCGGTTCCAAAACTAAGAAAGAACTCAACATTAAAAATAAACAATCGGTTATGAAAAACGTTGCACCTTCACCCTTCACCCTTCACCCTTCGCCCCAAACAACCGGAATAAGAAAGAAATAAAAGAAAAAACTTTACTATTTGTTATTGATTTGTTGATTTATTAATTATAATTCTATACAACATATGAATGATTCATTCATGTTTTTTATTATTTAATTAATTCATAGTTTGTTAAATAGTAACATTATTTATATATTACGGGCGCATTACTTATACCGTGAATCAGTACACAACAGTTGACTAATATCGCTTCTGATGATATATAATATGCACGTAGGTACGTTTGTTTTGATAATAATGTCATCAAACGAATCGGCCACCGACCACCTCGGACAAAAACACTGTCTTTCAAAAGATTTATCGTGTTTACACATTAGTGCACTTATTGGCAGCACGACACGTGTATCCATATATCACCGAAAGTGAACAACTTGCGATATACAATATTGCTTATGCAGACTGTGTCATAACTCAGGGAGGGGGGGGGGAGTAACCGCGCGCGCGGGGCCGGCCCTTATACGGCCGACACTATTCATCTTTTGCCAAAAACACGGGCGAACACGGTGCACATGAATCTGGTATGTTTGACCAATTTCGTCGCTGTTTCTTTTTTAATCTGTAAATTAGGTTCATTCAACGTCTCCGCCCACAGATCACAACTTGGGTTCGTGATCTGTGTTCGGCTTGTGGTGAATAATGTTTTCTATATTTTGACATTAAAATGTGTGTTTCATTAACTTTTGTCAGGATCGTGTTTTGGTGTGTACTGTACCGTGTCTTATTAACATTGGGTAAGCCGTTTACTTGATGGTAAGAGTGAGAATATTACAAAATGGGAATATATTTTTGTTTTATTTTTATTCACCAACGCTTTCTTGTTCATGTAAAGCGAATTATCCCACGACATGACACGACAGGTGTTCCTTAAGGAGATCTCACGGTTTGTTCCCTGTCCATGTCAATATAATTATGTATTTTTTTTATAATATTTCATATTTTTTTTCATAAACTTATCACATTTTATGATTTTTTTTGTTCGAAGTACTCTTCTTATCGATATTGTTTTAATTTCGATACATATAATAAATATTAAACCTTTATCGCACGAGTACAACTTACCACAAATAATGTGCATATTGTTTAACAACACGAACATTTTACGGACATAAATTAAATAATGTTCATTGTGAGTAAGTCTGTAGTTAATATCGCAATAAAGTTTCGGAAAGTATTGCCGGCGCCCACGTCGTGGCCCGCGCCGGGCGTCCACGACCGCGTCACCGCGTCAGGCGTGCGCGTCCGCGTCAGGCGTGCGCGTCCGCGTCGGGCGTCCGCGTCCGCGTCAGGCGCGCGCGTCCGCGTCCGCGTCAGGCGTGCGCGTCCGCGTCGGGCGTCCGCGTCCGCGTCAGGCGCGCGCGTCCGCGTCCGCGTCAGGCGTGCGCGTCCGCGTCGGGCGTCCGCGTCCGCGTTAGGCGTGCGCGTCCGCGTCGGGCGTCCGCGTCCGCGTCAGGCGACCGCGTCCGCGTCGGGCGTGCGCGTCCGCGGAGGGCAGAGCCTTCGCAAGGTTATAATTTTTCAATTTGCCGGTCGCTGATTAACTCGGGGCATTAATAATTATTTATACGAACTTCACTTCTCTCAGCCATGTGCGTCCACTGCTGGACATATGCCTCCCCCATATAGGGGGGATTTGCCAATACTCGCCACGCTTGGCATGCGGGTTGGCGAGCGCAGTATGATTTACAATCCTCAGAAGGCGCTGCTGCCCACCTTCTGGTACGTGATCCCTTAGCCGACTCTTACGGCACCCACGGGAAGAGATGGGGGAGTACTATTCTAGGCCGGTACCACCACGGCAATGGTTTATACGAACAATATTTCACAATTACGTCTCATCTTCAATAAATATTGAAGAGATAGTTTATTGCGTCTTTATATTATATTAGTGGTTCATAAAATGATGTAATAAATACGATTATCGAATAAAGTTCCGAGTACCCGGAAACTATGACGTCGCGCTTGAAACCACAATAGAATAGATTCATAGGCCTATTGGGAACCTTTCGGCCTCAATGGGCATCGGTTCTTCGAACTATATGCCCTGCCCACTGCCACTTCAACGTGCTAATCCGCTGGGCTATATCGGTGACTTGCGTTCTTCTACGGATCTCCTCATTTCTGATTCGATCACGTACAGAAACCCCGAGCATAGCCCTCTCCATAGCTCGTCGTGCGACTCTGAGCCGGCTCAGAAGGACCATAGTCCGAGACGACGCTTCAGTTCCGTAAGTCTTACTATTATAATGTCAGTACTGAAATAGTGCTAAAGCATAATTATATAAAATATCGGTGACTTTTGTTCTTCTACGGAGTACCGCCTTCCAACATATGATCTTGTACAGAATACTGTATAGTACCCGATGGGTAAGTGGGTAACATAACATTACTATTTAAGTGCAAATTTCTCAACAAAATGTGCGACCTAAAATGAAGGCAGTTAAGCCACGTTTCCAACACACGTATAAAATAACATGTCTATCAGTCCGGCCCATCTCACGACGACGGCGACGGTGCGTTGGGCCAACTTAGCATACGTCTGCCGCCATATACACAGAAGTTTCTACACCGCCCTGCCAAATATGATGTACGACTGTCGTGGGTTCTGTGGCAGATGAACATTATATTGGCCCACGACACGATGTGTAAGATTGATGACAGCTAATGAACTGAGAGCGGTGTGAGAGGTCACCGCGTGCGAATTGGCTTAACACCACGCTTTTGGAATGGTAACAGGTTTGGTCTGAATACGGCCTTCATTTAGGAATTAGATTCTTAACTAACTAATTAATGGATCACAACATACCTTTTTCATTGTATCGGCTAGTTCATCTTTTGAGAGTTCATGTTTACGAGGAACCTTCGAACAGAATAAAATAACGTTATAATATTTGAGGCTCGGGTTTGGCCGGGGGATGATCGCGGAGGCGACTCACCGCCGTCCGTAACAACACACCCGCCCTCGCCATAATTTAATAAAAGACCTCCTCTTTTTTCCTTAAAAAACAATATTTTTCATATTATGTATTTTTTATACAAACGCATTTACATTAATAACCCCGCAATATGATACCCTGTGTCGCAGGAGGTCTGGACACACGGAATCACATTACACAAACATCCAAAATTCCATGAATGTGCATCATTTGCTCTCCTCGACCTCTGAGCCGGGAACAATAGATCTCTTGGATATACATTTCCTAAAATGTCCAAGACCACTCATGACGAGTGGTCATGAGTGCGCCGGATCCATGTCAAGGGTCGGATAAGGTTTATAAATCACAAGTTAACATTTATTGTTTACATTCTTGATTATTTTCACAAATATGGCCGACAAGAGTCGTCGGCCATATTTGTAAAGTTCTGAAAGTCTGCTATGATTGATCGCCTTCGCGCTCATACTTCGGAGAAGCGCTCGCTGCAGACTTTGCCCATGAGATCCCAAATTATCAAGTACGATAAGCGACGTACCCACGCTGCAGCCAGAGCACTCTGCAGAGAGAGACGGTACGTGACACTTTCAACTGAGTGGTTCTGTGATTCGAAGGGTTTCAAGCCGTCCGCGTCGTCGCCACTACCTACAGCCCTTGGACTGTTTGAAAACTCCGACAATGAGCTGCCCGCGGCTGGCCTGTATCGAACCCTGCCTGAGCGACTTGGTGGCAACCTGGCTGGCCATTGTTTCTCCCTCTGAGAGGACGGGTCCCGTCCCAACCGTGTGAACGTTTGAAACACATGAGCCTTATAGACAAACTAGTATATAGGTACGGCGTTCGGTGTTCGGACGGATCGGTTTAGCAACTTTCATAACTCGGATGGGTGGCCGGTTTTTGCATTTTTGCCAAAACCATTGTTGCGTTTGGTTCAGCTTCGTGTCCGACACGCATTTGGTAACTTACTGATTGTCGTTATTGCTATTTAGATCACATCAGGGCCCCACAGCCTTCACCAGATTAAGTGAAAACTAGCTGTTCTGTCAATTCACTTCACACGATATAAAATATTTGTATTTGTACTGAGCGATTAGCAAGATACATTTTGTAATAACTATTTTCCTTTAATCTCTTTGTTTGCTGTAGGTAAGATATTTTTGGAGGGTCAAGATCAAGACTTTTTTCTAAGGGTATTCTGAATTTAGAAAAGAGATGGGCTGCAGATGAATCGACTTGTTACGTGATTAGGTTTTTGTTCTACTATGAACATTAAACACCCTGTTTCAAATCCATTATCATTACTGTTAGATCACCCCTTGTTTTAATATTTTGCTACTGTGGATATATGAATATGTTTACGATATTATTCTAAAATGACGATGATAAGTATCTCAATAGCAAGCTTACCGCGCGCCCGCCTGCCGGTGTGTTCTCAACATTCCGGTTTCTGTGTTGGTTCTTCCGCTCCTCGCCTTCGACGCGACCGCCTCCATAGTGTTAATCTCACCAGGAGTCATAAGCCATTAGCGAGTTATCAACCAGTTATCTGGCTACACACCACACGGCCTCGCGCTTTCTTTTGTAGGGTTCCTTGGCCTCGCCCCGAGCACCCGTCATCACCGGCTCACCTGGCTCCCTCCGCTCCCTCCGCTCCCTCGGTCCTCCGTCTCCGTCTCCACACTAAGAAGAACAATACATACATTTTCTAATTCTTGCGCTTTCGTTTTGTTCTGTTTTAATCCGCCTTTAGAAACAAGGACGCTCTGAAGTTGTTGTATTTTTAAAATACTTCAGAGCTTCGTCTTATGTTAAGAGATTTCAATAATATTTTCATAGAAATGTCCTATCTGAACGCATGTATAAAGTTCCAATTTCCATGAAAAAATATGTAAATCGATTCAGTGCTTTTCTGAATTTTTACGAAAATGTTCAAAACATTTAATGGTTTAGCAGTAGATGGTAGTGTTGTAATACAGAGACCGAGGCTGACAGCAAAGTGTGAGGTTTATCGGTCGCGTACCGAGCGGACCGTCCGGTCGTGCTTCGACTCCTACCTGTGTGTGGCTTAGGCTTGTGGTGAAGGTGACATTAACGTGGTGTGCATCCGTTTAGAAAGCGTTTCAGTATAATCCATACTACTTAATCAACATTTATTTCCATTTTTCGAGATGATTGTCAATATAGATTCCTGTTTGTTAGCATGCTTGATGGTGCGGAACCCTCGCTGCGACATTGTTTCACACTTGTCGGTTATTTTCGGTATAAGTACATGACAGACACTTAGATATGCTTCTTATACATGGTAGGTATATTGTTACTGGTTTATTGCTTTAGTTTCTTAATGAACTTGGGGCGGGATGTTCACATGTCATTTATAGAATTATTGATTCAGAGGATAAATCCATATTTGTATACTTTTATAGTTTAGCGCTTCTTTTGACCATTTTCTCACTTGATGGTCATTGACGATATGGTTTCAAATGGAATCACGATAGACCTCTAGGTCAGGGCATGATTCGGCATGCATCATCGACATCCTGTGTATTTGGAGACAGGCTTGTAAACAGGCGGGTACTGGGAAGTACGCAACCACTATGCCGTGGGTTTGAGAACTATCTCACCTGCGCTGAAAGCTCAACTCATGACCCCACTGTTGAGTTGAGCTTTCAGCGAAGGTAAGATACCGATAACCGAACCAGAGACCGCCAGGTTGACAGCCGACAGTCGCACCACAACGCTATTATAGCATGATCCAGTGAGTAAGCAGTAATAGTCACAAAAATAACGGTAATATTATTATACGATGATTATAATAACTTATCGATTTTTGGCATAGGTGCCGCGGTGGTACCGGCATAAAATACTGCTCCCCCATCTCTTCCCGTGGGTGCCCTAAGGGTCGGCTAAGGGACCACGTACCAAGAGGTGGGCAGCAGCGCCCTCTGAGGATTGGAAATCATACTGCGCTCGCCAACCCGCCTGCCAAGCGTAGCGAGTATAGGTAAATCCTCTGTATGTGGGGGAGGCATATGTCCAGCAGTGGACGCCCCATGGCTGAGAGTGAGAGGAATAGACAATGTAGCTTAGTATACCATGGAATGTATTAATCTAGTATGTGTAGGAAATGGCGAAATTGAATTAAACCGTGTTTTATCAATATAATATCATATATTATATACAGCATTGCAATTCAACGTGGCAATGCTGCTAGCATTCTGGGCGCGCTGCCGGCCGGTAGCGGGTTAGAACATTTGAGTTATCTATAGGCTACCAATAGCTAGTGGATAGCTCACATGTTTATGTAGTAGCTGCAGTATTGTAATTAGTTATTAGTGTTTTATTTTAATAAAGGCAGAAAAAAAAAATGCACATATTTTGAATTTCGTTTGTTTACTAAAATGACATTTTTTATGCGCCTTTTGAAGTTTGAAATATAAATTATTGTCCAATTATTGTCATGTGTGTCAGGAGCTTTCGCTGTGTTTGGAAATATCATTGAGATTGTTGGGGTTTGCAAGAACTCTAATAGTATTTGTATTCGCTGGACTGTCCCCCGCCCCCGCCCCCGCCCCTGTGCTGATGCTGTAGAGATGCACCAATTTATGTAACAATACAAACAAAAAAGAAAATACAAAAAATGCTAAAAAAAGAAATCCTTAAATATTCATTTATATATTTTTAGTAAACCTTACAGGGCGTGGAACAAGTAAACAACATAACCTATACAAGTAAAAATGAAGTCTCCGTCCGCGTCTGTCTGTCTGTTTGTCCCTTTACTACTTTCTGAAACGGTTAGCCGAGTCGTTACTGCGAGTAAAGTTTAAAACATGCGGCTTGTATCACAGTCGGAGGGAAAAGGTCATCCATATCGATAGCTTTATTCGAGTCAAGCCGATCACAAGCTCGATTATCATAGATGTGATCTAGAATCTGTGATTGAACAAACAACGACATCGCCGTGCCGTTTCAATAACTTCACATCGTCTAAGTTTAATAAAGGCGTCGATGGCGCACGCGACGCGCTTCCAAATTAACGTTTAAAATTGGGCGCGCGCGCGCCGCCGGACGAGTATAGCTTTATTCGTCTTTATCACGGCTGGCGCAAAACAGAACCCACGTACGGAAAGTGCGCTCTCGCGAACAATACATAGAGTGTAACACTGAAGGTAAGAAACTAATGGTATTATGTGGTTTTGTTCGGCTGCTGCAGGATCGTTTTTGTGAATTGAAATCCTATGTTAATGTTATCATTGTTTCCCGTATGATTCAGATGTGTATGTGTCCCGAGCGCCGCAGAAACTCGTATTCACCTGAGTGAAAAGGGGAGATATGTGAAGAAAAATCGAAACGCTTTCTATACAATATAATGTATAATGGTGTATAATTAATTGAAAAAGTACTAGCCCCCTCCGAGCAGGTGATTTACACTTCAATGGCTATTTTTTTCTGTATTAACTTTAGTTAGTCTATGTAGGTCTATATAGCCTTTTATAAAAAATACAACGCAATTCAGAATAACACGTAGACTTGTGTCACAAGTGCAAATAAAGGTTTTTTAGTGTTAGCGATAATGTGGCGATTAGAAGTACGTACCCCTTTGATAAATATTAATAAGGTGGAACATAACTGTACGGTGAGAAATAAATAATAACAGAAATAAATCCTTTTTTGTGATATCAAGACTAGGGTGCCACTGTTCGTAAAACTACCGCATGTGGTGTCAGGAGTGACTCTTGTAAGGGTGTAAGCGAACAGTAAGGTTTGATAAGTCGCTCGGCCCGGGAGCAATGGAACAGCTCGTGCACCATCATGGCAGGACCGATACCCGGCCACACGCGACAGCTGACCGCACAGACGACATGGTCGTGTCGGGGTCAGACCGCGCCGCGCCGGTTCTAAACTGCGACAGACTATCAGCAGATGAGATGTCGAGGAGCGCCCTCACAATGTTATTGCTGCACTTAAACGTTATTGAAATGCTTTGATTCCCAGCTCTGGGCGCGCGCCCACACCGCGTTAAATGATACTGCTGAATGTCGGACTGTTCGGTCTATGACATGTCATAAAGACGATTCACTGCTGACACTTCTCTTTGACTTTGATAATATTTGCCCTTGAACTCGTTTATTTACATGTCGCAGTGGCTCCTGTTCCCGGGCGTTCCTCACTTATTTATATTATGGAACAACAGAACATATCATACTGTATGGTAATATATACTACTCAAAGATGTAATGATACAGACACTGACCGATCCTAATAACAGTTTTAGTTAAAATTTACTTGGCCAGTTAAACGCATATTATTTTATACAACTTTCCGTATATCAATCTACATACAAATGAGAATGAACCTACGCTAACAAGTACTAAATAATCGTAGAATTTTTAATTTTAAAAGTGTCAATTAAACCCGGTAGATCGTTGAAATGAAATCAACGCTTGATTATTGTACTTCTGGGTATCCCCACCACCCCCCATAGAGTTTATGTGAAGGATAACTCTGTGGACAGGTGTTTCACAGTTTTATCGATTATTCAAGCTCACCTCTAAACTAGATCCAGTTTTCTTGAATATTTGGTTTTTAAACTTTTATTAGTTAACGCATTATATTATTAGACTAAAATAATGTCATTAGTTAAGATAATTAAAAAATGATCGTTGTATTTAAGATGTCTATGCATAATAGACAGTTTTTTAAATAGATATTGATTTTGTCGTAATAGTATTGCGATTTACGATATTGTAATTCTTGTCTAATCTATTCAAATAATTTCTAATTCCAATAATTCCATATTTACTTGTGAAATATATTGAACGGATTTTCATGTAAACTAATTTCTATACAAAGCATTTAAAAAACACATTCCCATTAAAAAGGGTTCTTCAAAGGTTCCTCTCGGTAAGTACCACTCAACGCGGCCAGTTATTATTAACCGACTTCCAAAAAAGGATGAGGTTCTCAATTAGAACCGTATGTTTTTTCCATATGACTATTTTGTTACCTTAGAACTTTTGCGTGAGTGAACCGATTTTGATCGTAGTTTTTGTACTTGAAAGCTGGTGCTTCCCTTAATAAATATTTATTTCTTTAAAATCGGATAAGCGGTTTTTGAGTTACACTCCAATAACTGAAAAGTGCTAGGCGTACGTGGATGTCATTATAATTGCGGTTGGACACATCGGTGAACATACATAATCACAATTGATCCCGTGAGTAGCGAAGGTCACTGAAATGAAGGGTGAAAAAGATATTTTACCAAAAAATGGAACCGTATTGACTTCAACAAGTTATTTTACACTCTTGATAGTCGAAGTCGGTTCGATTTTTTTGGTAAAATATTTTTAGCCATAAACATACAAAGCGAGCACTCCTGGGTCAGAGCTAACGTTGGAGTCAACGCAGCTAATATTAATGTTATTTGGGCTCGGGATCGGCCAGGTACCTATTCCATTGAATACCTGCTATGCTAAATGTATGTTAATCTTCCCCGTACAGATACAGGTCGTCTATGGGCACAGACAGCTCTTTCTCATTGATATCATTGAAGGTCGCTTAGAAGAGGCTTGCATCCACAGTCCTGAAAATCTTAAAATTCTTATCAGATCATTTATATATCTTGTTTTATTTAGCGTGGCGCCCAAAACGTCACATGATATGTCTCGGCCAGTGCGGGTCCTTATTTGAAATAATATCCGTTATAATTTTATCCAATATCTGTTCGTCGTCAGAATGCTGCTACAGGCTTAATAACCAAAATGATTTCTGGAACTGGTTTATATAGGAGCGTAGCAATTAACACGAACGCTTTTCATACTTTCCAAGATAACCCTTTAAGAAGTCAAATGTGGAGTTTAATGGTTTGTGAACGAAGTTAAACGGCCACTTCGCGGTTCATAAATCTGCTCATAATCATCCGCATGGGACGCTTCATCGTGTAAAGGCCACTCATGCCAACCGTTTAGTGTAAATCGCACGCGTGCCTTCGGGCCAATTAATGTTCCTCGCGGCCGGTACACATATTGAACACGACTCGATGGCATCTCGCCATTTGTTCAAATTACGGTGTTTTTCGAAAACTGGAAATATTGAAGTTTTGATGATAACTTTTTCCTATACGTTATAGATAAGAAACCTTTGACCACTATCTCACTTGACAGTCAGTGATGCCTGTCAGTCGCAGACGAGATGACCTGGATTATTTACCGGCAGTCGAGGGCTGCAGCTGCTAGAACACGCTACGTTTCGGTGACAGTCTCGTTAATCTTTATACTTACTAATATTATAAAGAGGAAAGATTTGTTTGTTTGTAACGGACAAATTTAAAAACTACTGGACCTACTAGACGTCTGGACTACTGGACCGATTTCTAAAATGATTGCACCATTAAAATAGAATTCTACATTATCCCTGAGTAACATAGGCTATACTAATTACAAGAAAAAAATATGGATCCTTACTCAAACTTCAATCATGTAACCGTGCGAACCCGGGACGGACCACTTGTCAAGTAAAGGAGTCGGCCCACCAGGTTGTTCCATTCGATCACCGCACAACACAACTCAGGTAAGTAAAGTCAAAACGAACTAAAGTGACATAAATCAACGTAAACCGCAATTAACCAGTGGTAGTCGGCTCTCGGCCCTTCCCGTTATCCTGAGGAGATGACAGGGGAAGGTAACGTTCAGTTTAACGGAATAAAAACTACTCCACACTTGGCATCTTCCTCGGTCCGTGCATCTCCGCACCAGGTCAGGGATAGATCTCGCTCAACTGTTGGCGCTGACTCGCGGGGAACCATGCATACTAACACACGCAAACCTTTATATATATTTGTATTACAATAACTTATAAACCAATCATTAATAATTTCTTAAATTATACGTCATCTTAATCTATAAAGTAAACAATTAGTGTGTGTGTCTTTAGATACAGTCTTGCTCAATGAACATATTCCTCATACCTGCAGCCCTCAAAACTGTAAAGGTGCGAAAAGGCCTCGACATCCCATCCCACTCATATTATAAAAGCGAAAGTTTGTGTGTATGTGTGTATGTTTGTTAATCCTTCGTTCACCCTCAAACGGCTGAACTGATTTCGATGAAATTTTAGTAAGGATATAGGTTGGACCAGACTACTTTTATCCCTGAAAAGTATAGCTCCCGTGGGATAATTGAGGTAGCGGGAAAACCGTAATCCGCGCGGGTGAATCCGCGGGGTCTTGACTCGAATGATCCAAGCTTGACAGACTGTTACAATTACGTATATACTCGTAGTCCGCGAACAGCCGGAGCAACCGCGGAGCAAAACTACGTCACCCTGAGAACACTGGTCAGGCTTAGAGGAGATAAGCTCCGCTATAAGTCAGCAAATTGGTTTGGACAATCCGTTTTCGCTTAATAAATAAAATAAAATATTCATTTATTGCCTCAAAGTGACAGATTTAAAATAATGCATAAGGCTTTACATTAAAAATAATCTTACATTTAGACCTACCGACTTATGTATATTTATTATATATTTATTGTCCCATGTTAGATGAACTTTGGGCAATTGGAATATGCTCAGCATAATGCAGTGTTCACGGTGTGATTTGTGAACACTGCGCTGGTTTTCAGTATATCCCTACTCGCATAGATTTTCAGCGAGTCGAAAAAATAGGTAAGGAGCGGTTTTAAAAAGAAAAATAAACAAATGCAAGTTGTTATAACATATAAAATAAATGTAACAGAAGATTACAGTGCAGCTTCTAACAAAAAGAGAGAGAAAAAAAAAAACAAAAACATAAGTGCTTATGGGCTTGTCAGCATAATATGTGGAAGTGTTATGTGTCGAGTAAGAGATTGTAGATGCTATGTAGTGTTTGTTGTTTGAGGTGTGTGTAGTGTGTTTGGGTACATGTAGAGTTTGTGATTGCTATAATTTTTGGGGAGTGTGCTTATGATTAATGAGTGGTTTTATTTTTGGTCTTATACTAAATGTCTTAAAAGTTGCCTCAAAGTTATGTTTTTGTCTATCGAGAAGTTTTTTTTTTTAGTTTGCTTTTAAAAACACCAATACTTACTTTAGTTCTTAAAGGTGGGGGCAAATCGTTCCAGATCTTGGAAGCACTAAACTTGAAACAACCTCGAAACCCAGTTGTATTGTGTATAGGGACCCATAGGGTATTGTGTAGCTTTGAACGTGTATTTAACTTATGCATGTCTTTTGACCATGATAGCTTTTCAAAAAGATGCTCTGGTTTTTTGCTCCAGATGATTTTCTGAGTAATGCATGCCAAGTGGAGTTCTCTTCTTAGCTTCATGTTTAAAATTCCTTTTTTAACTAAATATGGGGTGACATGTTCTCTCCTAGGTATATTAAAACAAAACCGTGCACATGCGTTTTGCACACGCTGAATTGCACATTCTGTCTTCCTCCATAGCCTAGGCCCATACACCGAACTGCAATAATTAAAGGGAGAGAGAACCAAAAGGTCACATAGTTGGATCCTTACCTCTTCAGATATATGCTTTCTTATGTTGTATACAACTTTTAGTTTGTAGAATGCGTTTCTAATTTTTTCATTCACATGCCTGACGAATCTCATTTCCATTTAAAACCATGCTGCGTGTTGTTAAGGAATTTTTCTGTTTGTGCGTAAACGTATATCTGTGTAATATCTGTTCGAATACCTTTGGAGATGAGAGCACAGCGACAGGTCAGTATTCTTCCACGCTAACTTTATTACAATCTGTTGGTATTGGGGTAACATTTGATAGATATTCCACGATGTGTGTAATTTGATCTTGCGTTCTGTGTCACGGATGATATTTCCGGAACACCATGCAGGATAGCGCTTTACTTTTTTACCTTTTACCATATACTCACACGTATGAAGACGACGAAACGATACATTATACCAATGCTTGTGAAAATACCTTCTTGTGAGCATATCTGTACTCCGCACGCAACAACTAACCTGAACAACAACTAAACACACAATAGAAAAAATATAACACTGATAATGCACAGTTACATGCTAAGTTTAAAGTCAATTCAAATGGGGTCAATTGTTTATAGAGAAAGTTACCAAAACTTACCGACACTTCTCGATTTAAGAAGATACCCGTGACTAGCTTCCCACTTCGATTTACCCGTTTGAAAGTTTTTAAGAGCAGTATTTATAACTTTACTTTTCAGATCACTTTCATTCTATTTTACAACGCAGTTTATAAACTTTGGTTTTTCCTACAGTTGTTTTGATCGACTGTGACACAAAGTAGTTTTCTTCCCTTCTATTCGAAAAACAATGATTCGTCTACAAATGCGAGCAAAGTAGGTCTTTTCTCTTAGAGAGTTTTAAAGCGGGCGTAAAAACACTTTTACGCCCGCTGTGATGCATAGTATAGCAAATAATACGTTACGTTATGTGTGGAGTACATACAACACACACACTATATTAGGATGCTAACACATATACAACAGTACACCATAGAGTAGTGTCTAGTGACACTACTCTATGGTGCGGGCCGCTACGCGGTATACTACGGTTGCGGGCCGCTACCAAACAGGTAGATCTATAAAAGTATCGTATTGGACGGTTATAAAAGTGGCGCGAAAATAAAAACAAAATAAAATCGCGCGAATGAAAACTGTTCGAGGCGGCGCAGTAAAAGTTCAAGTACAGAAATGTTTCAAATCAAACTTCACACTATCCTACTAATATTATAAATGCGAAAGTTTGTGTGTATGGATGTATGTTTGTTACTCTTTCACGCAAAAACTCCTAAACGGATTTGGATGTTTGGTATGTAGATACTTCAGGTGCCGGAATAACACATAGACTACTTTTCATCATCATCAGCATAATCACCATCAATCATCACCCCGCGGGGTGCAGCTAGTAATATTATAAATGTGAAAGTTTAGATGGATTGATGGATGGATATTTGTTGTTCTTTCACGCAAAAACTACTGAATGGATTTGGATGAAAATAGGCACAGAGATAGATTATAGTCTAGGATATCACATAGGCTACTTTTCATCCAGAAAATAGTACTTAGATGTTCCCGTGGGATAAGTTAATCATTTAAAAACCTCTGTTACTTCTTAACGCTCAAACGGTTGTACCTACCGATTTCGATGAAAGGGTCTTGACAGACAGAAGGACGGACGGACAACAAAGTGATTTACATAGTGATTTCGATGTAATTTGGTATGGACATATTTTATACCTTGGATTAACACATAGGCTTATTTTAATCATCACCATCATCACCGTTTTTCAACACCACGCGGGTAAAACCGCGGGGCGCAGCTAGTTACCCTTAAAGTAAAGTGAAGTGCGGTTCTAAATTCGAGTCCACTAGTATGTAAGCTCTAAAATGAAGCTAGCTGCAAGCTGGCTTATTTGTCGGAGGCCGCTAGTGACCAGTCACACGCCATTTGTAATAAGACTGGTTATGTTGGCATCGCGCCTGACTCACAAGAAAACACATAATCTGATTTATTCTAATTTGCTGAAAAAACATAATCGGAGATTATGGTGAGAGTTTTAATGTAAAGATTGAAACTTGTTTTTGTTACAATGTTTATGTAAAATAATTCTAGACATTTAACATTGTCCATGAAAAAGACTAAATGTATAAAAGATTTCGCGGCATAAATAAAAAGAACTACTTAAATAGTAACAGAAAACAAGAAAAATATCTTTAATGACACATTTCGTTCAGATCGCATAGACAAAGTTGCAAAGCACAGATTATAATCTAACCTCAGAGATCCCAATACAATTTGTTTTCTACTTTAATTTCGTTTTTTGAGCGGAGTTCTGCTGAATTCCTTTTTTGAGTTCATTATCGAAGTAAGTATCTAGTTTATTCTAGTGTCGCCAATTTTTTTTAATTATAGCAAGAGTCTCTCGGACGGTGGGAGGACTATCATAATTTAAAAGTTGCGGTGGAATGAAGATATTCACACAAGTACACACGTGTCACGAACCCTGAAACCGTTGCGCTCTTTTTTGTGCTGAATTAAATAGTATGGCTGTTTTGATGCTCTCCGATTTCTTCATAAAAGCGATGTTTCAGTAAAGCATCCACAGTTTTAACTAATCAAACTAAAAACAGGGAAGACATCTAGTATCATAAACGTAGACTTATGCCGACATCATTTATGCAACCAAACTTGAAACCTGAATATATTATATGAACAATATTGACGCACCCTGTATTGAGCAACGTTAATTTTAGTTCACGAATTTATGTAGAGGCTATGTTTCCTAACGTTAAAGTTTAAACAATTACGTGTACGTTCCAATACGCACACACCTGACGGTCGTCGTGGCTCAGTGATCGGCGACACTGACTTTGAACCGCGACCCAGGGTTCGAATCCCGGCCGGAACAAACATTTCTGTGAGGAGCATAGATGTTCGTGTCGTTTGTGTACTGTGTGGTCGTGTCTCCCGTGACACGCGGCTTCCTAGTGCCGCGGTGTGAGTGTGAGTGCGTGACGTCATGTTTCTCTCACATTTATTATCTCCAAGATTTTATTATTAAACAAGTCCGTGACCACATTGACATTTTTGTTTACACTTGCATAAGTAGACATCTTTATGTCATTCGCATGCTTAAAAGTGAACAAGCATATTCAATCACCGCTATATTTAACACACGACTTGTACACTATACACGTAGAGTTATACTAGGTACATGTGTGATGTTCTCTCACCGTAAGACAGTAACAAAACGCACCAAATCAATTGAGTCGTCCGTAAGCGCCACAGAATAACACATACCCGCCGTCTTATAACGCGTCTATATAAAAACAATCTTAATCAAGGCACAGACATATTTTTAAAAAGGAGACGTGTAGTTTGTTAACGTTCGTTCTGTCGCGGAAATGATCTGCATTTTAATGAAACACCCGAAATGATGAACGATGACCGCCGACACTTCCATGTTATCTTTGATACTTGATATGTAAATCATCGTGATATGTCAGATCCGCCTCCTTTAATTATGAGGTGTTAAAACATCTGGTAGCGAGCACTCAAAGATGTTATCGAAGAAGCGAGAAAGGGTACGCTCTAAGATCGCGGAACTATAAACCGGACTGGACCAGTTACAACACACGAACGCACACCTACACCCAGTACCATTCTATAAATTTAATAACCTATTTAAGATAAAAAGTGCTGTCACGTAAATAAGTAGTTACATATGTAGCTACTTATTTAAGCTATGATTCATATACAAATCATTAATTAACTTATTGAATTGTATTGTTTTTAATTTATTTTGAACTTTAAGAATGACTATTTAATTATGAACAATTGTATATTGTATTTTTCCTTGATGGATATTGTATTTTAATTGGACTTGTAACATATGAAATGTTATTAATAAAGTGACTATGACTACGAAGACGTGACGCTGTTCGTGCATTTCGTGAAAGCACAAAAGGCCTCGTTTCAGCCTAATTTAAAAAATATTCAGGACCAAACGTGCCGCACAGCAGCCGCTCTAGGTTGATGGTGGTTCGATTTCCATACAAACGTATTTTTCTGTTTCTCTTTTCCATTCATTGTTGTGAATTCTGTAACAATAAAATTGTTCTATTATTCTACTATTTTCTTCTATGAAATGTGATTTGTCGCAAATGAAGACCAACTTCAAAACCCACCACAGTTTAACCAGTGTGAAAATATGTCTACTCTCTTCTCACATAAATGGAAAATACGTTTGTATGGAAATCGAACCACCTTAAAGCAAATTAAGTGCATGAACCTAATTCATGCGGTCCATGCGGCCTGAGGAGCTAGTACCTCATCTACTTTTTTAATATCAGGTCACACTGCAAATGCACCCGTGCCTCGGGTGCTCCCGTGCCCCGGGTGCTCCCGTGCTCCGGGTGCTCTCGGGTGGTGTTATAAATAACAATAAAAAAAAAACAACCGATTGCACTCCGGGAGTACCGGCAGAAGTGAAAACTTAAACATGATTGATGATAATGATAAAAAGTAGCCTATGTGTTATTCCGGGACCTGAAGTATATAAAATATATAATCCGTTCAGCCGTTCTGGCGTGATTGAGTAACAAACATCCATCCATCCATCCATCCATCCATCCATCTATCCAAACTTTCACATTGGATGACGTTTTCTTTTTGAAACAATGAAATCTTTCCTCTTTATAATACCGGCGTATGAATAACCGAACTCGATAATATTTTTAACAAAAGGACATTATCAAATAAAAAAACATACGAGTCGAATTGAGAATCTACTCCTTTTTTTGAAGTCGGTTAAGAACTACCAATAAACGAAAATGTTCCGATGATGACTTACGGAACCGAAACGTGGTCTCGGACTATGGTCCTTCTGAGCCGGCTCAGAGTCGCACCACGAGCTATGGAGAGGGCTGTGCTCGGGGTTTCTCTACGCGATCGAATCAGAAATGAGGAGATCCGTAGAAGAGCGAAAGTCACCGATATAGCCCAGCGGATTAGCACGTTGAAGTGGCAATGGGCATATAGTTCGGAGAACCGATGGCCGTTGGGGCCGAAAAGTTCTCGAATGGAGGCCACGGACTGGCAAGCGCAGCATAGAACGGCCACCGACCAGGTGGCCAGACGACCTGACTAAGATCGCAGGCAAGGGCTGGATGCGAGCCGCTTCCAACCGGTCCTTGTGGAAATAAATGGGGGAGGCCTATGTCCAGCAGTGGACGTCCTATGGCTGAGATGATGATGGTGATGATGATGATGATGATGATGATGATGATGATGATGATGATGATGATGATGATGATGATTGTCTGAAATTGTAAAATAGTACCATTTACTTTAAACTGTTTCTACGGGTTCAATTATCGTAGCACTTACGCGTATATCGCGATCGACAATTGTTTCGGCTTCATCCGGAACCCTTCATCCGGAACCCTTCATCCGGAACCCTTCGTCAGGATCTAGAGCGCGAGTCGTATCGTGACGTCCCCCGTCTCACTCTCGCAGAACGCACAGTACCTACACTCACCAGTGTTTTGTACAATCATAATGTGTCAAAACCGTGTCAGCTTTATTACCAATGTGTTAATCGCAAAAGTCACAACATGCCAATATTAGTTAGTATATGTATAGTAGGTACACCAGCCAGGTGCTAGTTATATCTAGCGGCCGAGCTGCTCACTAAGTTCGCTTGTGCGCTAAATGACCGTTTATATTCTAATCCCTTTTGCATGTAATATGCCGATTACTTGATTACGCGCACGAACAGGCCCGGGCGCGGCGGTAATGCTTGTCGAGGTGAGTGGAGTTTCCTATATTCATATTAACCATATTATATAAAGCTCGATTACCACTCACTCACTCACTCACTGACTCATTGACATCATTGTTCTCCCAGAAGGAGCGATGAGGGGTGTTTGTGGTGTAGGGGAAAAGTGTAGAGGAGGTTCCTATGACCACCAGAAAAATCCGAAAAGTGTCATTTTTGGTTTCCTTGATGGAACTGGTGTACGGATCTCGGAAACCATAATCGATGGGGGGTAGGTGTCAAAACTAAAAATGACTAAAACCCTGGGACCTTTTTGGAAAAATGAAAAAAAATTACCCTCCCGAACAAAAAAGAGGTTCTCCCATACAAATTTAAAACGACCGCAGCTCCGGAACCGTTATAGGTGGGTATGGGGGGTTTGAACAAATATTATAGAGGGTTTGTAGGGGCATTTGAGGTTTTAGTCAAAAATTGAAAATTGGTCCTTCGACCCGGATACCAAAATTCAAGTTGGTCCGATCTGGCTAAAATTTAGTATTTAGGGAGATTAGGGGTCCCTGATTCCAAATATAAAAAAAATTTTTTGGTGACGTCATTTGTTTTTTTTTTACTGGATGGGGATTTTTGAAGGCGAAACCACTTCCTATTTGCGAGGCCGCAGGCCGAGCTTCAAACCTGCGAGGCCGAAGGCCGAGCTTCCAGGGCGAGGCCGAAGGCCGAGCGTGGCCTCCGCGAGGCCGCAGGCCGAGCCGTGTTAGTCACTTACGAGGCCGAAGGCCGAGTTCCAAATGGGGTGTTACGCATTTACATTCCTTAGGAGAGTCACTTACGAGGCCGAAGGCCGAGTCCCGGATGGGGAGTTTTTTTTCCACATCTCGAGCTGGTCTTTGATGCAACCGCTCACGGGAACTAAAAGTATCTGTCAGTTGTTCGACTTGCATGAGAATTTTTAAATCTTTTAATTTACTGGATGGGGATTTTCGCTGGCGATACAACGCCACGGTTGCGAGGCCGTAGGCCGAGCCATGTTAGTCACTTACGAATGGGGTGTTACGCGTTTACATTCCTCAGGAGAGTCACTAACGAGGCCGAAGGCCGAGTCCCGAATGGGGAGTTTATTCCACATCTCGAGCTGGTCTCCGAGGCAACTGCCCACGTTAACCACTGCACTTAGAGGTATGGTCCCTTAACAAAAGTCGTTTACAATCTTGGTGCGATTTTACAGCAACTAAAATTTTATTTAAAAAAAATCAACTTGCACTTGGTAACCCTGCCCACACTTTGTACTGAACTAGAAGAAACTGTCACTTACTCGACTTGTATGCGAATTTTATATATTTTTTCAACTGCAACTACAAATCTTAATAAATATTACTAATGCACATCAATAACGCGGGCTGCTCGCAGCCCGCGCACCACCCAAATACTAGTTATATATATAAAGCTCGATTACCACTGACTCACTCACTGACTGACTGACTGATTGACATAATTGTTCTCCTAGAAGGAGCTATGGGGGGTGTTTGTGATGTAGGTTAAAAGTGTAGAGGAAGTTCCCGTGACCTCCAGAAAAATCCGAAAAGTGCCATTTTTGGTTTCCTTCGTGGAACTGGTGTAGGGATCTCGGAAACTATAATCGATAGGGGGTAGGTGCAAAAACTAAAGATGACTAAAACCCTGAGATCCTTTTAAAAAGTTGAAAAAAAATTACCCTCCCAAACAAAAAAGAGGTTCTCCCATACAAATTTAAAACGACTGCAGCTCCGAAACCGTTATAGGTGGGTATGGGAGGTTCAAACAAATATTATAGAGGGTTTGTAGGAGAATTTGGGATTTTAGTCAAAAATTGCAAATTGGTCCTTCGACCCGGATACCAAAATCCAAGTTTGTCTGATCTGGCTGAAATGTAGTATTTAGGGAGATTGGGGGTCCCTGATTCTAAATATAAAAAAACTTTTTGGATGACGTCATTTTTTTTTTTTACTGGATGGGGATTTTCGCTGGCGATACAACGCCACGGCTGCGAGGCCGCAGGCCGAGCTTCAAACCTGCGAGGCCGAAGGCCGAGCTTCCAGGGCGAGGCCGAAGGCCGAGCTTTCGGCCCGCGAGGCCGAAGGCCGAGCGTGGCCTCCGCGAGGCCGTAGGCCGAGCCATGTTAGTCACTTACGAGGCCGAAGGCCGAGTTCCGAATGTGGTGTTACGCATTTACATTCCTTAGGAGAGTCACTAACGAGGCCGAAGGCCGAGTCCCAAATGGGGAGTTTTTTTTTTACTTCTCGAGCTGGTCTCCGAGGCAACTGCCCACGTTAACCACTGCACTTAGAGGTATGGTCCCTTAACAAAACTCGATTACAATCTTGGGGCGATTTTACAGCGACTAAAATTTTATCAAAAAAATCAACTTGCACATGGTAACACTGCCCTCACTTTGTACTAAACTAGAAGAAACTGTCACTTACTCGACTTGTATGACAATTTTATATAATTTATAAACTGCAACTAAAACTTTAATTAAAAATACAAATGCACATCGATAACGCGGGCTGCTCGCAGCCCGCGCACCACCCAACACCTAGTTATATTATATAAAGTTCGATTACCACTGACTCACTCACTCACTGACTCATTGACATCATTGTTCTCCCAGAAGGGGCGATGGGGGGTGTTTGTGATGTAGGAAAAAAGTGTAGAGGAGGTTCCTATGACCACCAGAAAAATCCGAAAAGTGTCATTTTTGGTTTCCTTGATGGAACTGGTGTACGGATCTCGGAAACCATAATCGATGGGGGGTAGGTGCCAAAACTAAAAATGACTAAAACCCTGGGATTCTTTTGGAAAGTTGAAAAAAAATTACCCTCCCAAACAAAAAAGAGGTTCTCCCATACAAATTTAAAACGACCGCAACTCCGGAACCGTTATAGGTGGGTATGGGGGGTTCAAACAAATGTTATAGAGGGTTTGTAGGAGAATTTGAGGTTTCTGTCAAAAATTAAAAATTGGTCCTTCGACCCGGATACCAAAATTCAAGTTATTCCGATTTCGCTGAAATTTGGTATCTAGGGAGATTGAGGGTCCCTGATTCCAAATATGAAAAAATTTTTTGGATGACGTCATTTGTTTTTTTTTTTACTGGATGGGGATTTTTGATGGCGAAACCACTTCTTATTTGCGAGGCCGCAGGCCGAGCTTCAAGCCTGCGAGGCCGAAGGCCGAGCTTCCAGGGCGAGGCCGAAGGCCGAGCTTTCGGCCCGCGAGGCCGAAGGCCGAGCGTGGCCTCCGCGAGGCCGTAGGCCGAGCCGTGTTAGTCACTTACGAGGCCGAAGGCCGAGTTCCGAATGGGGTGTTACGCATTTATATTTCTTAGGAGAGTCACTAACGAGGCCGAAGGCCGAGTCCCGAATGGGGAGTTTTTTTCCCACATCTCGAGCTGGTCTTTGATGCAACCGCTCACGGGAACTAAAAGTATCTGTCAGTTGTTCGACTTGCATGAGAATTTTTAAATCTTTTTATTTACTGGATGGGGATTTTCGCTGGCGATACAACGCCACGGTTGCGAGGCCGCAGGCCGAGCTTCAAACCTGCGAGGCCGAAGGCCGAGCTTTCGGCCCGCGAGGCCGAAGGCCGAGCGTGGCCTCCGCGAGGCCGTAGGCCGAGCCATGTTAGTCACTTACGAATGGGGTGTTACGCGTTTACATTCCTTAGGAGAGTCACTAACGAGGCCGAAGGCCGAGTCCCGAATGGGGAGCTTTTTCCACATCTCGAGCTGGTCTCCGAGGCAACGGCCCACGTTAACCACTGCACTTAGAGGTATGGTCCCTTAACAAAACTCGATTACAATCTTGGGGCGATTTTACATCGACTAAAATTTTATCGAAAAAATCAATTTTCACATGGTAACCCTGCTCACACTTTGTACTGAACTAGAAGAAACTGTCACTTACTCGACTTGTATGAGAATTTTATATAATTTTTTGACTGCAACTACAAATCTTGATAAATATTACTAATGCACATCGATAACGCGGGCTGCTCGCAGCCCGCGCAACACCCGAAATACTAGTTTATATATATAAAGCTCGATTACCACTGATTCACTCACTCACTCACTCACTCACTGATTGACAGAATTGTTCTCCTAGAAGGAGCGATGGGGGGTGTTTGTGATGTAGGGAAAAAGTGGAGAGAAGGTTTCTGTGACCTCCAGAAAAATCCGAAAAGTGCCATTTTTGGTTTCCTTCGTGGAACTGGTGTAGGGATCTCGGAAACTATAATAGATAGGGGGTAGGTGCCAAAACTAAAAATGACTAAAACCCTGGGATCCTTTTTAAAAGTTGAAAAAAAATTACCCTCCCGAACAAAAAAGAGGTTCTCCCATACAAATTTAAAACGACCGCAGCTCCGGAACCATTATAGGTGGGTATGGGGGGTTTGAACAAATATTATAGAGGGTTTGTAGGAGAATTTGGGTTTTTAGTCAAAAATTGCAAATTGGTCCTTCGACCCGGATACCAAAATCCAAGTTTGTCTGATCTGGCTGAAATTTGGTATTTAGGGAGATTGGGGGTCCCTGATTTTAAATATAAAAAAATTTTTTGGATGACGTCATTTTTTTTTTTTTTACTGTATGGGGATTTTCGCTGGCGATACAACGCCACGGCTGCGAGGCCGCAGGCCGAGCTTCAAACCTGCGAGGCCGAAGGCCGAGCTTCCAGGGCGAGGCCGAAGGCCGAGCTTTCGGCCCGCGAGGCCGAAGGCCGAGCGTGGCCTCCACGAGGCCGTAGGCCGAGCCATGTTAGTCACTTACGAGGCCGAAGGCCGAGTTCCGAATGGGGTGTTACGCATTTACATTCCTTAGGAGAGTCACTAACGAGGCCGAAGGCCGAGTCCCGAATGGGGAGTTTTTTTTTACTTCTCGAGCTGGTCTCCGAGGCAACTGCCCACGTTAACCACTGCACTTAGAGGTATGGTCATTAACAAAACTCGATTACAATATTGGGGCGATTTTACAGCGACTAAAATTTTATCAAAAAAATCAACTTGCACATGGTAACACTGCCCACACTTTGTACTGAACTAGAAGAAACTGTCACTTACTCGACTTGTATGACAGTTTTATATAATTTATAAACTGCAACTAAAACTTCAATTAAAAATACAAATGCACATCGATAACGCGGGCTGCTCGCAGCCCGCGCACCACCCAACACCTAGTTTATATATATAAAGCTCGATTACCACTGACTCACTCACTGACTGACTGACTGATTGACATAATTGTTCTCCTAGAAGGAGCGATGGGGGGTGTTTGTGGTGTAGGGGAAAAGTGTAGAGGAGGTTCCCGTGACCTCCAGAAAAATCCGAAAAGTGCCATTTTTGGTTTCCTTCGTGGAACTGGTGTAGGGATCTCGGAAACTATAATAGATGGGGGGTAGGTGCCAAAACTAAAAATGGCTAAAACCCTGGGACCTTTTTGGAAAGTTGAAAAAAATTTACCCTCCCAAACAAAAAAGAGGTTCTCCCATACAAATTTAAAACGACTGCAGCTCCGAAACCGTTATAGGTGGGTATGGGGGTTTTAAACAAATATTATAGAGGGTTTGTAGGGGAATATGGGGTTTTAGTCGAAAATTGAAAATTGGTCCTTCGACCCGGATACCAAAATTCAAGTTGTTCCGATTTCGCTGAAATTTGGTATTTAGGGAGATTGAGGGTCCCTGATTCCAAATATGAAAAAAATTTTTAGATGACGTCATTTGTTTTTTTTTTACTGAATGGGGATTTTCGCTGGCGATACAACGCCACGGCTGCGAGGCCGCAGGCCGAGCTTCAAACCTGCGAGGCCGAAGGCCGAGCTTCGAGGGCGAGGCCGAAGGCCGAGCTTTCTGCCCGCGAGGCCGAAGGCCGAGCGTGGCCTCCGCGAGGCCGCAGGCCGAGCCGTGTTAGTCACCTACGAGGCCGAAGGCCGAGTTCCGAATGGGGTGTTACGCATTTACATTCCTTAGGAGAGTCACTAACGAGGCCGAAGGCCGAGTCCCGAATGAAGAGTTTTTTTCTACATCTCGAGCTGGTCTTTGATGCAACCGCTCACGGGAACTAAAAGTATCTGTCAGTTGTTCGACTTGCATGAAAATTTTTAAATCTTTTTATTTACTGCATGGGGATTTTCGCTGGCGATATAACGCCACAGTTGCGAGGCCGCAGGCCGAGCTTCAAACCTGCGAGGCCGAAGGCCGAGCTTTCGGCCCGCGAGGCCGAAGGCCGAGCGTGGCCTCCGCGAGGCCGTAGGCCGAGTTCCGAATGGGGTGTTACGCATTTACATTCCTTAGGAGAGTCACTAACGAGGCCGAAGGCCGAGTTCCGAATGGGGAGTTTTTTTTCCACATCTCGAGCTGGTCTCCGAGGCAACTGCCCACGTTAACTACTGCACTTAGAGGTATCGTCCCTTAACAAAAGTCGTTTACAATCTTGGTGCGATTTTACAGCGACTATAATTTTATCAAAAAAATCAACTTGCACATGGTAACCCTGCTCACACTCTGTACTAAACTAGAAGAAACTGTCACTTACTCTACTTGTATGAGAATTTTATACATTTTTTCAACTGCAATTACAATCTTGAAATAAATACAAATGCACAACGATAACGCGGGCTGCTCGCAGCCCGCGCACCACCCAACACCTAGTTATATTATATAAAGTTCGATTACCACTGACTGACTCACTCACTGACTGACTCATTGACATCATTGTTCTCCCAGAAGGAGCGATGGGGGGTGTTTGTGATGTAGGGGAAAAGTGTAGAGGAGGTTCCTATGACCACCAGAAAAATCCGAAAAGTGTCATTTTTGGTTTCCTTGATGGAACTGGTGTACGGATCTCGGAAACCATAATCGATGGGGGGTAGGTGCCAAAACTAAAAATGACTAAAACCTTGGGACCTTTTTGGAAAAATGAAAAAAATTTACCCTCCCAAACAAAAAAGAGGTTCTCCCATACAAATTTAAAACGACCGCAGCTCCCGAACCGTTATAGGTGGGTATGGGGGGTTTGAACAAATATTATAGAGGGTTTGTAGGAGAATTTGGGTTTTTAGTCAAAAATTGCAAATTGGTCCTTCGACCCGGATACCAAAATCCAAGTTTGTCTGATCTGGCTGAAATTTGGTATTTAGGGAGATTGGGGGTCCCTGATTTTAAATATAAAAAAATTTTTTGGATGACGTCATTTTTTTTTTTTTTACTGTATGGGGATTTTCGCTGGCGATACAACGCCACGGCTGCGAGGCCGCAGGCCGAGCTTCAAACCTGCGAGGCCGAAGGCCGAGCTTCCAGGGCGAGGCCGAAGGCCGAGCTTTCGGCCCGCGAGGCCGAAGGCCGAGCGTGGCCTCCACGAGGCCGTAGGCCGAGCCATGTTAGTCACTTACGAGGCCGAAGGCCGAGTTCCGAATGGGGTGTTACGCATTTACATTCCTTAGGAGAGTCACTAACGAGGCCGAAGGCCGAGTCCCGAATGGGGAGTTTTTTTTTACTTCTCGAGCTGGTCTCCGAGGCAACTGCCCACGTTAACCACTGCACTTAGAGGTATGGTCCTTTAACAAAACTCGATTACAATCTTGGGGCGATTTTACAGCGACTAAAATTTTATCAAAAAAATCAACTTGCACATGGTAACACTGCCCACACTTTGTACTGAACTAGAAGAAACTGTCACTTACTCGACTTGTATGACAGTTTTATATAATTTATAAACTGCAACTAAAACTTCAATTAAAAATACAAATGCACATCGATAACGCGGGCTGCTCGCAGCCCGCGCACCACCCAATACCTAGTTCATATTATATAAAGCTGAAGACCCACTGATTGATTCACTCACTGACATCATTGTTCTCCCAGAAGGAGTATTTTTGGGTTGAAATTATGGTGTGGACTGTATAGAGGGTGCTCACGTGACCCCCAGAAAAATCCGAAAAGTGGCATTTTTGGTTTCCTTCATGGAACAGGTGTAGAGATCTCGGAAACTATAATCGATGAGGGGTAGGTGTCAAAACTAAAAATGACTAAAACCCTGAGAACCTTTTAGAAAATTTTAAAAAAATTACCCTCCCGAACAAAAAAGAGGTTCTCCCATACAATACCAAAATCCAAGTTGCTCCGATCTGGCTGAAATTAGGTATTTAAGGAGATTTGGGGTCCCTGATTCGAAATATGAAAAAAGTTTTTTGATGACGTCATTTGTTTTTTTTTTTACGGAATGCGGAATTTTGGTGGCGAAACCACATTCCCCCTTTGCGAGGCCGAGCTGCAATCGAGCGAGGCCGCAGGCCGAGCTGTGGAGGCGAGGCCGAAGGCCAAGCTCCACCCTAGCGAGGCCGGAGGCCGAGCTGTAGGCCTGCGAGGCCGCAGGCCGAGCTGGCCGTCATTGAGAACAGCTTATAAACATTCCCTTTGTAACTTGCGAGGCCGCAGGCCGAGCCTTAAACACCGCGAGGCCGAAGGCCGAGCTTCAAATCTGCGAGGCCGGAGGCCGAGCTTTCGGCCCGCGAGGCCGAAGGCCGAGCGTGGCCTCCGCGAGGCCGCAGGCCGAGCCTTGTTAGTAACTTACGAGGCCGAAGGCCGAGTTCCGAATGGGGTGTACCTCATTAACGCATCCTATGGAAGTCGCTAACGAGGCCGAAGGCCGAGTCCCGGATGGGGAGTTTTTTTCACATCTCGAGCTGGTCTCCAATGTAACTGCCCACGTTATTTACTACAATTAGAGGTAGGGTCCCTTAACAAAAGTCGTTTAAATTCTTTGTGCGATTTTACCCCGACTAAAATTTTAATGAAAAAAATAAACTTGCATATGGTAACTCTGTTCTCACTTTGTACTGAACTTGAAGAAGCTGTCTTTACCACCGCGAGGCCGAAGGCCGAGCTTCAAACCTGCGAGGCCGAAGGCCGAGCTTCAAATCTGCGAGGCCGAAGGCCGAGCTCGAATGAGGTGTAACGCTTCAACGTACCATATGGGAGTCTCTAACGAGGCCAAAGGCCGAGTTCCGGATAACGAGTATTTTCACATATCGAGCTGGTCTCCGAGGCAACTGTCCACGTTAACCACTGCACTTAGAGGTGGGGTCCTTTAACAAAAGTCGTTTAGAATCATGGTCCGGTTTTACCGCGACTAAAATTTAATTTAAAAAATCAACTTGCACATGGTAACCCTGCTCACACTTTCTACAGAAATAGATGTAACTGTGAGTTATTCGATTTGCATGAGAATTTTATATCTTTTTAGCAACTGCAACGACATTTTTGTTAATAATACTAATGCACATCGATAACGCGGGCTGCTCGCAGCCCGCGCGCCACCCAAATACTAGTTATTATATACAACGATCATGTCGCACGATTATGGAAAAACAATTAAGGCAATTAAACCTCATTTACTGAAATTTGAACGTCGATAATTCAGAATAATGGCCCGACGCTTTTCCAACTAAGCTTTATATTGTTACTGTGCCACTTGACACGCAGTTCAGATATATCGGGGATGTTTTGTGTTCTACTAGCAGCCATGTTTTTTCAGAACAAAATTGAACTAAAACTTCACCTACCATTAATTAACGCAGAAAACGAGATATCTTGTTAAGTTTCGTATATCATATAATGGCTATGTATCATATAATGGCTATGTATCATATAATGGCTATGTATCATATAATGGCTATGTATCACACTTCTTTCCTAGGTTCACTCGGCTTGATCAAATTATTATTTATCTTAATTACAAGGTTCTATATACCTGCAGGGTCTTCATTGAGAGCGCTCGAACTTTAATAAGAAATAAAACAACGTGTTGAAGTGAAACTACCACAATTTTTATTGTTTTAAAAAAATTGGTTGTCTGTAAAGTCGGTTTACGGACGATAGATTTACGTGATAACGACATAATCATGTATGACTTTGACTTTGACTTTGACATTGACATTGACATTGAAATTGACATTGACCATTGACCATTGACCATTGATTATTGACCATTGACCGTTACGCGGAACGTTACTATTTTTCATTTTGGCATTCATCAATTTATGAAACGTTATCACGTCAAAAAATATTCGATGATCTTATGTATAAAATATAATTTCAGCCATACATATTAATGCTTGGATTACGATATGATGTTGCCCGGACAACGCCGAGTGAATCTCGGTAGCCTGGATACTTATAAACTAAAACAATATCTACTTAAACATCTCTTACAATTACGCCTATTAACAATGAAACGGTAGCAACTGTAGCACGGCTCTAACGCGCGCAGATGTGGTTACCGGTATGTAATCCTGCCGAGTAGGGGAGTCACCTGATGGTAAGTGGTCACACGTCGACGTGGGCTGGCGGAGGGGCCGAGCTATCTGTGCTGAGGTGACACAATAGGGTTCGCGATTTCGTTATCAAACAGGATAATATATTCATAGATACCTACATCAATTCGCATAGAGCCCCAAAATTGTTTCGATTGCCACAAACACATGGAATTAATTATGGATGAATTGTGAAAAGTCTCCGCCGTCGTCCCGCATCTGCAAAAAAAAACTTAACTTCGGAAAATTACTTAAACATAGCTTTTAGCATTTTAGCATGTTCCGCAAAATGATACGTTTTATCATATTATTACTGACGTAACAGTATAATTAGGTGCGGGCGTTCAATAATCATTCGTACCACTGAGAGTTTATGGTAGAATATTGATGCACAACCAACAACGAACTTAAACCGTTTTAAAATAGTTATGTGCCTAGTTTAGTTCTTTAAATGTTCCAACCATTTTGGCAGCAGATAATGTGCTAGTGATATGGCGTTGTTGAAAAATGATGATTACTTAATTAAGTTAAATAATCCCAGGTTAAGAAGTTTTCACAATAAGTAACTTTTTTGCTCTGTATTTCATGTGCAAAGCCGTTGTAAGTTTAATATTAACAAAAACTTAAGCCGAAACTAAAAAAAAATCATTAATGTATGTCTGAAATTAAATTATCCACAATGGCCTCAACTATACAACGTATAAAACATATTAGGAACTAGAAACAATGAGACATAAATAAAATAACAACAGTCTTGAAATGTACGACGAGGAACGAAATTTCACATTTTCACTTGAAATTCCACTTGACATAATTTGTCTCACTTGAGGAATTCCGACCCTTCCTTGGCTCTTATTGTCTCGGAATATCATGAGGGTAGCTGGTATACAAAAATAGGTTTTGCTGATTCAATGGCCAGTGAAGGCCGAATGTGGCAGGTATCACACGATGAACCTATCGATTTATCGTGTGATACCTACCATATCCATGTGCACGAGACCCACGGACATGTGTCTCGACGCACCGAGTGTCCCGTGGGGGTTGCAAGCCCGACTGGTGCTGCCTGACGTGGGTCGATCGCTATTCTATCTGTACCCAAAGCACAAGCTCGTCGTGTGTTCCCCGACTTGGCCGGCAAACTTAGTATCCAGCCCAGAGTCAGTACCTACTGAGTCCTATCCTAATCTATTAGTCGTTTTAACTGAACCATTCACACACACCAGTGTTACATCAAATTGACGGGATATCATTACGAAATCAGCGGTAAGTGATAAGTATCGTATGTCTGGTGTGAAAGGGAACTGCACAGCCCCACACTGTCCACTGTTGGCTATATTACTATTGCCTATTCCACAAGGACCAGTTGGAAGTGGTATACGTCCAGTTTCTTCTTGTGATCGTTATCAGGACTGTCCATATCATTTATCTGTCCACTTTGCGGCAATGAACGTCCTGTGCTCAGCATTGCAGTGTCATGCAAACGTGTTACTGTCACAGGGAGCTGACCTGACGGTCGTCTGTCACGGTAAAGCTAAAGGAAACTTCGAAAAGAGTGCTGCCATTCAAGTCAATAGCTTCGACCTTTGAGTATACAGCCCAAATTGTTTATGTGAGGTTTCGAGGCGCGCCGCTCGCTTCAACCGCCGTACAATATATGCGAACACTTTCTATCCAGCCTCAAGTGATCTCAATTCGAGTAACACATTACCAAACACCGCTCGCACGTCCGTCAGCCCTATCTGATATCGGGCGCGTATCACGCGGGCCGCGGTCGCGGTCGCGGTCGCGGCGCGCGCTCGCCGAATGTGGAGCACGCGGCGCCCGGCGATGCCTCCGACGCTCCGACACGGACTAAGAGTCAGTGTAAGCTCCACTGTAAGGCACTACGGTCGCGCGCGCCCGCCTCCACGACCCGCGAACTCCGAACTTTCAAACTTCCAACTCCGAATTCAAACTGATGACTAAGTTTCGATAGTTTGTAGTACAAACGGCCAGTGTTTAGTGTCGCATGCTGTGTAAGTTTAGAGCATATGGCCGTGGCCGGGCCGGTTGTTAGATCGGCCGCGCCGCGGTGCGATAGTGCCGCACGCTGCACGTGTACCTCGCGCCTGGAGGCTGTACGCTGGAGGCTCACCGCTCACTTCGCCTATTTTGTCATCTCGCACTTGCAATGTTATTATTTTCGAAAGTTAGCGTTAGTCATCGCGCGATTGAATTGATATTATTATTTATCTAATTGGTCCGTCTGTTGGTCGGCTCGAGTGTTATGGATGGCTGCTACAATTTGATAAACTTTCGCTGAACTTATTGAGGGAACGATTTTAGCGTAAGTTTCTATACACGCTTACTAACTCAATATAGTCTCGCAAGTATAAAGCTTCAACATTTGCTTTCTATAATAATAAATGAGTTTGTCGACAATAATAAACACCGTGTCGCATAGAATAAAATAATAAAATACCACAACCGACAGCTCTCCCCGCCGGCCGGTGCACAACCTCGTGCTCGTTGCCAGCCTATAGGGAAGTACATACACACACTCGCCTCGATACATTCCCACCGCTGGGCCGCTAGTCTTTCCGTCAGAGAGGAGAGGAGTATCAGCTACAATTCGTGACTCTGGCCAATGTAAGTAGGCAGATAGCAGCTAGTTTGTCGGAGGGTCGAAACCGGCCGGGCCGAGTGACTCCGGCGTGAGCTGGCGGGTTCACTTGCCCAATACATGTGACTATACTCATCTGAAGATGTAAATTTTACTTCTTCTTCTCTCAGCCATGTGCTTCCACTGCTGGACATATGCCTCCTCCATATAGGGGGATTTGCCAATACTCGCCACGCTTGGAAGGCGGTAGGTACATCATAGCCTTCAGTGTAACACTCATGTATGACAATCTTAAAATTACATATTTTTATTAAATTGTGGGCACTTCTGCGTTTTATCGTCGTGGAAAAGTATTGTAATTATTTGATTGCATTGTTCGCGACACCATAAAATTAAATCAAATTACTATTTTTCTAATTGTATTAAAACTATCTAATTAACCAATATTTTTTAAAGTACGCTAGCTTGTTATGAGTGAAATGAATGAACGGACTTAGGACCAAATCAATAAAACATTGATTTACGAATTCAATAACTCACATCTGTGCCATAATCTTTTACAAATATCACCGAATAACGTAATCCAACGGTTAGCAAATAGCATTAAATAATTAAAACATTGAATTTAGTTAATAACAACGCAGTCGAACAATAATAAAATCATCATCGGCTCTTGATACTAATTCTTTGGAATATTTTGAATTCACCTTGAAAACTAAGAGAATAATCTAATTAATTTAAATAATATTTCTATGGGACAGAATTGTTCAATCTAAAAATGACAAGAGTTTTGGTTACAAACATTTAAAAATATAACCGAATTGAGGACCTCCTCCTGTTTTGGAGTCGGTGAAAAGATTTGAAGCGCCATCACGACACGTAACCAAACTTCTCCGAATTAGACTATAGATGCATTTTGTCATCCGAGATACTGATGCTTATCAACCGAGACACTCGCTGGCCAGCCTTGATTTTGGCGCCAAAATTGAGACCAGATTGTACGGATTATAGTCGATAGAGATCAGTGCTATTATCTGTACAACTTAGTAAACAAACATTTGTGAGCAACCACCTATATCATCATCATACGAGTAGAATCTTGGATACTTAATATTTTTTATTTTATTTTATTTGTTTCACACTCAGACCCCCGCACTAGGATTCCCTGTATCGCAGGAGGCATGGACACACACAATCACAGCACACAAACACCCAAGACCCGGGACAAACATCGCACGAATGTTTGCCCCTGCCGGGATTCGAACCCAGGGTCCCGACGACACAGAAGTCAATGTCACTGACCACTGCGCCACGGCGACCGTCGCCGTGGCGCATAAGTATATTAACACTTATACGGATTTTTAAGTACCTTGATTAGAATTTCAATTTGAAATAATCTAAACAAAACACATTAAAAAGCACAACAGTAGCGTCGAGTATAACGTGGGTACATGCGACCCGTGTGTGCGAGAACGTTGGTGTGTGTGTGTGTAGTACCTATGCACCAGCATCAGGAACTCGCTGTTTACCCTCTGGGGTCCCGATACTCCCGGTACATCGACACTTCCGACCTCCAACACAGGGGGTGTTGCTTAAACTTAAGTTAAAAAACTTAGTTTATCCTTGGTTATCTAGCGGCTCGTCCGTTTTATGTATCCGACCTAACTTGCTAATATCTGGCTTCGATATGACCGAACTATCCGAGCAGAATTTACCCTACTACAAAATTAAAATTGATCATAAATCTTCATTATAATATTTTATATGGTTTGACCACTACACCAGTTGATGGTCAGCAACGATGTGGTAAAATGACAGATCACTACCTTACACTTACCTTTTTCGGAGCCGAATACTGGGTGCACTGGGACCAGATGCGTAACATTACAAAAATCCCAATAAATGGAACCGACTTCAACACTCAGAAGTGTGAAGTAACTTATTGAAGTCTCAATTCTTTTTCATCTTTTCAGTGACCTTTGCTCACGGGACCAATTGTTATTGGGTATGTTCACCGATTTCTTCACCCTCAATAACAAAGTCATCCAGATAGGCGAAACACTTTTCAGTTATTGCAGTGCAACTCAAAAATCGCTTAACCGATTTTGATGAAATTTAATCGGGACATGGGCAGCACCAGCTTTGAATTAAAAAATAACCATCAAAATCGGTTCACCCAGTAGAAAGATCTGAGGTAAAAAACATTTTCAAAGAAATACAGACAAATTGAGAAGCTCCTCTTTTTTAGAAATCGGTTAAAAATGCTTAGTAATTGGAGCCAAATCCATGATAAGTTTTCAAGTACCCACCCGAATTAGAACCACTTTGTTTTCGAAGTATCTAGTTTTAATCTAGTTGCGAGATTAATTCAAGCCAAATAACAAACATACTTTCTAACCTTATACACAAGGTTTAAAAAAAGACAGGTATAGATATAACACAGTTATAATTATCGACTTTTACTTGAGATAAAGTATAAAGAGACCCGATATTGTAACGTATTATTCGGCCGATAGTATTGCATTTATTTATGAAAGCGACTAGAACTCTATCAAATGCGATATTTTGTTGAAATAAATTGTAAAATGAGGATTCAAAAACTAAATAAGTACATATATGTATGTATTTTAACTACGGCTTGACTTATCCCGGCCGGTTGAGTGACTTTCCGAGTCACTCGATCATGGCGGCCGCGACCGCGATCACTCACACGAGAACTACGTTTAGTTCAACACTTATCTTATCGATAGAATAATTGATAACAAAATATATTCTCTGTATAACTCATTCCGTACTATTGTATAAGTATGTGTTAAGAAGAAAAATTTTCATTGAATACATATCCAACACAGTCAATTGTTGTGGAACGGTCAATGAGAGACAAATGTACTCTGTTAGTATGTTTGTAAGCTCTGAACTCATTCTAAATGAATCCCTCTTCCCCGCGGCAGTAACTCGAGAATGACTTTACGGACTTCTGACATTTTTTTATTTTAAGTTTTCTGATATTCCACAGAAGGTTCTTAAAGAAAGATGCCCAGAAAATGGGAAAAATCTGGAAACATATACGGTTACGTGAAAACCGTAGTGCACGCGGGGGAAGCCGAGGGGCGCAGCCAAACTAACATTAAAACCGTGAGTTTTCGTACTGCTATCTTATAAATCTGTGTTTATATAAACAAGCTTGTAAATGTCTTTATTAACCGTAGTACCGACTTCAACAAGTTATTTCAAACTTTTGAGTGATGAAGTCGGTTCCAGTTTTTGGTAAACATTTTTTGAGAGTTGAAATTGGCTCCATTTTTGGTAAAATTTCATTTTTCACCCTTTTCAGTGACCTTTGCTACTGACATGACCAACGGTCATTGTGTATGTTCACCGATGTCTTCACCCGCAACTATAATATCGTCGATGCATGCGTAACACTTTTCAAAAATCGGTTCACTCAGTCGAAAGTCCTGAGGTAACAAACATAAAAAATATTCGGTTCGAATTGAGAACCTCCTCCTTTTTTTGAAGTCGCTTAACAAGACAACTCGTTCTTTTTCTACTGTAGGTCATTGTTTAAAAGATGCTATAGAAAGGATTTAATTATTATTGTTTAAAGTAAAGGTGACAGTAACAAAAGAGGTTCAACGTCGTCATTTATTTCTCAAAATTAACTGGATAATAGTGTTCGGCCATCCGCGTCACTAACTACCACCTTACTGCATAATATACAACATACAAATAGGTTCCTATCACCAGTGCACCATCTACGCGATCGTTGAACATCATTATATTTAGACCAACTATAAATGCTCATATAAATTTAGACACATTAGATACAACGTTACCGACTGATCTTCGGATATCGATATCGTGCGAGAAGGTTGAATCCATGATTCATCTGACAGTTGGGTTGGGGCTCGTACGTATTGTCTGCCAAATAATTTGTTTGCTATACCATAAAGATCGATCAATACTTTCTAAATGGGATTGGGGCGAAGCTATGAAGTGTCCGCGAGCAAGTTCAGCGCGCTGCGTAGACATCTATCCTCGGGGTATGTCTATGACAGCGAATCAGATATCACGAGACGCTTAGAAGGACGGCCGATAGAAATATCTACTGTTAGACACAAGCGAATAACAATGAAGCGTTTATAGACCCGACACGCACTTTGTCTCATTTTCATCCATCACTTTCTCTCCGAAGTTTTCGTATGCATCTGCTGTGTGTATCAACTTCTGCCACTCCGCAACGTTCCCTCGTCGTCACGTCCAGCGCTTTACACTTCAGCTCTTACTCTCACACATTTCATCTGCCGAATATTGTTCTTAATATTATGCTTCTTCTTCCACATCTACCATGCACTATGTACATTTATATATGGCCATAAATGTAAGAACACCACCCCCTGTTTAGGTAGATGTACGTTTACTGGCGTATGCCATCTTATGATAACGGAGATAGACGTAACAAAATGTTGTGCGGAGTGACCCCACCCCACCGGGACGCCATGCGCCATGGGTGACGGGAGGCTCTCTACATGTTTGTGACCGCCGATGTTGATGGTCGGCAGAACACCTTATGTTTGCTTTCAAGTTAAAATGACATAATATATAGCTAACTATGTATTATGTCATTTATTTTCCGAATTTAATTAAAGTAACTGACTTCGGTAAACTCTGCTGTGAAGGCCCGGCTCTTAGCAATGGGAACGTTTTGGTTGAGTACGCTGTGTTAAACATACTAACAGCCATTACAATAATTCCAATATTGCTAAGCTGCTATTAGGTTGCTAAGCTCGTAACAAGCCCTTCTCCTCCGTAGTGCTGGTTCCTTAGTCCGCAGCCATTATCTAATACGTTACTAAATAATTGTTGTTATTACGTATGCGCTCATTCCATCGGCCGAACCATGCGCTGGCGCCACCTGTGATCAGTTTTGCCTCTGGCTCCCCACTGATTGGAATAACCTAATTATATGCGCAAGTTAACACAAGTAGGTTCGGTCGTAATTTACAAGTGAGCAGAATTATTCTTGCTACGAGTAGGTAAAGTAAAACAGTTTATTAAATAAAAACGAAAAATTCCAAGCATTTATTTTTAAGGTTGTTCGAAGTGTAATAAATTAAAAACCCGCCACCTCAATTAAAATAATAACAAAAATACCAGTTTTCAATAAACACACAACGTTCGATTATCGGAATTGAAACTAAAAGTTGTTCCGCAAGTGTACTTAAACTGTTGATTAAATATTACTGGGTCAATCAATTTCCGCTCTCATCGTAGCATTTAAAAAAATAAAGTACTGGCAAGCCTCCGCGATTTTTACTGCGCCGATTTTTTTCTATCAGTATATAAAATATTAATTTATACGTATAACTCGATATAGATAATTCAGCGATCAGGGCCAAAAGCATTTTTTTATAAATCTTACTTATTTCTTATATACACATTTACTATATTGTATCTTGTATATTTTTCTTCTCGGCGTTCAAACAGACTGTCATGGCGTAATTATCTTGATAAACAATGCCGGGTCCTAAAATATTAGATTGTAGTACCTACGTGTACCTGTGTTATTCTTAATAATAGGTCGGCTAGCGTTATTCCACTCTTGCCAACAGTAGTAACCTGTGGACCTGCTATGGTGAGCCGATATGTGCGAGCATTATGATCAGGCGTCGCATCGACCACACGCTCTGAAAAGTTTGGGAAAATCTGATGATATCCCCCAATCCCCGAACGGTCCCCACGGGCCCACTCTCGACACCGACCGGTCACCTACGAAACCATTCATTCATTCTATTCCATGATGCAGTGGGAGCACAATACGAAAGCCACTGTCTCTGACAATATACGAATATATCTGCTCACGGGCGCTGAAACGAAGCTCTAGAATATTCTCTCATGTGGATTCTTCTTCTATGTACACCCTTACCGGATACCGGACTGGTGACAGGCTGATGCACGATTGCGTCCTGTGCGAGCGCCACATCAATTGCCTCTCCCTACCACTGCCAATTGATCTGAGGGTCCTTTCAATTGGCAGCCGCAGAGAAGTAAGTCGGGTTGACTATGATTCACCCAGTATAGTCTGATAATATAGGTAATGATTAACACTCATGCCTTTACGGACAGAATGGCTAAGCCCGTCCCGTCCCGAGGGTGGCCCTCCTTCCCTCGAACAGATGATGAGCGGGTGTTGATGATCCAACACCGGCTGATGCGAGTGACGCCTACTCCGGCTGCTGTTGGGGAAACAACGAAACGTATGACATTCGCGTTGCTCTTGCACTTGTCTAGGTTATAAAGCAATACCCGGGATATATACTATCGCTACCAGTAGCTACCAGTAGCACCACGCATTTCTCAACTTAACCTAATAGTTGTTTGTGGCTTCAGCTGTACGTTGATAGACCAGTATGTCACCGTGTTAAGTGTACCTACACAGAACCTTGTCTAGCCGGTTGGCTCAGTTGGTAGCACTCTGCCTTCTGAGCCGCTGGTCCCGGGTTCGATTCCCGGACAGGTCAAACATTTGTGTGTATGAACATGTCTGTTTGACCTGTGTCTGGGTGTGTGTATGTATATAAGTAAATATATAAGTATGTATATAAGTATATATCATTTATCAGGTTGCCATAGTACAGGCTCTGCCTAGTTTGGGACCTGAAGACCTTGTGTGAAAAAAAAATACATTATACCTAATTATCCATAATTTATTTATTGTATTTGTATTAGACTTATTTTGATTTACTACACAATAGTATTATTTTTATCAGTACACTACTTATAACTTTTGTTTTCACAACGCATAAATCAGTTTCGGAACTTTCGTGATTGGTATAATAACTCCCACCGTCGGTAATGTAAGTTCATAACTCACCGTATAATCATATAACTAGTAGATACGACTTTCTTACAGCCTTTCCGCTGCCACGAACTAATATATTTATCAAAATGTAGCTAATACATGTGATGTGCAAAAATATTGACCGGATCTGCAGACAGAGCTCGAACCCGCGTCTAATCAGTGCTACCAGTCCCAGACGCTCTGCTACCAAAAGTGCTTTTATTTTTTGCTTTATTAGCACAAAATAATTTGTATATGTTTATAAATAAAAGTCAGATTTGTCAATTTTTGAAATGGCTTTTAGCATGTTTGATGCTTCAGAATTTCGACAAACTACTGATTTAAACTAAAAATGAAATATATTATTTTTTAATTGAACCATTTATATGTTATATAAAATATTGTTAAATTATTCATTATTATTAAAAAAAAGAAAATGTTCCGCTGGATAAGAAAATTAAATCGATTTTATCAGTTATGTCAAAACTATGACTATACGAAAAGTATGTCCTCATAAATACCATTTCACGTATCTACTTCTGGATGGGAAAAAATACCACTTTTTGTTTTTGGAAAATTTCTTGGTATTAGGTATTTCGAAATGCGTTCATTTGAATTCGAATATATACGACTAGTTCACGCGCTGACAACTTGTACATGAAGATCCTTAAGCCTTATCGGCTGTCAATGTACAATCTGAAAGAAATGCTCCAAGAGCTATTTAAAATGACTAATTAACGGGGTCGAGTCACAACAAAGGAATTGTAGCAAATTAGTCACCTCGACTAACGGACTAACGGACTAACGGACTTCCTCTGAACCGAAATAAACTCGACTCATTTATATTTCTGCTTTTGGTGGATACATTTACGTTAGACAAAGTAACTATGTTACTAATATGCCAGATGATCCTCTATACCTCTGTGTCCTTGGAGCTTTGATCTTAATGTGTTGATCGACACAAATGCGATTTATCTGAAACAATATTCACACATAAACGCAATGATTTTATCTGTTGCCATTAGTATAATCTGGAGACGTTTATGGGCTAAGTTTTAAGAAGAAGAAAAGAAGATTAAAATCTGACCCTGTTACAGAATAGTTGCCCCTGCTTAACCTTTCCGCTACCGCTAAGAAAAGCAGTCGTTAAAAACGTTTATTTATCATTTAAGCCAATCATTATAGGAATATAGTTAATAGACTTAATCACTTAATAAGTTAAGTAAGAGTAATATAACCGCGAATGCTCAAATAAAAACTTTTTACATAAAGCTCCCGGTTCGCATTAAGACCGAAAGGGAAAGTTCCGGGTCCCTTTTAGCGAGTCACAAGTTTTCTATGTGCAAGAACCCCATGAATGGGCAATCCCAAATATTTTCGATCACGTACAAACTGTTTTTCTTTGGGAGTCGCCGTCGCCCAAACACCCCGACTATATATATATATATATATATATATATATATATATATATATATATATATATATATATATATATATATATATATATATATATATATATATATATATAATAGTGTGTGTCTCTTATTTAAAGGCCGGTATATATATTTGATTTAGTGAAAATAGACTTTTAGAGAAAACAACTTCGTTTGACTGGCTGCTTACTCCTCAGTCAAGATCCCTTTTCTTACACAAATGAGACAAATTCTATCGTCAATAATAAATACCAATATCACCTTATTATAAAGAGAAGGCGTAGGTACGGGGAGTATCTCGCTGCGCGCACTCGCGGCACAATCGAATCTAATCAACTATAAAGTGTGTTTGCTCATTAATTAGAAAGCATTATTTATTTGTGGACTGTATTGTTTGAAAATAATAGATTGTATCTCGAGGGAGCAAAATAATATGTTCACGGCGAGGGCGCTGTTGGAACCCCGGGCGGAGCGAAGGATTCAATATACTTACTTCGCTTGAGGAAAAAATAATTTTACGACCGTTTGACACTGATCCCACTATGAGAAAAATATATGACACTTTTAAATAGTACTACTAATGAATTGAATAAATAAAAAGCTACATCATCATCATCACCACCATCATCATCATCATCATCATATCTGCCATAAGATGTCCACTTCTGGACACAGGTCTCCCCCATTATTCCCCACAAGGACGCGTTGGAAGTGGCACGCATCAAATGGTACATAAAATATCATCACTACATAGTATAAAACAAAGTCGCTTTCTCTGTCCCTATATCCCCCTATGTATGCTTAAATCTCTAAAACTACGCAACGGATTTTGATGCGGTTTTTTCAGGTTGGACTGGATGATTATCGCATTATCAAGCATAGATTTTGGCCCACACTCCTGATCCCAACAGTGGCAACGTAACTCGAACTCGAAATCACTTTTATCCTCTAGGTACGCTAAATAAGTAAATACACATTTTAAATTTGAACGTTCTCGGCTCGTTGTCGCTGACAACTTAACGGCCTTTAGGGAAATTATGTTCCCAAATCGCATTGTTGTAATACAATGAAATATCAATGACCAATTCTTAGGGAAGTATTCTTAATTTATTTCAATGGCATCTGACACAAACAAAAATATCGCTAATAAAAAAAATTACTTGACCCACTAATGCGTATCTTAATAAAATGAAAATCAAAACAATCTACTGGAGGTAAATAAACGTATGTTTTACTTATAAAATAAACGATATTGTGTGATTGTTAGGCGAAAGTCTATGGCAAAGATTGTCATATCAAACAAAAGATAAAAGTATTTGAGAAGACCCTTCGAGTATTTACAGTTACGAAGAAACCAATTCTTTATAAATGTAATATCCGAGCCGAGCTTATCGTGAACATTCCTTACGAAATAAACATGAATTCAGTAATAACTTACAATATTTTAAAGATTTTATTTCAGCTCCTGTTTATAGTCGCACCGACATAAACCCGTAACAATAAACTGCGCGTATGCACACGTCTTGATCATATTTCGCTTTCGTTCGCTGCAGGATGTCGCTGCGCCCGCGTCTGCGCCCGCGCCCGCGCCCGCGCCTGCGCCTGCGACTGCGCCCGCGCCGTTTCTGTACTCTTCTCTTATCGCTCTTCGCCGCCGACATACATTCATACAATTATGTGATGATTATAACTTGGCAATAAATAAAAGAACTCTTTTGTCAAATAAACAGTTGATAAAATTGAGTGTAGCTTCTGATATAATGTGTATTGGAAGGAATATAGAGGAATATAGATATAGTTCAATATATCAACGGTTGAATTCTCTGATTAACGGCCACAGTAATGTTTTCTAACTTGCTTGTAGTCGCTATGTTTTTATCCCTTGAAAAAATAATTTTATATTCTATATATGTATGAAAGGTTTACGTATGCAGTTCGAATAGCCATCAGGGTCCGTTTAGTGCGATAATTATATTTTAAACTATGCATTCTAGTTATTATATGGATATATAATATTAAAATAATTGTATGTATAATACAAGTTAGTTGTTACTGTCTTTTCATTTGAAGGCTATTTGAACTTCAAACCGCGGTCAGGAACTTATTTTGCGTTGCTAACTACACAGACGAAAAGAGACTGCTCCGTCCTCATTGAACATGAATAAAACCATAGGCAGGTAAACTCGCGAGGCTACTGTCGCAAATGTGAAGTAGACACTAATATCGGGTATATTTACCGTCTACGATACAAGCGCGTACAGTATACAGAGTGTTGTATGTATTGCTTCCGGACATTTCGTCGATCGCTGCGGTCGACATCTTCAGTGGCTCAGGTCCGCGCGGGGACAAGAGCGTACAACTCTCCTTCGCGGCGTCTTCTCTGTTACTGATCAGTACCCAGGGTATTACTGCTAAACACATTGCTCATAGATAATTTTACCATTTTACTGGGAGTATAATTGTAAGGGCTACACAGATCTGATTCCTACCGCAATGCAATTTAGAGAAGGTCGCAATTGTTATTTTAGCGGAATGCCTAAGTTTATTTATGACTAGCGGCGCCCCGCCGTTTTGACGCGAAGTATTTATATTCCAAATTTAATGCAAATCTATCCAACCGTTTGAGCGTGAAAGAGTTACAAAGATCCATAAATCGATACAAATTTTCGCGTTTATAATATTAGTAGGATTACATATGACTGACCATTCCATTCATTAAGAATTGCTTGTGTTATTGTGTAAGAGATATGGTCCCCTGGTATACTGTTCAATATACTCTCCGATAAGCGGATCGTTCAAATAAAAAAGCCACTAACGGGCACCCGTGCAAGGAGTGCGGCAAAGTATCTAAATTGTTAAACGCTGTTGATGGCAGAGGACGACTCTACGAGCGCTTCCACCCAGTTAATTGTATGTATGTAATTACTATAATTAATTGTTATTCGTTGTCTTCTCTGAAGATGTAAATGGTTTTCTGAAGGTGCAAACGATTTGTTTACAACTAAAATAACTTAGCACAAATTTAAATATCGAAGGGTTTAGACTAGTGTTACCAATACAGTCATATTACCTGTTCCTAAAATCAAAAGCTTACAGTTGTAACGGATTTACCGTTAACAACATCGCCAGAGTTCCTACTAACCTAACTGTTTACTTACTTAACTAACTATTTAGGTTCACGGATTTATGTGAACACAATAATTGACGGTGTTGCGCCGCCATTATCACTTAGTACCAATATACTTACTTATATTATATATATAAAGCTCGATTACCACTGATTCACTCACTCACTCACTCACTCACTGATTGACAGAATTGTTCTCCTAGAAGGAGCTATGGGGGGTGTTTGTGGTGTAGGGGAAAAGTGTAGAGGAAGTTCCCGTGACCTCCAGAAAAATCCGAAAAGTGCCATTTTTGGTTTCCTTGATGGAACTGGTGTAGGGATCTCGGAAACTATAATCGATAGGGGGTATGTGTCAAAACTAAAAATGACTAAAACCCTGGGACCCTTTTGGAAAGTTGAAAAAAAATTACCCTCCCTAACAAAAAAGAGGTTCTCCCATACAAATTTAAAACGACCGCAGCTCCGGAACCGTTATAGGTGGGTATGGGGGGTTCAAACAAATATTATAGAGAGTTTGTAGGAGAATTTGAAGTTTTAGTCAAAAATTGCAAATTGGTCCTTCGACCCGGATACCAAAATCCAAGTTTGTCTGATCTGGCTGAAATTTGGTATTTAGGGAGATTGGGGGTCCCTGATTCTAAATATAAAAAAAATTTTTGGATGACGTCATTTTTTTTTTTTTTACTGGATGGGGATTTTCGCCGGCGATACAACGCCACGGCTGCGAGGCCGCAGGCCGAGCTTCAAACCTGCGAGGCCGAAGGCCGAGCTTCCAGGGCGAGGCCGAAGGCCGAGCTTTCGGCCCGCGAGGCCGAAGGCCGAGCGTGGCCTCCGCGAGGCCGTAGGCCGAGCCGCGTTAGTCACTTACGAGGCCGAAGGCCGAGTTCCGAATGGGGTGTAACGAATTAACGTCCCTCAGGTGAGTCGCTAACGAGGCCGAAGGCCGAGTCCCGAATGGGGGGTTTTTTCCACATCTCGAGCTGGTCTCCGAGGCAACGGCCTACGTCAACCACTGCACTTAGAGGTATGGTTCCTTAACAAAAGTCGTTAACAATCTTGGTGCGATCTTACAGCGACTAAAATTTTATCAAAAAAATCAACTTGCACATGGTAACCCTGCCGACACCTTGTACTGAACTAGAAGAAACTGTCACTTACTCGACTTGAATGAGAATTTTATATATATTTTTATAAACTGCAACTACAAATCTTGATAAATATTACTAATGCACATCGATAACGCGGGCTGCTCGCAGCCCGCGCACCACCCAACACCTAGTTATATTATATAAAGTTCGATTACCACTGACTCACTCACTCACTGACTCATTGACATCATTGTTCTCCCAGAAGGAGCGATGGGGGGTGTTTGTGATGTAGGGGAAAAGTGTAGAGGAGGTTCCCATGACCACCAGAAAAATCTGAAAAGTGTCATTTTTGGTTTCCTTGATGGAACTGGTGTACGGATCTCGGAAACTATAATCGATGGGGGGTAGGTGTCAAAACTAAAAATGACTAAAACCCTGGGACCTTTTTGGAAAGTTGAAAAAAAATTACCCTCCCGAACAAAAAAGAGGTTCTCCCATACAAATTTAAAACGACCGCAGCTCCCGAACCGTTATAGGTGGGTATGGGGGGTTTGAACATATGTTATAGAGGGTTTGTAGGGGAATTGGAGGTTTCTGTCAAAAATTAAAAATTGGTCCTTCGACCCGGATACCAAAATCCAAGTTGCTCTGATCTTGCTAAAAATTAGTATTTAGGGAGATTGGGGGTCCCTGATTCCAAATATGAAAAAATTTTTTTGATGACGTCATTTGTTTTTTTTTTACTGGATGGGGATTTTTGATGGCGAAACCACTTCTTATTTGCGAGGCCGCAGGCCGAGCTTCAAACCTGCGAGGCCGAAGGCCGAGCTTCGAGGGCGAGGCCGTAGGCCGAGCTTTCGGCCCGCGAGGCCGAAGGCCGAGCGTGGCCTCCGCGAGGCCGCAGGCCGAGCCGTGTTAGTCACTTACGAGGCCGAAGGCCGAGTTCCGAATGGGGTGTTACGCATTTTCTTTCCTTAGGAGAGTCACTAACGAGGCCGAAGGCCGAGTCCCGAATGGGGAGTTTTTTTTTCACATCTCGAGCTGGTCTTTGATGCAACCGCTCACGGGAACTAAAAGTATCTGTCAGTTGTTCGACTTGCATAAAAATTTTTAAATCTGTTTATTTACTGGATGGGGATTTTCGCTGGCGATATAACGCCACAGTTGCGAGGCCGCAGGCCGAGCTTCAAACCTGCGAGGCCGAAGGCCGAGCTTTCGGCCCGCGAGGCCGAAGGCCGAGCGTGGCCTCCGCGAGGCCGTAGGCCGAGCCGTGTTAGTCACTTACGAATGGGGTGTTACGCGTTTACATTCCTTAGGAGAGTCACTAACGAGGCCGAAGGCCGAGTCCCGAATGGGGAGCTTTTTCCACATCTCGAGCTGGTCTCCGAGACAACTGCCCACGTTAACCACTGCACTTAGAGGTATGGTCCCTTAACAAAAGTCGTTTACAATCTTGGTGCGATTTTACAGCGACTAAAATTTTATCAAAAAAATCAACTTGCACATGGTAACCCTGCCCACACTTTGTACTGAACTAGAAGAAACTGTCACTTACTCTACTTGTATGAGAATTTTATATATTTTTGCCAACTGCAACTAAAACTTTAATTAAAAATACAAATGCACATCGATAACGCGGGCTGCTCGCAGCCCGCGCACCACCCGAAATACTAGTTATAATATATAAAGCTGCTCTACCACTGATTGACTCACTGACAGAATTGTTCTCCCAGAAGGAGTATTTTTGGGTTGAAATTATGGTGTGGACTGTATAGAGAGTGCCCACGTGACCTCCAGAAAAATCCGAAAAGTGTCATTTTTGGTTTCCATCATGGAACTGGTGTACGGATCTCGAAAACCATAAGCGATGGGGGGTAGGTTTCAAAACAAAAAATGACTAAAACCCTGGGAACCTTTTGGAAAAATGAATAAATTTACCCTACCTATTAAAAAAGAGGTTTCCCCATACAAATTTAAAACGACCGCAGCTCCGGAACCGTTATAGGTAGCTATGGGGGGTTCAAACAAATGTTATAGAGGTTTTGTAGGGAAATTTGGGGTTTTTGTCAAAAATTGCAAATTGGTCCTTCGAACCGGATACCAAAATCCAAGTTGCTCTGATCTGTCTGAAATTAAGTATTTAGGGAGATTTGGGGTCCCTGATTCGAAATATGAAAAAAGGTTTTTGATGACGTCATTTGTTTTTTTTTTACGGGATGCGGAATTTTGGTGGCGAATCCACATTCCCTTTGCGAGGCCGTAGGCCGAGCTGCAATCGAGCGAGGCCGCAGGCCGAGCTGTGGAGGCGAGGCCGAAGGCCGAGCTCCACCTTAGCGAGGCCGGAGGCCGAGCTGTAGGCCTGCGAGGCCGAAGGCCGAGCTGGCCGTCATTAGGAACAGCTTAAAAACATTCCCTTTGTAACTTGCGAGGCCGCAGGCCGAGCCTTAAACACCGCGAGGCCGAAGGCCGAGCTTCAAACCTGCGAGGCCGGAGGCCGAGCTTTCGGCCCGCGAGGCCGAAGGCCGAGCGTGGCCTCCGCGAGGCCGTAGGCCGAGCCGTGTTAGTAACTTACGAGGCCGAAGGCCGAGTTCCGAATGGGGTGTACCTCATTAACGCATCCTATGGAAGTCGCTAACGAGGCCGAAGGCCGAGTCATGGATGGGGAGTTTTTTCCACATCGCGAGCTGGTGTTTGATGCAACCGCTCACGGGAACTAAAAGTATCTGTCAGTTGTTCGACTTGCATGAAAATTTTTAAATCTTTTTATTTACTGGATGGGGATTTTCGCTAGCGATACAATGCCACGGTTGCGAGGCCGCAGGCCGAGCTTCAAACCTGCGAGGCCGAAGGCCGAGCTTTCGGCCCGCGAGGCCGTAGGCCGAGCCGTGTTAGTCACTTACGAATGGGGTGTTACGCGTTTACATTCCTTAGGAGAGTCACTAACGAGGCCGAAGGCCGAGTCCCGAATGGGAAGTTTTTTTTCCAAATCTCGAGCTGGTCTCCGAGGCAACTGCCCACGTTAACCACTGCACTTAGAGGTATGGTCCCTTAACAAAAGTCGTTTACAAACTTAGTGCGATTTTACAGCGACTAAAATTGTATCAAAAAAATCAACTTGCAAATGGTAACCCTGCTCACACTTTCTACTGAAATAGATGAAACTGTGAGTTATTCGATTTGCATGAGAATTTTATATCTTTTTAGCAACTGCAACGACATTTTTGTTAATAAAACTAATGCACATCGATAACGTGGGCTGCTCGCAGCCCGCGCGCCACCCAAATACTAGTTATATTATATAAAGTTCGATTACCACTGACTGACTCACTGACTCACTCATTGACATCATTGTTCTCCCAGAAGGAGCGATGGGGGGTGTTTGTGTTGTAAGGGAAAAGTGTAGAGAAGGTTCCTATGACCACCAGAAAAATCCGAAAAATGTCATTTTTGGTTTCCTTGATGGAACTGATGTAGGGATCTCGGAAACCATAATCGATGGGGGGTAGGTGCTAAAACTAAAAATGACTAAAACCCTGGGACCTTTTTGGAAAATTGAAAAAAAATTACCCTCCCGAACAAAAAAGAGGTTCTCCCATACAAATTTAAAACGACCGCAACTCCGGAACCGTTATAGGTAGGTATGGGGGGTTCGAACAAATATTATAGAGGGTTTGTAGGGGAATTTGGGGTTTTAGTCGAAAATTGAAAATTGGTCCTTCGACCCGGATACCAAAATCCAAGTTGCTCCGATCTGGCTGAAATTTGGTATTTAGGGAGATTGGGGGTCCCTGATTCCAAATATGAAAAAATTTTTTGGATGACGTCATTTGTTTTTTTTTTACTGGATGGGGATTTTTGATGGCGAAACCACTTCTTATTTGCGAGGCCGCAGGCCGAGCTTCAAACCTGCGAGGCAGAAGGCCGAGCTTCCAGGGCGAGGCCGAAGGCCGAGCTTTCGGCCCGCGAGGCCGAAGGCCGAGCGTGGCCTCCGCGAGGCCGTAGGCCGAGCCATGTTAGTCACTTACGAGGCCGAAGGCCGAGTTCCGAATGGGGTGTTACGCATTTACATTCCTTAGGAGAGTCACTAACGAGGCCGAAGGCCGAGTCCCGAATGGGGAGTTTTTTTCTACATCTCGAGCTGGTCTTTGATGCAACCGCTCACGGGAACTAAAAGTATCTGTCAGTTGTTCGACTTGCATGAAAATTTTTAAATCTTTTTATTTTCTGGATGGGGATTTTCGCTGACGATACAACTCCACGGTTGCGAGGCCGCAGGCCGAGCTTCAAACCTGCGAGGCCGAAGGCCGAGCTTTCGGCCCGCGAGGCCGAAGGCCGAGCGTGGCCTCCGCGAGGCCGTAGGCCGAGCCGTGTTAGTCACTTACGAGGCGGAAGGCCGAGTTCCGAATGGGGTGTAACGAATTAACGTCCCTCAGGTGAGTCGCTAACGAGGCCGAAGGCCGAGTCCCGAATGGGGGGTTTTTTCGACATCTCGAGCTGGTCTCCGAGGCAACGGCCCACGTCAACCACTGCACTTAGAGGTATGGTTCCTTAACAAAAGTCGTTTACAATCTTGGTGCGATCTTACAGCGACTAAAATTTTATCGAAAAAATAAACTTGCACATGGTAACCCTGCTCACACTTTGTACTGAACTAGAAGAAACTGTCCCTTTCTCGACTTGTATGAGAATTTTTAAATATTTTTTTCAACTGCAACTAAAATTTTAAAAAATATACAAATGCACATCGATAACGCGGGCTGCTCGCAGCCCGCGCACCACCCAACACCTAGTTATTATAATATATAAAGCTCGATTACCACTCACTGACTCACTGACTCATTGACATCATTGTTCTCCTAGAAGGAGCGATGGGGGGTATTTGTGGTGTAGAGGAAAAGTGTAGAGGAGGTTCCCATGACCACCAGAAAAATCCGAAAAGTGTCATTTTTGGTTTCCTTGATGGAACTGGTGTACGGATCTCGGAAACCATAATCGATGGGGGGTAGGTGTCAAAACTAAAAATGACTCAAACCCTGGGACCCTTTTAGAAAGTTGAAAAAAAATTACCCTCCCAAACAAAAAAGAGGTTCTCCCATACAAATTTAAAACGACCGCAACTCCGGAACCGTTATAGGTGGGTATGGGGGGTTCGAACAAATGTTATAGAGGGTTTGTAGGAAAATTTGGGGTTTTAGTCGAAAATTGAAAATTGGTCCTTCGACCCGGATACCAAAATCTAAGTTGCTCCGATCTGGTTGAAATTTGGTATTTAGGGAGATTGGGGGTCCCTGATTCCAAATATGGAAAAAAATTTTGGATGACGTCATTTGTTTTTTTTTTTTACTGGATGGGGATATTTGATGGCGAAACCACTTCTTATTTGCGAGGCCGCAGGCCGAGCTTCAAACCTGCGAGGCCGAAGGCCGAGCATCGAGGGCGAGGCCGAAGGCCGAGCTTTCGGCCCGCGAGGCCGAAGGCCGAGCGTGGCCTCCGCGAGGCCGCAGGCCGAGCCGTGTTAGTCACTTACGAGGCCGTAGGCCGAGTTCCGAATGGGGTGTTACGCATTTACATTCCTTAGGAGAGTCACTAACGAGGCCGAAGGCCGAGTTCAGAATGGGGAGTTTTTACCACATCTCGAGCTGGTCTTTGATGCAACCGCTCACGGGAACTAAAAGTATCTGTCAGTTGTTCGACTTGCATGAGAATTTTTAAATCTTTTAATTTACTGGATGGGGATTTTCGCTGGCGATACAACGCCACGGTTGCGAGGCCGCAGGCCGAGCTTCAAACCTGCGAGGCCGAAGGCCGAGCTTTCGGCCCGCGAGGCCGAAGGCCGAGCGTGGCCTCCGCTTGGCCGTAGGCCGAGCCTTGTTAGTCACTTACGAATGGGGTGTTACGCGTTTACATTCTTTAGGAGAGTCACTAACGAGGCCGAAGGCCGAGTCCCGAATGGGGAGTTTATTCCACATCTCGAGCTGGTCTCCGAGGCAACTGCCCACGTTAACCACTGCACTTAGAGGTATGGTCCCTTAACAAAAGTCGTTTACAATCTTGGTGCGATTTTACAGCGACTAAAATTTTATCAAAAAAATCAACTTGCACATGGTAACCCTGCCCACACTTTGTACTGAACTAGAAGAAACTGTCACTTACTCGACTTGTATGAGAATTTTATATATATTTTTAAAACTGCAACTAAAATTTTGATAACAATACAAATGCACATCGATAACGCGGGCTGCTCGCAGCCCGCGCACCACCCGAAATACTAGTTATAATATATAAAGCTGAAGACCCACTCATTGACTCACTGACATCATTGTTCTCCTAGAAGGAGTATTTTTGGGTTGAAATTATGGTGTGGACTGTATAGAGAGTGCCCACGTGACCTCCAGAAAAATCCGAAAAGTGTCATTTTTGGTTTCCTTCATGGAACTGGTGTACGGATCTCGGAAACCATAAGCGATGGGGGGTAGGTGTCAGAACTAAAAATGACTAAAACCTTGGGAACCTTTTGGAAAGTTGAAAAAAATTACCCTACCTATTAAAAAAGAGGTTTCCCCATACAAATTTAAAACGACCGCAGCTCCGGAACCGTTATAGGTGGGTATGGGGAGTTCAAACAAATGTCATAGAGGGTTTGTAGGGAAATTTGGGGTTTTGGTCAAAAATTGCAAATTGGTCCTTCGAACCGGATACCAAAATTCAAGTTGCTCCGATCTGACTGAAATTAAGTATTAAGGGAGATTTGGGGTCCCTGATTCGAAATATGAAAAAAGTTTTTTGATGACGTCATTAGTTTTTTTTTTACTGGATGCGGATTTTTGGTGGCGAAACCACATTCTCTTTGCGAGGCCGTAGGCCGAGCTGTAATCGAGCGAGGCCGCAGGCTGAGCTGTGGAGGCGAGGCCGAAGGCCGAGCTCCACCCTAGCGAGGCCGGAGGCCGAGCTGTAGGCCTGCGAGGCCGAAGGCCGAGCTGGCCGTCATTGGGAACAGCTTAAAATCATTCCCTTTGTAACTTGCGAGGCCGCAGGCCGAGCTTTAAACACCGCGAGGCCGAAGGCCGAACTTCAAACCTGCGAGGCCGGAGGCCGAGCTTCCGGCCCGCGAGGCCGAAGGCCGAGCGTGGCCTCCGCGAGGCCGTAGGCCGAGCCGTGTTAGTAACTTACGAGGCCGAAGGCCGAGTTCCGAATGGGGTGTACCTCATTAACGCATCCTATGGAAGTCGCTTACGAGGCCGAAGGCCGAGTCCCGGATGGGGAGTTTTTTCCACATCTCGAGCTGGTCTTTGATGCAACCGCTCACGGGAACTAAAAGTATCTGTCAGTTGTTCGACTTGCATTAGAATTTTTAAATTTACTGGATTGGGATTTTCGCTGGCGGTACAACGCCACGGTTGCGAGGCCGCAGGCCGAGCTTCAAACCTGCGAGGCCGAAGGCCGAGCTTCCAGGGCGAGGCCGAAGGCCGAGCTTTCGGCCCGCGAGGCCGAAGGCCGAGCGTGGCCTCCGCGAGGCCGTAGGCCGAGCCGTGTTAGTCACTTACGAATGGGGTGTTACGCGTTTACATTCCTTAGTCGAGTCACTAACGAGGCCGAGTCCCGAATGGGGAGTTTATTCCACATTTAGAGCTGGTCTCCGAGGCAACTGCCCACGTTAACCACTGCACTTAGAGGTATGGTCCCGTAACAATAGTCGTTTACAATCTTGGTGCGATTTTACAGCGACTAAAATTTTATCAAAAAAATCAACTTACACATGGTAACCCTGCCACACTTTGTACTGATTTAGAAGAAACTGTCATTGATTCGACTTGTATGAGAATTATATATTTATTTTTTTAACTACAATAACATTTTTGTTAATAATACTAATGCACATCGATAACGCGGGCTGCTCGCAGCCCGCGCGCCACCCAAATACTAGTTTATATATATAAAGCTCGATTACCACTGACTCACTCACTGACTGACTGACTGATTGACATAATTGTTCTCCTAGAAGGAGCTATGGGGGGTGTTTGTGATGTAGGGAAAAAGTGTAGAGGAAGTTCCCGTGACCTCCAGAAAAATCCGAAAAGTGTCATTTTTGGTTTCCATCATGGAACTGGTGTAGGGATCTCGGAAACTATAATCGATGGGGGGTTGGTGTCAAAACTAAAAATGACTAAAACCCTGGGATCCTTTTAAAAAGTTGAAAAAAAATTACCCTCCCGAACAAAAAAGAGGTTCTCCCATACAAATTTAAAACGACCGCAGCTCCGGAACCATTATAGGTGGGTATGGGGGGTTTGAACAAATATTATAGAGGGTTTGTAGGAGAATTTGGGTTTTTAGTCAAAAATTGCAAATTGGTCCTTCGACCCGGATACCAAAATCCAAGTTTGTCTGATCTGGCTGAAATTTGGTATTTAGGGAGATTGGGGGTCCCTGATTTTAAATATAAAAAAATTTTTTGGATGACGTCATTTTTTTTTTTTTTACTGTATGGGGATTTTCGCTGGCGATACAACGCCACGGCTGCGAGGCCGCAGGCCGAGCTTCAAACCTGCGAGGCCGAAGGCCGAGCTTCCAGGGCGAGGCCGAAGGCCGAGCTTTCGGCCCGCGAGGCCGAAGGCCGAGCGTGGCCTCCACGAGGCCGTAGGCCGAGCCATGTTAGTCACTTACGAGGCCGAAGGCCGAGTTCCGAATGGGGTGTTACGCATTTACATTCCTTAGGAGAGTCACTAACGAGGCCGAAGGCCGAGTCCCGAATGGGGAGTTTTTTTTTACTTCTCGAGCTGGTCTCCGAGGCAACTGCCCACGTTAACCACTGCACTTAGAGGTATGGTCCTTTAACAAAACTCGATTACAATCTTGGGGCGATTTTACAGCGACTAAAATTTTATCAAAAAAATCAACTTGCACATGGTAACACTGCCCACACTTTGTACTGAACTAGAAGAAACTGTCACTTACTCGACTTGTATGACAGTTTTATATAATTTATAAACTGCAACTAAAACTTCAATTAAAAATACAAATGCACATCGATAACGCGGGCTGCTCGCAGCCCGCGCACCACCCAATACCTAGTTATATATATATAAAGCTCGATTACCACTGACTCACTCACTGACTGACTGACTGATTGACATAATTGTTCTCCTAGAAGGAGCTATGGGGGGTGTTTGTGATGTAGGGAAAAAGTGTAGAGAAAGTTCCCGTGACCTCCAGAAAAATCCGAAAAGTGTCATTTTTGGTTTCCATCATGGAACTGGTGTAGGGATCTCGGAAACTATAATCGATGGGGGGTAGGTGTCAAAACTAAAAATGACTAAAACCCTGGGATCCTTTTAAAAAGTTGAAAAAAAATTACCCTCCCGAACAAAAAAGAGGTTCTCCCATACAAAATTAAAACGATCGCAACTCCGGAACCGTTATAGGTAGGTATGGGGGTATCGAACAAATGTTATAGAGGGTTTGTAGGGGAATTCGAGGTTTCTGTCAAAAATTAAAAATTGGTCCTTCGACCCGGATACCAAAATCCAAATTTGTCTGATCTGGCTGAAATTTGGTATTTAGGAACATTGGGAGTCCCTGATTCCAAATATAAAAAAAAATTTTGGATGACGTCATTTTTTTTTTTTTTACTGGATGGGGATTTTCGCTGGCGATACAACGCTACGGCTGCGAGGCCGCAGGCCGAGCTTCAAACCTGCGAGGCCGAAGGCCGAGCTTCGAGGGCGAGGCCGAAGGCCGAGCTTTCGGCCCGCGAGGCCGAAGGCCGAGCGTGGCCTCCGCGAGGCCGTAGGCCGAGCCGTGTTAGTCACTTACGAGGCCGAAGGCCGAGTTCCGAATGGGGTGTAACGAATCAACGTCCCTCAGGTGAGTCGCTAACGAGGCCGAAGGCCGAGTCCCGAATGGGGAGTTTTTTTTCCACATCTCGAGCTGGTCTCCGAGGCAACTGCCCACGTTAACCACTGCACTTAGAGGTATGGTCCCTTAACAAAAGTCGTTTACAATCTTGGTGCGATTTTACAGCAACTAAAATTTTATCAAAAAAATCAACTTGCACATGGTAACCCTGCTCACACTTTGTACTGAACTAGAAGAAACTGTCACTTACTCGATTTGTATGAGAATTTTATATATTTTTTTAACTGCAATTACCAGTTTGATAAAAGTTACTAATGCACATCGATAACGCGGGCTGCTCGCAGCCCGCGCACCACTGAACACCTAGTTATTATATTATATAAAGTTCGATTACCACTGACTGACTCACTCACTGACTGACTCATTGACATCATTGTTCTCCCAGAAGGAGCGATGGGGGGTGTTTGTGATGTAGAGGAAAAGTGTAGAGGAGGTTTCTATGACCACCAGAAAAATCCGAAAAGTGTCATTTTTGGTTTCCTTGATGGAACTGGTGTACGGATCTCGGAAACCATAATCGATGGGGGGTAGGTGTCAAAACTAAAACTGACTAAAACCCTGGGACCTTTTTGGAAAGTTGAAAAAAAATTACCCTCCCGAACAAAAAAGAGGTTCTCCCATACAAATTTAAAACGACCGCAGCTCCCGAACCGTTATAGGTGGGTATGGGGGGTTTGAACAAATGTTATAGAGGGTTTGTAGGAGAATTTGGGGTTTTAGTCAAAAATTGAAAATTGGTCCTTCGACCCGGATACCAAAATCCAAGTTGCTCCGATCTGGCTGAAATTTGGTATTTAGGGAGATTGGGGGTCCCTGATTCCAAATATGAAAAAATTTTTTGGATGACGTCATTTGTTTTTTTTTTACTGGATGGGGATTTTTGATGGCGAAACCACTTCTTATTTGCGAGGCCGCAGGCCGAGCTTCAAACCTGCGAGGCCGAAGGCCGAGCTTCGAGGGCGAGGCCGAAGGCCGAGCTTTCGGCCCGCGAGGCCGAAGGCCGAGCGTGGCCTCCGCGAGGCCGTAGGCCGAGCCGTGTTAGTCACTTACGAGGCCGAAGGCCGAGTTCCGAATGGGGTGTTACGCATTAACATTCCTTAGGAGAGTCACTAACGAGGCCGAAGGCCGAGTTCAGCATGGCGAGTTTTTACCACATCTCGAGCTGGTCTTTGATGCAACCGCTCACGGGAACTAAAAGTATCTGTCAGTTGTTCGACTTGCATGAGAATTTTTAAATCTTTTTATTTACTGGATGGGGATTTTTGCTGGCGATACATCGCCACGGTTGCGAGGCCGCAGGCCGAGCTTCAAACTTGCGAGGCCGAAGGCCGAGCTTTCGGCCCGCGAGGCCGAAGGCCGAGCTTGGCCTCCGCGAGGCCGTAGGCCGAGCCGTGTTATTCACTTACGAATGGGGTGTTACGCGTTTACATTACTTAGGAGAGTCACTAACGAGGCCGAAGGCCGAGTCCCGAATGGGGAGTTTTTTTTCCACATCTCGAGCTGGTCTCCGAGGCAACTGCCCACGTTAACCACTGCACTTAGAGGTATGGTACCTTCACAAAAGTCGTTTACAATCTTGGTGCGATTTTACAGCGACTAAAATTTTATCAAAAAAAATCAACTTGCACATGGTAACCCTGCTCACACTTTGTACTGAACTAGAAGAAACTGTCCCTTTCTCGACTTGTATGAGAATTTTTATATTTTTTTTTCAACTGCAACTAAAATTTTAAAAAATATACAAATGCACATCGATAACGCGGGCTGCTCGCAGCCCGCGCACCACCCGAAATACTAGTTATAATATATAAAGCTGCACTACCACTGATTGACTCACTGACAGAATTGTTCTCCCAGAAGGAGTGCTTTTGGGTTAGAAATATATAGTGGACTATATAGAGAGTGCCCACGTGACCTCCAGAAAAATCCGAAAAGTGTCAGTTTTGGTTTCCATCATGGAACTGGTGTACGGATCTCGAAAACCATAAGCGATGGGGGGTAGGTGTCAAAACTAAAAATGACTAAAACCCTGGGACCCTTTTGGAAAGTTGAATAAAATTACCCTACCTATTAAAAAAGAGGTTTCCCCATACAAATTTAAAACGACCGCAGCTCCGGAACCGTTATAGGTAGCTATGGGGAGTTCAAACAAATGTCATAGAGGGTTTGTAGGGAAATTTGGGGTTTTTGTCAAAAATTGCAAATTGGTCCTTCGAACCGGATACCAAAATTCAAGTTGCTCCGATCTGGCTGAAATTAGGTATTTAGGGAGATTTGGGGTCCCTGATTCGAAATATGAAAAAAGTTTTTTGATGACGTCATTTGTTTTTTTTTTACTGGATGCGGATTTTTGGTGGCGAAACCACATTCTCTTTGCGAGGCCGCAGGCCGAGCTGCAATCGAGCGAGGCCGCAGGCCGAGCTGTGGAGGCGAGGCCGAAGGCCGAGCTCCACCCTAGCGAGGCCGGAGGCCGAGCTGTAGGCCTGCGAGGCCGAAGGCCGAGCTGGCCGTCATTACGAACAGCTTAAAAACATTCCCTTTGTAACTTGCGTGGCCGCAGGCCGAGCCTTAAACACCGCGAGGCCGAAGGCAGAGCTTCAAACCTGCGAGGCCGGAGGCCGAGCTTTCGGCCCGCGAGGCCGAAGGCCGAGCGTGGCCTCCGCGAGGCCGTAGGCCGAGCCGTGTTAGTAACTTACGAGGCCGAAGGCCGAGTTCCGAATGGGGTGTACCTCATTAACGCATCCTATGGAAGTCGCTAACGAGGCCGAAGGCCGAGTCCCGGATGGGGAGTTTTTTCCACATCTCGAGCTGGTCTCCAATGCAACTGCCCACGATAACCACTGCACTTAGAGATATGGTCTCTTAACAAAAGTCGTTTACAATCTTGGGGCGAATTTACAGCGACTAAAATTTTATCAAAAAAATCAACTTGCACATGGTAACTCTGTTCTCACTTTATACTGAACTTGAAGAAGCCGTCTTTACCAACGCGAGGCCGAAGGCCGAGCTTCAAACCTGCGAGGCCGAAGGCCGAGCTTCAAATCTGCGAGGCCGAAGGCCGAGCTCGAATGAGGTGTAACGCATCAACGTACCATATGGGAGTCACTAACGAGGCCTAAGGCCGAGTTCCGGATAACGAGTATTTTCACATATCGAGCTGGTCTCCGAGGCAACTGCCCACGTTAACCACTGCATTTAGAGGTAGGGTCCTTTAACAAAAGTCGTTTACAATCTTGGTCCGGTTTTACCGCGACTTAAATTTAATTGAAAAAATCAACTTGCACATGGTAACCCTGCTCACACTTTCTACTGAAATAGATGAAGCTGTGAGTTATTCGATTTGCATGAGAATTTTATATCTTTTTAGCAACTGCAACGACATTTTTGTTAATAATACTAATGCACATCGATAACGCGGGCTGCTCGCAGCCCGCGCACAACCGAACATCTAGTTATATATATAAAGCTCGATTACCACTGACTGATTGACTGACTCACTGACTCACTGATTGACAGAATTGTTCTCCTAGAAGGAGCGATGGGGGGTGTTTGTGGTGTAGGGGAAAAGTGTAGAGGAGGTTCCCGTGACCTCCAGAAAAATCCGAAAAGTGTCATTTTTGGTTTCCATCATGGAACTGGTGTAGGGATCTCGGAAACCATAATAGATGGGGTGTAGGTGCCAAAACTAAAAATGACTAAAACCCTGGGATCCTTTTAAAAAGTTGAAAAAAAATTACCCTCCCGAACAAAAAAGAGGTTCTCCCATACAAATTTAAAACGACCGCAGCTCCGGAACCGTTATAGATGGGTATGGGGGGTTCGAACAAATATTATAGAGGGTTTGTAGGGGAATTTGATTAATCTGTCAAAAATTGCAAATTGGTCCTTCGACCCGGATACCAAAATTCAAAATTCAGGTCCGATCTGGCTGAAATTTTGAATTTAGGGAGATTGGGGGTCCCTGATTCCAAATATAAAAAAATTTTTGGATGACGTCATTTGTTTTTTTTTTACTGGATGGGGATTTTCGCTGGTGATACAACGCCACGGCTGCGAGGCCGCAGGCCGAGCTTCAAACCTGCGAGGCCGAAGGCCGAGCTTCCAGGGCGAGGCCGAAGGCCGAGCCTCCCGCCCGCGAGGCCGAAGGCCGAGCGTGGCCTCCGCGAGGCCGCAGGCCGAGCCGTGTTAGTCACTTACGAGGCCGAAGGCCGAGTTCCGAATGGGGTGTTACGCATTTACATTCCTTAGGAGAGTCACTAACGAGGCCGAAGGCCGAGTCCCGAATGGGGAATTTTTTTTCCACATCTCGAGCTGGTCTTTGATGCAACCGCTCACGGGAACTAAAAGTATCTGTCAGTTGTTCGACTTGCATGAGAATTTTTAAATCTTTTTATTTACTGGATGGGGATTTTCGCTGGCGATACAACGCCACGGTTGCGAGGCCGCAGGCCGAGCTTCAAACCTGCGAGGCCGAAGGCCGAGTTTCGGCCCGCGAGGCCGAAGGCCGAGCGTGGCCTCCGCGAGGCCGTAGGCCGAGTTCCGAATGGGGTGTTACGCATTTACATTCCTTAGGAGAGTCACTAACGAGGCCGAAGGCCGAGTCCAGAATGGGGAATTTTTTTTCCACATCTCGAGCTGGTCTCCGAGGCAACGGCCCACGTTAACCACTGCACTTAGAGGTATGGTCCCTTAACAAGAGTCGTTTACAATCTTGGTGCGATTTTACAGCGATTAAAATTTTATCAAAAAAATCAACTTGCACATGGTAACCCTGCCCACACTTTGTACTGAACTAGAAGAAACTGTCACTTCCTCGACTTGTATAAGAATTTTATTTATATTTTTTAAACTGCAACTAAAACTATAATAAAAAATACAAATGCACATCGATAACGCGGGCTGCTCGCAGCCCGCGCACCACCCAACACCTAGTAATATATATAAAGCTCGATTACCACTGACTCACTCACTGACTGACTGACTGATTGACATAATTGTTCTCCTAGAAGGAGCGATGGGGGGTGTTTGTGGTGTAGGGAAAAAGTGTAGAGGAGGTTCCCGTGACCTCCAGAAAAATCCGAAAAGTGTCATTTTTGGTTTCCATCATGGAACTGGTGTAGGGATCTCGGAAACTATAATCGATGGGGGGTTGGTGTCAAAACTAAAAATGACTAAAACCCTGGGATCCTTTTAAAAAGTTAAAAAAAAATTACCCTCCCGAACAAAAAAGAGGTTCTCGCATACAAAATTAAAACGATCGCAACTCCGGAACCGTTATAGGTAGGTATGGGGGGTTTGAACAAATGTTATAGAGGGTTTGTAGGAGAATTTGAGGTTTTAGTCGAAAATTGAAAACTGGTCCTTCGACCCGGATACCAAAATCTAAGTTGCTCCGATCTGGTTGAAATTTAGTATTTAGGGAGATTGGGGGTCCCTGATTCTAAATATGAAAAAAATTTTGGATGACGTCATTTGTTTTTTTTTTACTGGATGGGGATATTTGATGGCGAAACCACTTCTTATTTGCGAGGCCGCAGGCCGAGCTTAAAACTTGCGAGGCCGAAGGCCGAGCTTTCGGCCCGCGAGGCCGAAGGCCGAGCGTGGCCTCCGCGAGGCCGCAGGCCGAGCCGTGTTAGTCACTTACGAGGCCGTAGGCCGAGTTCCGAATGGGGTGTTACGCATTTACATACGCATTTACATTCCTTAGGAGAGTCACTAACGAGGCCGAAGGCCGAGTCCCGAATGGGGGGTTTTCCCACATTTTGAGCTGGTCTTTGATGCAACCGCTCACGGGAACTAAAAGTATCTGTCAGTTGTTCGACTTGCATGAGAATTTTTTAATCTTTTTATTTACTGGATGGGGATTTTCGCTGGCGATACAACGCCACGGTTGCGAGGCCGCAGGCCGAGCTTCAAACCTGCGAGGCCGAAGGCCGAGCTTTCGGCCCGCGAGGCCGAAGGCCGAGCGTGGCCTCCGCGAGGCCGTGGGCCGAGCCGTGTTAGTCACTTACGAATGGGGTGTTACGCGTTTACATTCCTTAGGAGAGTTACTAACGAGGCCGAAGGCCGAGTCCCGAATGGAGAGTTTTTTTTCCACATCTCGGGCTGGTCTCCGAGGCAACGGCCCACGTTAACCACTGCACTTAGAGGTATGGTCCCTGAACAAAAGTCGTTTACAATCTTGGGGCGATTTTACAGCGACTAAAATTTAATAAAAAAAATCAACTTGCACATGGTAACCCTGCTCACACTTTGTACTGAACTAGATGAAACTGTCACTTACTCGGATCACTTACTAGGGATCTCGGAAACTATAATCGATGGGGGGTTGGTGTCAAAACTAAAAATGACTAAAACCCTGGGATCCTTTTAAAAAGTTGAAAAAAAATTACCCTCCCGAACAAAAAAGAGGTTCTCCCATACAAATTTAAAACGACCGCAGCTCCGGAACCATTATAGGTGGGTATGGGGGGTTTGAACAAATATTATAGAGGGTTTGTAGGAGAATTTGGGTTTTTAGTCAAAAATTGCAAATTGGTCCTTCGACCCGGATACCAAAATCCAAGTTTGTCTGATCTGGCTGAAATTTGGTATTTAGGGAGATTGGGGGTCCCTGATTTTAAATATAAAAAAATTTTTTGGATGACGTCATTTTTTTTTTTTTTACTGTATGGGGATTTTCGCTGGCGATACAACGCCACGGCTGCGAGGCCGCAGGCCGAGCTTCAAACCTGCGAGGCCGAAGGCCGAGCTTCCAGGGCGAGGCCGAAGGCCGAGCTTTCGGCCCGCGAGGCCGAAGGCCGAGCGTGGCCTCCACGAGGCCGTAGGCCGAGCCATGTTAGTCACTTACGAGGCCGAAGGCCGAGTTCCGAATGGGGTGTTACGCATTTACATTCCTTAGGAGAGTCACTAACGAGGCCGAAGGCCGAGTCCCGAATGGGGAGTTTTTTTTTACTTCTCGAGCTGGTCTCCGAGGCAACTGCCCACGTTAACCACTGCACTTAGAGGTATGGTCCTTTAACAAAACTCGATTACAATCTTGGGGCGATTTTACAGCGACTAAAATTTTATCAAAAAAATCAACTTGCACATGGTAACACTGCCCACACTTTGTACTGAACTAGAAGAAACTGTCACTTACTCGACTTGTATGACAGTTTTATATAATTTATAAACTGCAACTAAAACTTCAATTAAAAATACAAATGCACATCGATAACGCGGGCTGCTCGCAGCCCGCGCACCACCCAATACCTAGTTATTATAATATATAAAGCTGCTCTACCACTGATTGACTGACTCACTGACATCATTGTTCTCCCAGAAGGAGTGTTTTTGGGGTAAAATTATATAGTGGACTGTATAGGGAGTGCCCACGTGACCTAGGGAAAAATCCGAAAAGTGTCATTTTTGGTTTCCTTGATGGAACTGGTGTAGGGATCTCGAAAACCATAATCGATGGGGGGTAGGTGTCAAAACTAAAAATGACTAAAACCCTGGGACCCTTTTGGAAAATTGAAAAAAAATTACCCTCCCGAACAAAAAAGAGGTTCTCCCATACAAATTTAAAACGATCGCAACTCCTAAACCGTTATCGATAGGTATGGAGGGTTTGAACAAATGTCATAGAGGTTTTGTAGGGAAATTTGGGATTTTTGTCAAAAATTGCAAATTGGTCCTTCGAACCGGATACCAAAATCCAAGTTGCTCCGATCTGGCTGAAATTTGGTATTTAGGGAGATTTGGAGTCCCTGATTCGAAATATGAAAAAAGTTTTTTGATGACGTCATTCGTTTTTTTTTTACTGGATGCGGATTTTTGGTGGCGAAACCACATTCTCTTTGCGAGGCCGTAGGCCGAGCTGCAATCGAGCGAGGCCGCAGGCCGAGCTGTGGAGGCGAGGCCGAAGGCCGAGCTCCACTCTAGCGAGGCCGGAGGCCGAGCTGTAGGCCTGCGAGGCCGAAGGCCGAGCTGGCCGTCATTGGGAACAGCTTAAAAACATTCTCTTTGTAACTTGCGAGGCCGCAGGCCGAGCCTTAAACACTGCGAGGCCGAAGGCCGAGCTTCAAACCTGCGAGGCCGGAGGCCGAGCTTTCGGCCCGCGAGGCCGAAGGCCGAGCGTGGCCTCCGCGAGGCCGTAGGCCGAGCCGTGTTAGTAACTTACGAGGCCGAAGGCCGAGTTCCGAATGGGGTGTACCTCATTAACGCATCCTATGGAAGTCGCTAACGAGGCCGAAGGCCGAGTCCCGGATGGGGAGTTTTTTCCACATCTCGAGCTGGTCTCCAATGCAACTGCCCACGTTATTTACTACAATTAGAGGTAGGGTCCCTTAACAAAAGTCGTTTAAATTCTTTGTGCGATTTTACCCCGACTAAAATTTTAATGAAAAAAATAAACTTGCATATGGTAACTCTGTTCTCACTTTGTACTGAACTTGAAGAAGCTGTCTTTACCACCGCGAGGCCGAAGGCCGAGCTTCAAACCTGCGAGGCCGAAGGCCGAGCTTCAAATCTGCGAGGCCGAAGGCCGAGCTCGAATGAGGTGTAACGCATCAACACACCTTATCGGAGTCACTAACGAGGCCGAAGGCCGAGTTCCGGATAACGAGTATTTTCACATATCGAGCTGGTCTCCGAGGCAACTGCCCACGTTAACCACTGCACTTAGAGGTGGATTCTTTTAACAAAAGTCGTTTACAATCTTGGTGCGATTGTACAGCAACTAAAATTTTATCAAAAAAATCAACTTGCACATGGTAACCCTGCTCACACTTTGTACTGAACTAGAAGAAACTGTCCCTTTCTCGACTTGTATGAGAATTTTTATATATTTTTTCAACTGCAACTACAAATCTTGATAAAAATTACTAATGCACATCGATAACGCGGGCTGCTCGCAGCCCGCGCGCCACCCAAATACTAGTTATATATATAAAGCTCGATTACCACTGACTCACTCACTGACTGACTGACTGATTGACATAATTGTTCTCCTAGAAGGAGCTATGGGGGGTGTTTGTGATGTAGGGAAAAAGTGTAGAGAAAGTTCCCGTGACCTCCAGAAAAATCCGAAAAGTGTCATTTTTGGTTTCCATCATGGAACTGGTGTAGGGATCTCGGAAACTATAATCGATGAGGGGTTGGTGTCAAAACTAAAAATGACTAAAACCCTGGGATCCTTTTAAAAAGTTAAAAAAAAATTACCCTCCCGAACAAAAAAGAGGTTCTCCCATACAAAATTAAAACGATCGCAACTCCGGAACCGTTATAGGTAGGTATGGGGGTATCGAACAAATGTTATAGAGGGTTTGTAGGGGAATTCGAGGTTTCTGTCAAAAATTAAAAATTGGTCCTTCGACCCGGATACCAAAATCCAAATTTGTCTGATCTGGCTGAAATTTGGTATTTAGGGACATTGGGAGTCCCTGATTCCAAATATAAAAAAAAATTTTGGATGACGTCATTTGTTTTTTTTTTTACTGGATGGGGATTTTCGCTGGCGATACAACGCTACGGCTGCGAGGCCGCAGGCCGAGCTTCAAACCTGCGAGGCCGAAGGCCGAGCTTCGAGGGCGAGGCCGAAGGCCGAGCTTTCGGCCCGCGAGGCCGAAGGCCGAGCGTGGCCTCCGCGAGGCCGTAGGCCGAGCCGTGTTAGTCACTTACGAGGCCGAAGGCCGAGTTCCGAATGGGGTGTAACGAATCAACGTCCCTCAGGTGAGTCGCTAACGAGGCCGAAGGCCGAGTCCCGAATGGGGAGTTTTTTTTCCACATCTCGAGCTGGTCTCCGAGGCAACTGCCCACGTTAACCACTGCACTTAGAGGTATGGTCCCTTAACAAAAGTCGTTTACAATCTTGGTGCGATTTTACAGCAACTAAACTAAAATTTTATCAAAAAAATCAACTTGCACATGGTAACCCTGCTCACACTTTGTACTGAACTAGAAGAAACTGTCACTTACTCGATTTGTATGAGAATTTTATATATTTTTTTAACTGCAATTACCAGTTTGATAAAAGTTACTAATGCACATCGATAACGCGGGCTGCTCGCAGCCCGCGCACCACCCAACACCTAAACTGTCCCTTTCTCGACTTGTATGAGAATTTTTATATATTTTTTCAACTGCAACTACAAATCTTGATAAAAATTACTAATGCACATCGATAACGCGGGCTGCTCGCAGCCCGCGCGCCACCCAAATACTAGTTATATTATATAAAGTTCGATTACCACTCACTCACTGACTGACTGACTGATTGACATAATTGTTCTCCTAGAAGGAGCAATGGGGGGTGTTTATTTTGTAGGGGAAAAGTGTAGAGGAGGTTTCCGTGACCTCCGGAAAAATCCGAAAAGTGCCATTTTTGGTTTCCATCATGGAACTGGTGTAGGGATCTCGGAAACTATAATCGATGGGGGGTAGGTGCTAAAACTAAAAATGACTAAAACCCTGGGATCCTTTTGGAAAGTAAAAAAAAAATTACCCTCCCTAACAAAAAAGAGGTTCTCCCATACAAAATTAAAACGATCGCAACTCCGGAACCGTTATAGGTGGGTATGGGGGGTTTGAACAAATGTTATAGAGGGTTTGTAGGAGATTTTGGGGTTTTAGTCGAAAATTGAAAATTGGTCCTTCGACCCGGATACCAAAATCCAAGTTGCTCCGATCTGGCTGAAATTTGATATTTAGGGAGATTGGGGGTCCCTGATTCCAAATATGAAAAAATTTTTTGGATGACGTCATTTGTTTTTTTTTTACTGGATGGGGATTTTTGATGGCGAAACCACTTCTTATTTGCGAGGCCGCAGGCCGAGCTTCAAACCTGCGAGGCCGAAGGCCGAGCTTCGAGGGCGAGGCCGAAGGCCGAGCTTTCGGCCCGCGAGGCCGAAGGCCGAGCGTGGCCTCCGCGAGGCCGTAGGCCGAGCCGTGTTAGTCACTTACGAGGCCGAAGGCCGAGTTCCGAATGGGGTGTTACGCATTTACATTCCTTAGGAGAGTCACTAACGAGGCCGAAGGCCGAGTTCAGAATGGGGAGTTTTTACCACATCTCGAGCTGGTCTTTGATGCAACCGCTCACGGGAACTAAAAGTATCTGTCAGTTGTTCGACTTGCATGAGAATTTTTAAATATTTTTATTTACTGGATGGGGATTTTCGCTGACGATACAACGCAACGGTTGCGAGGCCGCAGGCCGAGCTTCAAACCTGCGAGGCCGAAGGCCGAGCTTTCGGCCCGCGAGGCCGAAGGCCGAGCGTGGCCTCCGCGAGGCCGTAGGCCGAGCCGTGTTAGTCACTTACGAATGGGGTGTTACGCGTTTATATTCCTTAGGAGAGTCACTAACGAGGCCGAAGGCCGAGTCCCGAATGGGGAGCTTTTTTCACATCTCGAGCTGGTCTCCGAGGCAACGGCCCACGTTAACCACTGCACTTAGAGGTATGGTCCCCTAACAAAACTCGATTACAATCTTGGGGCGATTTTACATCGACTAAAATTTCATCGAAAAAATCAACTTGCACATGGTAACCCTGTTCACACTTTGTACTGAACTAGAAGAAACTGTCCCTTTCTCGACTTGTATGAGAATTTTTAAATATTTTTTTCAACTGCAACTAAAATTTTAATTAAAAATACAAATGCACATCGATAACGCGGGCTGCTCGCAGCCCGCGCACCACCCGAAATACTAGTTTATATATATAAAGCTCGATTACCACTGACTCACTCACTGACTGACTGACTGATTGACATAATTGTTCTCCTAGAAGGAGCTATGGGGGGTGTTTATGGTGTAGGGGAAAAGTGTAGAGGAGGTTTCTGTGACCACTAGAAAAATCCGAAAAGTGTCATTTTTGGTTTCCATCATGGAACTGGTGTAGGGATCTCGGAAACTATAATCGATGGGGGGTTTGTGTCAAAACTAAAAATGACTAAAACCCTGGGATCCTTTTAAAAAGTTGTAAAAAAATTACCCTCCCGAACAAAAAAGAGGTTCTCCCATACAAAATTAAAACGATCGCAACTCCGGAACCGTTATAGGTAGGTATGGAGGGTTCAAAAAAATATTATAGAGGGTTTATAGGAGAATTTGGGGTTTTAGTCGAAAATTGAAAATTGGTCCTTCGACCCGGATACTAAAATTCAAGTTGTTCCGATTTCGCTGAAATTTGGTATTTAGGGAGATTGAGGGTCCCTGATTCCAAATATGAAAAAATTTTTTGGATGACGTCGTTTGTTTTTTTTTTACTGGATGGGGATTTTCGCTGGCGATACAACGCCACGGCTGCGAGGCCGCAGGCCGAGCTTCAAACCTGCGAGGCCGAAGGCCGAGCTTCGAGGGCGAGGCCGAAGGCCGAGCTTTCGGCCCGCGAGGCCGAAGGCCGAGCGTGGCCTCCGCGAGGCCGCAGGCCGAGCCGTGTTAGTCACTTACGAGGCCGAAGGCCGAGTTCTGAATGGGGTGTTACGCATTTACATTCCTTAGGAGAGTCACTAACGAGGCCGAAGGCCGAGTCCCGAATGGGGAGTTTTTTTCTACATCTCGAGCTGGTCTTTAATGCAACCACTCACGGGAACTAAAAGTATCTGTCAGTTGTTCGACTTGCATGAAAATTTTTAAATCTTTTTATTTACTGGATGGGGATTTTCGCTGGCGATATAACGCCACAGTTGCGAGGCCGTAGGCCGAGCTTCAAACCTGCGAAGCCGAAGGCCGAGCTTTCGGCCCGCGAGGCCGAAGGCCGAGCGTGGCCTCCGCGAGGCCGTAGGCCGAGTTCCGAATGGGGTGTTACGCATTTACATTCCTTAGGAGAGTCACTAACGAGGCCGAAGGCCGAGTCCCGAATGGGGAGTTTTTTTCCACATCTCGAGCTGGTCTCCGAGGCAACTGCCCACGTTAACTACTGCACTTAGAGGTATGGTCCCTTAACAAAAGTCGTTTACAATCTTGGTGCGATTTTACAGCGACTAAAATTTTATCAAAAAAATCAACTTGCACATGGTAACCCTGCTCACACTCTGTACTAAACTAGAAGAAACTGTCACTTACTCTACTTGTATGAGAATTTTATACATTTTTTCAACTGCAATTACAATCTTGAAATAAATACAAATGCACAACGATAACGCGGGCTGCTCGCAGCCCGCGCACCACCCAACACCTAGTTATATATATAAAGCTCGATTACCACTGACTGACTCACTCACTCACTGACTGATTGACATAATTGTTCTCCTAGAAGGAGCTATGGGGGGTGTCTGTAATGTAGGGGAAAAGTGGAGAGGAGGTTCCTGTGACCTCCAGAAAAATCCGAAAAGTGCCATTTTTGGTTTCCTTCGTGGAACTGGTGTAGGGATCTCGGAAACTATAATCGATGGGGGGTTGGTGTCAAAACTAAAAATGACTAAAACCCTGGGATCCTTTTAAAAAGTTGAAAAAAAATTACCCTCCCGAACAAAAAAGAGGTTCTCCCATACAAATTTAAAACGACCGCAGCTCCCGAACCGTTATAGGTGGGTATGGGGGGTTTGAACAAATGTTATAGAGGGTTTGTAGGAAAATTTGGGGTTTTAGTCGAAAATTGAAAATTGGTCCTTCGACCCGGATACCAAAATCCAAGTTGCTCCGATCTGGCTGAAATTTGGTATTGAGGGAGATTGGGGGTCCCTGATTCCAAATATGAAAAAATTTTTTGGATGACGTCATTTGTTTTTTTTTTACTGGATGGGGATTTTTGATGGCGAAACCACTTCTTATTTGCGAGGCCGCAGGCCGAGCTTCAAACCTGCGAGGCCGAAGGCCGAGCTTCCAGGGCGAGGCCGAAGGCCGAGCTTTCGGCCCGCGAGGCCGAAGGCCGAGCGTGGCCTCCGCGAGGCCGCAGGCCGAGCCGTGTTAGTCACTTACGAGGCCGAAGGCCGAGTTCCGAATGGGGTGTTACGCATTTACATGCCTTAGGAGAGTCACTAACGAGGCCGAAGGCCGAGTCCCGAATGGGGAGTTTTTTTTCCACATCTCGAGCTGGTCTTTGATGCAACCGCTCACGGGAACTAAAAGTATCTGTCAGTTGTTCGACTTGCACGAGAATTTTTAAATTTTTTTATTTACTGGATGGGGATTTTCGCTGGCGATACAACGCCACGGTTGCGAGGCCGCAGGCCGAGCTTCAAACCTGCGAGGCCGAAGGCCGAGCTTTCGGCCCGCGAGGCCGAAGGCCGAGCGTGGCCTCCGCGAGGCCGTAGGCCGAGCCATGTTAGTCACTTACGAATGGGGTGTTACGCGTTTACATTCCTTAGGAGAGTCACTAACGAGGCCGAAGGCCGAGTCCCGAATGGGGAGTTTATTCCACATCTCGAGCTGGTCTCCGAGGCAACTGCCCACGTTAACCACTGCACTTAGAGGTATGGTCCCTTAACAAAACTCGTTTACAATCTTGGTGCGATTTTGAAGCGACTAAAATTTTATCAAAAAAATCAACTTGCACATGGTAACCCTGCTCACACTTTGTACTGAACTAGAAGAAACTGTCACCTACTCGACTTGTATGAGAATTTTATATATTTTTATAAACTGCAATTACAATCTTGAAATAAATACAAATGCACATCGATAACGCGGGCTGCTCGCAGCCCGCGCACCACCCAACACCTAGTTATATATATAAAGCTCGATTACCACTGACTGACTCACTCACTCACTGACTGATTGACATAATTGTTCTCCTAGAAGGAGCTATGGGGGGTGTCTGTAATGTAGGGGAAAAGTGGAGAGGAGGTTCCTGTGACCTCCAGAAAAATCCGAAAAGTGCCATTTTTGGTTTCCTTCGTGGAACTGGTGTAGGGATCTCGGAAACTATAATAGATGGGGGGTAGGTGCCAAAACTAAAAATGGCTAAAACCCTGGGACCTTTTTGGAAAGTTGAAAAAAATTTACCCTCCCGAACAAAAAAGAGGTTCTCCCATACAAATTTAAAACGACCGCAGCTCCCGAACCGTTATAGGTGGGTATGGGGGGTTCGAACAAATATTATAGAGGGTTTGTAGGAGAATTTGGGTTTTTAGTCAAAAATTGCAAATTGGTCCTTCGACCCGGATACCAAAATCCAAGTTGGTCTGATCTGGCTGAAATTTGGTATTTAGGAAGATTGGGGGTCCCTGATTCCAAATATAAAAAAAAAATTTGGATGACGTCATTTGTTTTTTTTTTACTGGATGGGGATTTTCGCTGGCGATACAACGCCACGGCTGCGAGGCCGCAGGCCGAGCTTCAAACCTGCGAGGCCGAAGGCCGAGCTTCGAGGGCGAGGCCGAAGGCCGAGCTTTCGGCCCGCGAGGCCGAAGGCCGAGCGTGGCCTCCGCGAGGCCGCAGGCCGAGCCGTGTTAGTCACTTACGAGGCCGAAGGCCGAGTTCCGAATGGGGTGTTACGCATTTACATTCCTTAGGAGAGTCACTAACGAGGCCGAAGGCCGAGTCCCGAATGGGGAGATTTTTTCCACATCTCGAGCTGGTCTCCGAGGCAACTGCCCACGTTAACCACTGCCTTTAGAGGTATGGTCCCTTAACAAAACTCGATTACAATCTTGGAGCGATTTTACAGCGACTAAAATTTTATCAAAAAAATCAACTTGCACATGGTAACCCTGCCACACTTTGTACTGATTTAGAAGAAACTGTCATTGATTCGACTTGTATGAGAATTATTTATATTTTTTTTTAACTGCAATGACATTTTTGTTAATAATACTAATGCACATCGATAACGCGGGCTGCTCGCAGCCCGCGCGCCACGCAACACCTAGTTTATATATATAAAGCTCGATTACCACTGATTCACTCACTCACTCACTCACTCACTGATTGACAGAATTGTTCTCCTAGAAGGAGCTATGGGGGGTGTTTGTGGTGTAGGGGAAAAGTGTAGAGGAAGTTCCCGTGACCTCCAGAAAAATCCGAAAAGTGCCATTTTTGGTTTCCTTCGTGGAACTGGTGTAGGGATCTCGGAAACTATAATAGATAGGGGGTAGGTGCCAAAACTAAAAATGACTAAAACCCTGGGATCCTTTTTAAAAGTTGAAAAAAAATTACCCTCCCGAACAAAAAAGAGGTTCTCCCATACAAATTTAAAACGACCGCAGCTCCGGAACCATTATAGGTGGGTATGGGGGGTTTGAACAAATATTATAGAGGGTTTGTAGGAGAATTTGGGTTTTTAGTCAAAAATTGCAAATTGGTCCTTCGACCCGGATACCAAAATCCAAGTTTGTCTGATCTGGCTGAAATTTGGTATTTAGGGAGATTGGGGGTCCCTGATTTTAAATATAAAAAAATTTTTTGGATGACGTCATTTTTTTTTTTTTTACTGTATGGGGATTTTCGCTGGCGATACAACGCCACGGCTGCGAGGCCGCAGGCCGAGCTTCAAACCTGCGAGGCCGAAGGCCGAGCTTCCAGGGCGAGGCCGAAGGCCGAGCTTTCGGCCCGCGAGGCCGAAGGCCGAGCGTGGCCTCCACGAGGCCGTAGGCCGAGCCATGTTAGTCACTTACGAGGCCGAAGGCCGAGTTCCGAATGGGGTGTTACGCATTTACATTCCTTAGGAGAGTCACTAACGAGGCCGAAGGCCGAGTCCCGAATGGGGAGTTTTTTTTTACTTCTCGAGCTGGTCTCCGAGGCAACTGCCCACGTTAACCACTGCACTTAGAGGTATGGTCCTTTAACAAAACTCGATTACAATCTTGGGGCGATTTTACAGCGACTAAAATTTTATCAAAAAAATCAACTTGCACATGGTAACACTGCCCACACTTTGTACTGAACTAGAAGAAACTGTCACTTACTCGACTTGTATGACAGTTTTATATAATTTATAAACTGCAACTAAAACTTCAATTAAAAATACAAATGCACATCGATAACGCGGGCTGCTCGCAGCCCGCGCACCACCCAACACCTAGTTATATTATATAAAGTTCGATTACCACTCACTGACTCACTGACTCACTCATTGACATCATTGTTCTCCTAGAAGGAGCGATGGGGGGTGTTTGTGATGTAGGGGAAAAGTGTAGAGGAGGTTCCCATGACCACCAGAAAAATCCGAAAAGTGTCATTTTTGGTTTCCTTGATGGAACTGGTGTACGGATCTCGAAAACCATAATCGATGGGGGGTAGGTGTCAAAACTAAAAATGACTAAAACCCTGGGAACTTTTTGGAGAGTAGAAAAAAAATTACCCTCCCGAACAAAAAAGAGGTTCTCCCATACAAATTTAAAACGACCGCAACTCCGAAACCGTTATAGGTGGGTATGGGGGGTTTGAACAAATGTTATAGAGGGTTTGTAGGAGAATTTGGGGTTTTAGTCGAAAATTGAAAATTGGTCCTTCGACCCGGATACCAAAATCCAAGTTGCTCCGATCTGGCTGAAATTTGGTATTTAGGGAGATTGGGGGTCCCTGATTCCAAATATGAAAAAATTTTTTGGATGACGTCATTTGTTTTTTTTTTACTGGATGGGGATTTTTGATGGCGAAACCACTTCTTATTTGCGAGGCCGCAGGCCGAGCTTCAAACCTGCGAGGCCGAAGGCCGAGCTTCGAGGGCGAGGCCGAAGGCCGAGCTTTCGGCCCGCGAGGCCGAAGGCCGAGCGTGGCCTCCGCGAGGCCGTAGGCCGAGCCGTGTTAGTCACTTACGAGGCCGAAGGCCGAGTTCCGAATGGGGTGTTACGCATTTACATTCCTTAGGAGAGTCACTAACGAGGCCGAAGGCCGAGTTCAGAATGGGGAGTTTTTACCACATCTCGAGCTGGTCTTTGATGCAACCGCTCACGGGAACTAAAAGTATCTGTCAGTTGTTCGACTTGCATGAGAATTTTTAAATCTTTTTATTTACTGGATGGGGATTTTCGCTGATGATACAACGTCACGGTTGCGAGGCCGCAGGCCGAGCTTCAAACCTGCGAGGCCGAAGGCCGAGCTTTCGGCCCGCGAGGCCGAAGGCCGAGCGTGGCCTCCGCGAGGCCGTAGGCCGAGCCGTGTTAGTCACTTACGAATGGGGTGTTACGCGTTTACATTCCTTAGGAGAGTCACTAACGAGGCCGAAGGCCGAGTCCCGAATGGGGAGCTTTTTCCACATCTCGAGCTGGTCTCCGAGGCAACGGCCCACGTTAACCACTGCACTTAGAGGTATGGTCCCTTAACAAAACTCGATTACAATCTTGGGGCGATTTTACATCGACTAAAATTTTATCAAAAAAAAAATCAACTTGCACATGGTAACCCTGCTCACACTTTGTAGTGAACTAGAAGAAACTGTCCCATTATCGACTTGTATGAGAATTTTTATATATTTTTTTCAACTACAACTAAAAGTTTTAAAAATATACAAATGCACATCGATAACGCGGGCTGCTCGCAGCCCGCGCACCACCCGAAATACTAGTATATATATAAAGCTCGATTACCACTGATTCACTCACTCACTCACTGACTGATTGACATAATTGTTCTCCTAGAAGTAGCGATGGGGGGTGTTTGTGGTGTAGGGGAAAAGTGTAGAGGAAGTACCGAAAAAAATTTTTTGATGACGTCATTTGTTTTTTTTTTACTGGATGAGGATTTTTGATGGCGAAACCACTTCTTATTTGCGAGGCCGCAGGCCGAGCTTCAAACCCGCGAGGCCGAAGGCCGAGCTTCGAGGGCGAGGCCGAAGGCCGAGCTCTCGGCCCGCGAGGCCGAAGGCCGAGCGTGGCCTCCGCGAGGCCGCAGGCCGAGCCGTGTTAGTCACTTACGAGGCCGAAGGCCGAGTTCCGAATGGGGTGTTACGCATTTACATTCCTTAGGAAAGTCACTAACGAGGCCGAAGGCCGAGTCCCGAATGGGGAGTTTTTTTCTACATCTCGAGCTGGTCTTTAATGCAACCGCTCACGGGAACTAAAAGTATCTGTCAGTTGTTCGACTTGCATAAATATTTTTAAATCTTTTATTTACTGGATGGGGATTTTCGCTGGCGATATAACGCCACAGTTGCGAGGCCGCAGGCCGAGCTTCAAACCTGCGAGGCCGAAGGCCGAGCTTTCGGCCCGCGAGGCCGAAGGCCGAGCGTGGCCTCCGCGAGGCCGTAGGCCGAGCCGTGTTAGTCACTTACGAATGGGGTGTTACTCGTTTACATTCCTTAGGAGAGTCACTAACGAGGCCGAAGGCCGAGTCCCAAATGGGGAGTTTTCTTTTCACATCTCGAGCTGGTCTCCGAGGCAACTGCCCACGTTAACCACTGCACTTAGAGGTATGGTCCCTTAACAAAAGTCGTTTACAATCTTGGTGCGATTTTACAGCGACTAAAATTTTATCAAAAAAATCAACTTGCACATGGTAACCCTGCTCACACTTTGTACTGAACTAGAAGAAACTGTCACTTAATCGACATGTATGAGAATTTTATATATTTTTATAAACTGCAACTAAAACTTTTATTAAAAATACAAATGCACATCGATAACGCGGGCTGCTCGCAGCCCGCGCACCACCCAAATACTAGTTATATTATATAAAGTTCGATTACCACTCACTCACTGACTGACTGACTGATTGACATAATTGTTCTCCTAGAAGGAGCAATGGGGGGTGTTTATGGTGTAGGGGAAAAGTGTAGAGGAAGTTCCCGTGACCTCCAGAAAAATCCGAAAAGTGACATTTTTGGTTTCCATCATGGAACTGGTGTAGGGATCTCGGAAACTATAATCGATGGGGGGTTGGTGTCAAAACTAAAAATGACTAAAACCCTGGGATCCTTTTAAAAAGCTGAAAAAAAATTACCCTCCCGAACAAAAAAGAGGTTCTCCCATACAAATTTAAAACGACCGCAGCTCCCGAACCGTTATAGGTGGGTATGGGGGGTTTGAACAAATGTTATAGAGGGTTTGTAGGAAAATTTGGGGTTTTAGTCGAAAATTGAAAATTGGTCCTTCGACCCGGATACCAAAATCCAAGTTTGTCTGATCTGGCTGAAATTTGGTATTTAGGGAGATTGGGAGTCCCTGATTCGAAATATGAAAAAATTTTTTGGATGACGTCATTTGTTTTTTTTTTACTGGATGGGGATTTTCGCTGGCGATACAACGCCACGGCTGCGAGGCCGCAGGCCGAGCTTCAAACCCGCGAGGCCGAAGGCCGAGCTTCGAGGGCGAGGCCGAAGGCCGAGCTTTCGGCCCGCGAGGCCAAAGGCCGAGCGTGGCCTCCGCGAGGCCGCAGGCCGAGCCGTGTTAGTCACTTACGAGGCCGAAGGCCGAGTTCCGAATGGGGTGTTACGCATTAACATTCCTTAGGAGAGTCACTAACGAGGCCGAAGGCCGAGTCCCGAATGGGGAGTTTTTTTTCCACATCTTGAGCTGGTCTTTGATGCAACCGCTCACGGGAACTAAAAGTATCTGGCAGTTGTTTGACTTGCATAAGAATTTTCAATTCTTTTTATTTACTGGATGGGGATTTTCGCTGGCGATAAACGCCACGGTTGCAAGGCCGCAGGCCGAGCTTCATACCTGCGAGGCCGAAGGCCGAGCTTTCGGCCCGCGAGGCCGAAGGCCGAGCGTGGCCTCCGCGAGGCCGTAGGCCGAGCCGTGTTAGTCACTTACGAATGGGGTGTTACGCGTTTACATTCTTTAGGAGAGTCACTAACGAGGCCGAAGGCCGAGTCCCGAATATGGAGTTTTCTTTCCACATCTCGAGCTGGTCTCCGAGGCAACTGCCCACGTTAACCACTGCACTTAGAGGTATGGTCCCTTAACAAAAGTCGTTTACAATCTTGGTGCGATTTTACAGCGTTTAAAATTTTATCAAAAAAATCAACTTGCACATGGTAACCCTGCTAACACTTTGTACTGAACTAGAAGAAACTGTCACTTACTCGACTTGTATGAGAATTTAATATATTTTTTAAACTGCAATTACAATCTTGAAATAAATACAAATGCACATCGATAACGCGGGCTGCTCGCAGCCCGCGCACATCCCGAAATACTAGTTATTATTATTATTATAATATATAAAGCTGAAGACCCACTCATTGACTCACTGACATCATTGTTCTCCCAGAAGGAGTATTTTTGGGTTAAAATTATGGTGTGAACTGTATAGAGAGTAGTCACGTGACCCCCAGAAAAATCCGAAAAGTGGCATTTTTGGTTTCCTTCATGGAACAGGTGTACGGATCTCGGAAACCATAATCGATGGGGGGTAGGTGTCAAAACTAAAAATGACTAAAACCCTGGGAACCTTTTGAAAAGATAAAAAAAAATTACCCTCCCGAACAAAAAAGAGGTTCTCCCATACAAATTTAAAACGACCGCAGCTCCGGAACCGTTATAGGTGGGTATGGGGGGTTCAAACAAATGTCATAGAGGATTTGTAGGGAAATTTGGGGAGTTTGTCCAAAACTTGAAATTGGTCCTTCGAACCGGATACCAAAATCTAAGTTGCTCCGATCGGGCTGAAATTAGGTAGTTAAGGAGATTTGGGGTCCCTGATTCGAAATATGAAAAAAGTTTTTTGCTGACGTCATTTGTTTTTTTTTTACTGGATGCGGATTTTTGGTGGCGATATCACATTCTCTTCGCGAGGCCGTAGGCCGAGCTGCAATCGAGCGAGGCCGCAGGCCGAGCTGTGGAGGCGAGGCCGAAGGCCGAGCTCCACCTTAGCGAGGCCGAAGGCCGAGCTGGCCGTCATTGGGAACAGCTTAAAAACATTCCCTTTGTAACTTGCGAGGCCGCAGGCCGAGCCATAAACACCGCGAGGCCGAAGGCCGAGCTTCAATCCTGCGAGGCCGGAGGCCGAGCTTTCGGCCCGCGAGGCCGAAGGCCGAGCGTGGCCTCCGCGAGGCCGTAGGCCGAGCCGTGTTAGTAACTTACGAGGCCGAAGGCCGAGTTCCGAATGGGGTGTACCTCATTAACGCATCCTATGGAAGTCACTAACGAGGCCGAAGGCCGAGTCCCGGATGGGGAGTTTTTTTCACATCTCGAGCTGGTCTCCAAAGGAACTGCCCACGTTAACCACTGCACTGAGAGGTATGGTCCCTTAACAAAAGTCGTTTACAATCTTGGTGCAATTTTACAGCGACTAAAATTTTATCAGAAAAATCAACTTGCACATGGTAACCCTGCTCACACTTTGTACTGAACTTGAAGAAGCTGTCTTTACCACCGCGAGGCCGAAGGCCGAGCTTCAAACCTGCGAGGCCGAAGGCCGAGCTTCAAATCTGCGAGGCCGAAGGCCGAGCTCGAATGAGGTATAACGCTTTAACGTACCATATGGGAGTCACTTACGAGGCCGAAGGCCGAGTTCCGGATAACGAGTATTTTCACATATCGAGCTGGTCTCCGAGGCAACTGCCCACGTTAACCACTGCACTTAGAGGTATGGTCCCTTAACAAAAGTCGTTTACATTCTTGTTCCGGTTTTACCGCGATTAAAATTTAATTAAAAAAATCAACTTGCACATGGTATCCCTGCTCACACTTTCTACTGAAATAGATGAAACTGTGAGTTATTCGATTTGCATGAGAATTTTATATCTTTTTAGCAACTGCAACGACATTTTTGTTAATAATACTAATGCACATAGATAACGCGGGCTGCTCGCAGCCCGCGCGCCACCCAAATACTAGTTATAATATATAAAGCTGCTCTACCACTGATTGACTGACTCACTGACATCATTGTTCTCCTAGAAAGAGTATTTTTGGGTTAAAATTATATAATGGACTGTATAGGGAGTGCCCACGTGACCTAGGGAAAAATCCGAAAAGTGTCATTTTTGGTTTCCATCATGGAACTGGTGTACGGATCTCGAAAACCATAAGCGATGGGGGGTAGGTGTCAAAACTAAAAATGACTAAAACCCTGGGAACCTTTTGGAAATTTGAATAAAATTACCCTCCCTATTAAAAAAGAGGTTTCCCCATACAAATTTAAAACGACCGCAGCTCCGGAACCGTTATAGGTAGCTATGGGGAGTTGAAACAAATGTCATAGAGGGTTTGTAGGGAAATTTGGGGTTTTTGTCAAAAATTGCAAATTGGTCCTTCGAACCGGATACCAAAATTCAAGTTGCTCCGATCTGGCTGAAATTAAGTATTTAGGGAGATTTGGGGTCCCTGATTCGAAATATGAAAAAAGTTTTTTGATGACGTCATTAGTTTTTTTTTTACTGGATGCGGATTTTTGGTGGCGAAACCACATTCTCTTTGCGAGGCCGTAGGCCGAGCTGCAATCGAGCGAGGCCGCAGGCCGAGCTGTGGAGGCGAGGCCGAAGGCCGAGCTCCACCCTAGCGAGGCCGGAGGCCGAGCTGTAGGCCTGCGAGGCCGAAGGCCGAGCTGGCCGTCATTGGGAACAGCTTAAAAACATTCCCTTTGTAACTTGCGAGGCCGCAGGCCGAGCCTTAAACACCGCGAGGCCGAAGGCCGAGCTTCAAACCTGCGAGGCCGGAGGCCGAGCTTTCGGCCCGCGAGGCCGAAGGCCGAGCGTGGCCTCCGCGAGGCCGTAGGCCGAGCCGTCTTAGTAACTTACGAGGCCGAAGGCCGAGTTCCGAATGGGGTGTACCTCATTAACGCATCCTATGGAAGTCGCTAACGAGGCCGAAGGCCGAGTCCCGGATGGGGAGTTTTTTCCACATCTTGAGCTGGTCTCCAATGCAACTGCCCACGTTATTTACTACAATTAGAGATAGGGTCCCTTAACAAAAGTCGTTTAAATTCTTTGTGCGATTTTACCCCGACTAAAATTTTAATGAAAAAAATAAACTTGCATATGGTAACTCTGTTCTCACTTTGTACTGAACTTGAAGAAGCTGTCTTTATCACCGCGAGGCCGAAGGCCGAGCTTCAAACCTGCGAGGCCGAAGGCCGAGCTTCAAATCTGCGAGGCCGAAGGCCGAGCTCGAATAAGGTGTAACGCATCAACACACCTTATGGGAGTCACTAACGAGGCCGAAGGCCGAGTTCCGGATAACGAGTATTTTCACATATCGAGCTGGTCTCCGAGGCAACTGCCCACGTTAACCACTGCACTTAGAGGTGGGGTCCTTTCACAAAAGTCGTTTACAATCTTGGTCCAGTTTTACCGCGACTTAAATTTTATTTAAAAAATCAACTTGCACATGGTAACCCTGCTCACACTTTCTACTGAAATAGATGAAACTGTGAGTTATTCGATTTGCATGAGAATTTTATATCTTTTTAGCAACTGCAACCACATTTTTGTTAATAATACTAATGCACATCGATAACGCGGGCTGCTCGCAGCCCGCGCGCTACCCAAATACTAGTTATATATATAAAGCTCGATTACCACTGACTCACTCACTGACTGACTGACTGATTGACATAATTGTTCTCCTAGAAGGAGCTATGGGGGGTGTTTGTGATGTAGGTTAAAAGTGTAGAGGAAGTTCCCGTGACCTCCAGAAAAATCCGAAAAGTGCCATTTTTGGTTTCCTTCGTGGAACTGGTGTAGGGATCTCGGAAACTATAATCGATAGGGGGTAGGTGCAAAAACTAAAGATGACTAAAACCCTGAGATCCTTTTAAAAAGTTGAAAAAAAATTACCCTCCCAAACAAAAAAGAGGTTCTCCCATACAAATTTAAAACGACTGCAGCTCCGAAACCGTTATAGGTGGGTATGGGAGGTTCAAACAAATATTATAGAGGGTTTGTAGGAGAATTTGGGATTTTAGTCAAAAATTGCAAATTGGTCCTTCGACCCGGATACCAAAATCCAAGTTTGTCTGATCTGGCTGAAATGTAGTATTTAGGGAGATTGGGGGTCCCTGATTCTAAATATAAAAAAACTTTTTGGATGACGTCATTTTTTTTTTTTACTGGATGGGGATTTTCGCTGGCGATACAACGCCACGGCTGCGAGGCCGCAGGCCGAGCTTCAAACCTGCGAGGCCGAAAGCCGAGCTTCCAGGGCGAGGCCGAAGGCCGAGCGTGGCCTCCGCGAGGCCGTAGGCCGAGCCATGTTAGTCACTTACGAGGCCGAAGGCCGAGTTCCGAATGTGGTGTTACGCATTTACATTCCTTAGGAGAGTCACTAACGAGGCCGAAGGCCGAGTCCCAAATGGGGAGTTTTTTTTTTACTTCTCGAGCTGGTCTCCGAGGCAACTGCCCACGTTAACCACTGCACTTAGAGGTATGGTCCCTTAACAAAACTCGATTACAATCTTGGGGCGATTTTACAGCGACTAAAATTTTATCAAAAAAATCAACTTGCACATGGTAACACTGCCCTCACTTTGTACTAAACTAGAAGAAACTGTCACTTACTCGACTTGTATGACAATTTTATATAATTTATAAACTGCAACTAAAACTTTAATTAAAAATACAAATGCACATCGATAACGCGGGCTGCTCGCAGCCCGCGCACCACCCAACACCTAGTTATAATATATAAAGCTGCATTACCACTGATTGACTCACTGACAGAATTGTTCTCCCAGAAGGAGTGTTTCTGGGTTGAAATTATATAGTGGACTGTATAGAGAGTGCCCACGTGACCCCCAGAAAAATCCGAAAAGTGGCATTTTTGGTTTCCTCCATGGAACAGGTGTACGGATCTCGGAAACCATAACCGATGCAGGGTAGGTGTCAAAACTAAAAATGACTAAAACCCTGGGACCCTTTTGGAAAGTTGAAAAAAATTACCCTACCTATTAAAAAAGAGGTTCTCCCATACAAAATTAAAACGATCGCAACTCCGGAACCGTTTTAGGTAGGTATGGGGAGTTTAAACAAATGTTATAGAGGGTTTGTAGGGAAATTTGGGGATTTTGTCCAAAACTTGAAATTGGTCCTTCGAACCGGATACCAAAATTCAAGTTGCTCCGATCTGACTGAAATTAAGTATTTAGGAAGATTTGGGGTCCCTGATTCGAAATATGAAAAAAGTTTTTTGATGACGTCATTAGTTTTTTTTTTACTGGATGCGGATTTTTGGTGGCGAAACCACATTCTCTTTGCGAGGCCGTAGGCCGAGCTGAAATCGAGCGAGGCCGCAGGCCGAGCTGTGGAGGCGAGGCCGAAGGCCGAGCTCCACCCTAGCGATGCCGGAGGCCGAGCTGTAGGCCTGCGAGGCCGAAGGCCGAGCTGGCCGTCATTGGGAACAGCTTAAAATCATTCCCTTTGTAACTTGCGAGGCCGCAGGCCGAGCTTTAAACACCGCGAGGCCGAAGGCCGAGCTTCAAACCTGCGAGGCCGGAGGCCGAGCTTTCGGCCCGCGAGGCTGAAGGCCGAGCGTGGCCTCCGCGAGGCCGTAGGCCGAGCCGTGTTAGTAACTTACGAGGCCGAAGGCCGAGTTCCGAATGGGGTGTACCTCATTAACGCATCCTATGGAAGTCGCTAACGAGGCCGAAGGCCGAGTCCCGGATGGGGAGTTTTTTCCACATCTCGAGCTGGTCTCCAATGCAACTGCCCGCGTTATTTACTACAATTAGAGGTAGGGTCCCTTAACAAAAGTCGTTTAAATTCTTTGTGCGATTTTACCCCGACTAAAATATTAATGAAAAAAATAAACTTGCATATGGTAACTCTGTTCTCACTTTGTACTGAACTTGAAGAAGCTGTCTTTATCACCGCGAGGCCGAAGGCCGAGCTTCAAACCTGCGAGGCCGAAGGCCGAGCTTCAAATCTGCGAGGCCGAAGGCCGAGCTCGAATGAGGTGTAACGCATCAACGTACCTTATGGGAGTCACTAACGAGGCCGAAGGCCGAGTTCCGGATAACGAGTATTTTCACATATCGAGCTGGTCTCCGAGGCAACTGCCCACGTTAACCACTGCACTTAGAGGTGGGGTCCCTTAGCAAAAGTCGTTTACAATCTTGGTCCGGTTTTACCGCGACTAAAATTTTTTTTTAAAAATCAACTTGCACATGGTAACCCTGCTCACACTTTCTACTGAAATAGATGAAACTGTGAGTTATTCGATTTGCATGAGAATTTTATATCTTTTTAGCAACTGCAACGACATTTTTGTTAATAATACTAATGCACATCGATAACGCGGGCTGCTCGCAGCCCGCGCGCCACCCAAATACTAGTTATTATAATATATAAAGCTCGATTACCACTCACTGACTGACTGACTCACTCATTGACATCATTGTTCTCCCAGAAGGAGCGATGGGGGGTGTTTGTAATGTAGGGAAAAAGTGTAGAGGAGGTTCCTATGACCACCAGAAAAATCCGAAAAGTGTCATTTTTGGTTTCCTTGATGGAACTGGTGTACGGATCTCGGAAACCATTATCGATGGGGGGTAGGTGTCAAAACTAAAAATGACTTAAACCCTGGGACCTTTTTGGAAAGTTGAAAAAAAATTACCCTCCCGAACAAAAAAGAGGTTCTCCCATACAAATTTAAAACGACCGCAGCTCCCGATCGGTTATAGGTGGGTATGGGGGGTTTGAACAAATGTTATAGAGGGTTTGTAGGAGAATTTGGGGTTTTAGTCGAAAATTGAAAATTGGTCCTTCGACCCGGATACCAAAATCCAAGTTGCTCCGATCTGGCTGAAATTTGGTATTTAGGGAGATTGGGGGTCCCTTATTCCAAATATGAAAAAATTTTTTGGATGACGTCATTTGTTTTTTTTTTACTGGATGGGGATTTTTGATGGCGATACCACTTCTTATTTGCGAGGCCGCAGGCCGAGCTTCAAACCTGCGAGGCCGAAGGCCGAGCTTCGAGGGCGAGGCCGAAGGCCGAGCTTTCGGCCCGCGAGGCCGAAGGCCGAGCGTGGCCTCCGCGAGGCCGTAGGCCGAGCCGTGTTAGTCACTTACGAGGCCGAAGGCCGAGTTCCGAATGGGGTGTTACGCATTTACATTCCTTAGGAGAGTCACTAACGAGGCCGAAGGCCGAGTTCAGAATGGGGAGTTTTTACCACATCTCGAGCTGGTCTTTGATGCAACCGCTCACGGGAACTAAAAGTATCTGTCAGTTGTTCGACTTGCATGAGAATTTTTAAATATTTTTATTTACTGGATGGGGATTTTCGCTGACGATACAACGCCACGGTTGCGAGGCCGCAGGCCGAGCTTCAAACCTGCGAGGCCGAAGGCCGAGCTTTCGGCCCGCGAGGCCGAAGGCCGAGCGTGGCCTCCGCGAGGCCGTAGGCCGAGCCGTGTTAGTCACTTACGAATGGGGTGTTACGCGTTTATATTCCTTAGGAGAGTCACTAACGAGGCCGAAGGCCGAGTCCCGAATGGGGAGCTTTTTTCACATCTCGAGCTGGTCTCCGAGGCAACGGCCCACGTTAACCACTGCACTTAGAGGTATGGTCCCCTAACAAAACGCGATTACAATCTTGGGGCGATTTTACATCGACTAAAGTTTTATCGAAAAAATCAACTTGCACATGGTAACCCTGTTCACACTTTGTACTGAACTAGAAGAAACTGTCCCTTTCTCGACTTGTATGAGAATTTTTACATATTTTTTTCAACTGCAACTAAAATTTTAATTAAAAATACAAATGCACATCGATAACGCGGGCTGCTCGCAGCCCGCGCACCACCCGAAATACTAGTTATATTATATAAAGTTCGATTACCACTCACTCACTGACTGACTGACTGATTGACATAATTGTTCTCCTAGAAGGAGCAATGGGGGGTGTTTATAGTGTAGGGGAAAAGTGTAGAGGAAGTTCCCGTGACCTCCAGAAAAATCCGAAAAGTGACATTTATGGTTTCCATCATGGAACTGGTGTAGGGATCTCGGAAACTATAATCGATGGGGGGTTGGTGTCAAAACTAAAAATGACAAAAACCTTGGGATCCTTTAAAAAAGTTGAAAAAAAATTACCCTCCCGAACAAAAAAGAGGTTCTCCCATACAAATTTAAAACGACCGCAGCTCCCGAACCGTTATAGGTGGGTATGGGGGGTTTGAACAAATGTTATAGAGGGTTTGTAGGAGAATTTGGGGTTTTAGTCGAAAATTGAAAATTGGTCCTTCGACCCGGATACCATAATCCAAGTTTGTCTGATCTGGCTGAAATTTGGTATTTAGGGAGAATGGGGGTCCCTGATTCCAAATATAAAAAAAATTTTTGGATGACGTCATTTGTTTTTTTTTTACTGGATGGGGATTTTCGCAGGCGATACATCGCCACGGCTGCGAGGCCGCAGGCCGAGCTTCAAACCTGCGAGGCCGAAGGCCGAGCTTCGAGGGCGAGGCCGAAGGCCGAGCTTTCGGCCCGCGAGGCCGAAGGCCGAGCGTGGCCTCCGCGAGGCCGTAGGCCGAGCCGTGTTAGTCACTTACGAGGCCGAAGGCCGAGTTCCGAATGGGGTGTTACGCATTTACATTTCTTAGGAGAGTCACTAACGAGGCCGAAGGCCGAGTCCCGAATGGGGAGTTTTTTTTCCACATCTCGAGCTGGTCTTTGATGCAACCGCTCACGGGAAACAAAAGTATCTGTCAGTTGTTCGACCTGCATGAGAATTTTTAAATCTTTTTATTTACTGGATGGGGATTTTCACTGGCGATACAACGCCACGGTTGCGAGGCCGCAGGCCGAGCTTCAAACCTGCGAGGCCGAAGGCCGAGCTTTCGGCCCGCGAGGCCGAAGGCCGAGCGTGGCCTCCGCGAGGCCGTAGGCCGAGTTCCGAATGGGGTGTTACGCATTTACATTCCTTAGGAAAGTCACTTACGAGGCCGAAGGCCGAGTCCTGAATGGGGAGATTTTTTTCCACATCTCGAGCTGGTCTCCGAGGCAACTGCCCACGATAACCACTGCACTTAGAGGTATGGTCCCTTAACAAAAGTCATTTACAATCTTGGTGCGAGTTTACAGCGACTAAAATGTTATCAAAAAAATCAACTTGCACATGGTAACCCTGTTCACACTCTGTACTTAACTAGAAGAAACTGTCACTTACTCTACTTGTATGAGAATTTTATATATTTTTTCAACTGCAATTACAATCTTGAAATAAATACAAATGCACATCGATAACGCGGGCTGCTCGCAGCCCGCGCACCACCCGAAATACTAGTTATATTATATAAAGTTCGATTACCACTCACTCACTCACTGACTCACTCATTGACATCATTGTTCTCCCAGAAGGAGCGATGGGGGGTGTTTGTGATGTAGGGGAAAAGTGTAGAGGATGTTCCTATGACCACCAGAAAAATCCGAAAAGTGTCATTTTTGGTTTCCTTGATGGAACTGGTGTACGGATCTCGGAAACCATAATCGATGGGGGGTAGGTGTCAAAACTAAAAATGACTAAAACCCTGGGACCTTTTTGGAAAGTTGAAAAAAAATTACCCTCCCGAACAAAAAAGAGGTTCTCCCATACAAATTTAAAACGACCGCAGCTCCCGAACCGTTATAGGTGGGTATGGGAGGTTTGAACAAATGTTATAGAGGGTTTGTAGGAGAATTTGGGGTTTTAGTCGAAAATTGAAAATTGGTCCTTCGACCCGGATACCAAAATCCAAGTTGCTCCGATCTGGCTGAAATTTGGTATTTAGGGAGATTGGGGGTCCCTGATTCCAAATATGAAAAAATTTTTTGGATGACGTCATTTGTTTTTTTTTTACTGGATGGGGATTTTGATGGCGAAACCACTTCTTATTTGCGAGGCCGCAGGCCGAGCTTCAAACCTGCGAGGCCGAAGGCCGAGCTTCGAGGGCGAGGCCGAAGGCCGAGCTTTCGGCCCGCGAGGCCGAAGGCCGAGCGTGGCCTCCGCGAGGCAGTAGGCCGAGCCGTGTTAGTCACTTACGAGGCCGAAGGCCGAGTTCCGAATGGGGTGTTACGCATTTACATTCCTTAGGAGAGTCACTAACGAGGCCGAAGGCCGAGTTCAGAATGAGGAGTTTTTACCACATCTCGAGCTGGTCTTTGATGCAACCGCTCACGGGAACTAAAAGTATCTGTCAGTTGTTCGACTTGCATTAGAATTTTTAAATCTTTTTATTTACTGGATGGGGATTTTCGCTGGCGATACAAGGCCACGGTTGCGAGGCCGCAGGCCGAGCTTCAAACCTGCGAGGCCGAAGGCCGAGCTTTCGGCCCGCGAGGCCGAAGGCCGAGCGTGGCCTCCGCGAGGCCGTAGGCTGAGCCGTGTTAGTCACTTACGAAAGGGGTGTTACGCGTTTACATTCCTTAGGAGAGTCACTAACGAGGCCGAAGGCCGAGTCCCGAATGGGGACCTTTTTTCACATCTCGAGCTGGTCTCCGAGGCAACGGCCCACGTTAACCACTGCACTTAGAGGTATGGTCCCTTAACAAAACTCGATTACAATCTTGGGGCGATTTTACATCGACTAAAATTTTATCGAAAAAATCAACTTGCACATGGTAACCCTGCTCACACTTTGTACTGAACTAGAAGAAACTGTCCCTTTCTCGACTTGTATGAGAATTTTTAAATATTTTTTTCAACTGCAACTAAAATTTTAAAAAATATACAAATGCACATCGATAACGCGGGCTGCTCGCAGCCCGCGCACCACCCGAAATACTAGTTATATTATATAAAGTTCGATTACCACTCACTCACTGACTGACTGACTGATTGACATCATTGTTCTCCTAGAAGGAGCAATGGGGGGTGTTTATAGTGTAGGGGAAAAGTGTAGAGGAAGTTCCCGTGACCTCCAGAAAAATCCGAAAAGTGACATTTATGGTTTCCATCATGGAACTGGTGTAGGGATCTCGGAAACTATAATCGATGGGGGGTTGGTGTCAAAACTAAAAATGACAAAAACCTTGGGATCCTTTAAAAAAGTTGAAAAAAAATTACCCTCCCGAACAAAAAAGAGGTTCTCCCATACAAATTTAAAACGACCGCAACTCCGGAACCGTTATAGGTGGGTATGGGGGGTTTGAACAAATGTTTTAGAGGGTTTGTAGGAGAATTTGGTGTTTTAGTCGAAAATTGAAAATTGGTCCTTCGACCCGGATACCAAAATCCAAGTTGCTCCGATCTGGCTGAAATTTGGTATTTAATGAGATTTGGGGTCCCTGATTCAAAATATGAAAAAAAATTTTGGATGACGTCATTTGTTTTTTTTTTACTGGATGGGGATTTTTGATGGCGAAACCACTTCTTATTTGCGAGGCCGCAGGCCGAGCTTCAAACCCGCGAGGCCGAAGGCCGAGCTTCGAGGGCGAGGCCGAAGGCCGAGCTTTCGGCCCGCGAGGCCGAAGGCCGAGCGTGGCCTCCGCGAGGCCGCAGGCCGAGCCGTGTTAGTCACTTACGAGGCCGAAGGCCGAGTTCCGAATGGGGTGTTACGCATTTACATTCCTTAGGAGAGTCACTAACGAGGCCGAAGGCCGAGTCCCGAATGGGGAGTTTTTTTTCCACATTACGACCTGGTCTTTGATGCAACCGCTCACGGGAACTAAAAGTATCTGTCAGTTGTTCGACTTGCATGAGAATTTTTAAATCTTTTTATTTACTGGATGGGGATTTTCGCTGGCGATACAACGCCATGGCTGCGAGGCCGCAGGCCGAGCTTCAAACCTGCGAGGCCGAAGGCCGAGCTTTCGGCCCGCGAGGCCGAAGGCCGAGCGTGGCCTCCGCGAGGCCGTAGGCCGAGCCGTGTTAGTCACTTACGAATGGGGTGTTACGCGTTTACATTCCTTAGGAGAGTCACTAACGAGGCCGAAGGCCGAGTCCCGAATGGGGAGCTTATTCCACATCTCGAGCTGGTCTCCGAGGCAACTGCCCACGTTAACCACTGCACTTAGAGGTATGGTCCCTTAACAAAAGTCGTTTACAATCTTGGTGCGATTTTACAGCGACTAAAATTTTATCAAAAAAAATCAACTTGCACATGGTAACCCTGCTCACACTTTGTACTGAACTAGAAGAAACTGTCACTTACTCGACATGTATGAGAATTTTATATATTTTTATAAACTGCAACTAAAACTTAATTAAAAATACAAATGCACATCGATAACGCGGGCTGCTCGCAGCCCGCGCACCACCCAACACCTAGTTATATTATATAAAGCTCGATTACCACTGACTCACTGACTGACTGACTCACTCATTGACATCATTGTTCTCCCAGAAGGAGCGATGGGGGGTGTTTGTAATGTAGGGAAAAAGTGTAGAGGAGGTTCCTATGACCACCAGAAAAATCCGAAAAGTGTCATTTTTGGTTTCCTTGATGGAACTGGTGTACGGATCTCGGAAACCATTATCGATGGGGGGTAGGTGTCAAAACTAAAAATGACTAAAACCCTGGGACCTTTTTGGAAAGTTGAAAAAAAATTACCCTCCCAAACAAAAAAGAGGTTCTCCCATACAAATTTAAAACGACCGCAGCTCCCGAACCGTTATAGGTGGGTATGGGGGGTTCAAACAAATGTTATAGAGGATTTGTAGGGGAATTTGAGGTTTCTGTCAAAAATTAAAAATTGGTCCTTCGACCCGGATACCAAAATTCAAGTTGCTCTGATCTGGCTGAAATTTAGTATTTAGGGAGATTGGGGGTCCCTGATTCCGAATATGAAAAAATTTTTTGGATGACGTCATTTGTTTTTTTTTTACTGGATGGGGATTTTTGATGGCAAAACCACTTCTTATTTGCGAGGCCGCAGGCCGAGCTTCAAACCTGCGAGGCCGAAGGCCGAGCTTCGAGGGCGAGGCCGAAGGCCGAGCCGTGTTAGTCACTTACGGGGCCGAAGGCCGAGTTCCGAATGGGGTGTTACGCGTTTACATTCCTTAGGAGAGTCACTAACGAGGCCGAAGGCCGAGTCCCGAATGGGGAGTTTTTTTTCCACATCTAGAGTTGGTCTTTGATGCAACCGCTCACGGGAACTAAAAGTATCTGTCAGTTGTTCGACTTGCATGAGAATTTTTAAATCTTTTTATATACTGGATGGGGATTTTCGCTGCCGATACAACGCCACGGTTGCGAGGCCGCAGGCCGAGCTTCAAACCTGCGAGGCCGAAGGCCGAGCTTTCGGCCCGCGAGGCCGAAGGCCGAGCGTGGCCTCCGCGAGGCCGTAGGTCGAGCCGTGTTAGTCAATTACGAATGGAGTGTTACGCGTTTACATTCCTTAGGAGAGTCACTAACGAGGCCGAAGGCCGAGTCCCGAATGGGGAGTTTTTTTCCACATCTCGAGCTGGTCTCCGAGGCAACTGCCCCCGTTAACCACTGCACTTAGAGGTATGGTCTCTTAACAAAAGTCGTTTACAATCTTGGTGCGATTTTACAGCGACTAAAATTTTATCAAAAAAATCAACTTGCACATGGTAACCCTGCCCACACTCTGTACTGAACTAGAAGAAACTGTCCCTTTCTCGACTTGTATGAGAATTTTTAAATATTTTTTTCAACTGCAACTAAAATTTTAAAAAATATACAAATGCACATCGATAACGCGGGCTGCTCGCAGCCCGCGCACCACCCGAAATACTAGTTTATATATATAAAGCTCGATTACCACTGACTCACTCACTGACTCACTGACTGATTGACATAATTGTTCTCCTAGAAGGAGCGATGGGGGGTGTTTGTGATGTAGGGAAAAAGTGGAGAGAAGGTTTCTGTGACCTCCAGAAAAATCCGAAAAGTGCCATTTTTGGTTTCCTTCGTGGAACTGGTGTAGGGATCTCAGGAACTGTAATAGATAGGGGGTAGGTGCCAAAACTAAAAATGACTAAAACCCTGGGACCTTTTTGGAAAAATAAAAAAAAATTACCCTCCCGAACAAAAAAGAGGTTCTCCCATACAAATTTTAAACGACCGCAGCTCCCGAACCGTTATAGGTGGGTATGGGGTGTTTGAACAAATATTATAGAGGGTTTGTAGGAGAATTTGGGGTTTTAGTCGAAAATTGAAAATTGGTCCTTCGACCCGGATACCAAAATCCAAGCTGCTCCGATCTGGCTGAAATTTGGTATTTAGGGAGATTGGGGGTCCCTGATTCCAAATATGAAAAAATTTTTTGGATGACGATATTTGTTTTTTTTTTACTGGATGGGGATTTTTGATGGCGAAACCACTTCTTATTTGCGAGGCCGCAGGCCGAGCTTCAAACCTGCGAGGCCGAAGGCCGAGCTTCCAGGGCGAGGCCGAAGGCCGAGCTTTCGGCCCGCGAGGCCGAAGGCCGAGCGTGGCCTCCGCGAGGCCGTAGGCCGAGCCGTGTTAGTCACTTACGAGGCCGAAGGCCGAGTTCCGAATGGGGTGTTACGCATTTACATTCCTTAGGAGAGTCACTAACGAGGCCGAAGGCCGAGTCCCGAATGGGGAGTTTTTTTTCCACATCTCGAGTTGGTCTTTGATGCAACCGCTCACGGGAACTAAAAGTATCTGTCAGTTGTTCGACTTGCATGAGAATTTCTAAATCTTTTTATATACTGGATGGGGATTTTCGCTGCCGATAAAACGCCACGGTTGCGAGGCCGCAGGCCGAGCTTCAAACCTGCGAGGCCGAAGGCCGAGCTTTCGGCCCGCGAGGCCGAAGGCCGAGCGTGGCCTCCGCGAGGCCGTAGGCCGAGCCGTGTTAGTCACTTACGAATGGGGTGTTACGCGTTTACATTCCTTAGGAGAGTCACTAACGAGGCCGAAGGCCGAGTCCCGAATGGGGAGTTTTTTTTCCACATCTCGAGCTGGTCTTCGAGGCAACTGCCCACGTTAACCACTGCACTTAGAGGTATGGTCCCTTAACAAAAGTCGTTTACAATCTTGGTGCGATTTTACAGCGACTAAAATTTTATCAAAAAAATCAACTTGCACATGGTAACCCTGCCCACACTTTGTACTGAACTAGAAGAAACTGTCACTTACTCGACTTGTATGAGAATTTTATATATATTTTTTAAACTGCAACTAAAATTTTGATAACAATACAAGCACATCGATAACGCGGGCTGCTCGCAGCCCGCGCACCACCCGAAATACTAGTTATATATATAAAGCTCGATTACCACTGACTCACTCACTGACTCACTGACTGATTGACATAATTGTTCTCCTAGAAGGAGCGATGGGGGGTGTTTGTGATGTAGGGGAAAAGTGTAGAGGAGGTTTTCGTGACCTCCAGAAAAATCCAAAAAGTGTCATTTTTGGTTTCCTTGATGGAACTGGTGTAGGGATCTCGGACACTATAATCGATAGGGGGTAGGTGCAAAAACTAAAAATGACTAAAACCCTGGGATCCTTTTAAAAAGTTGAAAAAAAATTACCCTCCCAAACAAAAAAGAGGTTCTCCCATACAAATTTAAAACGACTGCAGCTCCGAAACCGTTATAGGTGGGTATGGGGGGTTCAAACAAATATTATAGAGGGTTTGTAGGAGAATTTGGGGTTTTAGTCAAAAATTGCAAATTGGTCCTTCGACCCGGATACCAAAATCCAAGTTTGTCTGATCTGGCTGAAATGTAGTATTTAGGGAGATTGGGGGTCCCTGATTCTAAATATAAAAAAATTTTTTGGATGACGTCATTTTTTTTTTTTTTACTGGATGGGGATTTTCGCTGGCGATACAACGCCACGGCTGCGAGGCCGCAGGCCGAGCTTCAAACCTGCGAAGCCGAAGGCCGAGCTCCCAGGGCGAGGCCGAAGGCCGAGCTTTCGGCCCGCGAGGCCGAAGGCCGAGCGTGGCCTCCGCGAGGCCGTAGGCCGAGCCATGTTAGTCACTTACGAGGCCGAAGGCCGAGTTCCGAATGTGGTGTTACGCATTTACATTCCTTAGGAGAGTCACTAACGAGGCCGAAGGCCGAGTCCCAAATGGGGAGTTTTTTTTTTACTTCTCGAGCTGGTCTCCGAGGCAACGGCCCACGTTAACCACTGCACTTAGAGGTATGGTCCCTTAACAAAACTCGATTACAATCTTAGGGCGATTTTACATCGACTAAAATTTTATCGAAAAAATCAACTTGCACATGGTAACCCTGCTCACACTTTGTACTGAACTAGAAGAAACTGTCACTTACTCGACTTGTATGAGAATTTTATATATTTTTATAAACTGCAAATAAAATTTTAAAAAATATACAAATGCACATCGATAACGCGGGCTGCTCGCAGCCCGCGCACCACCCAACACCTAGTTATATTATATAAAGTTCGATTACCACTCACTCACTGACTGACTGACTGATTGACATCATTGTTCTCCTAGAAGGAGCGATGGGAGGTGTTTGTGATGTAGGGGAAAAGTGTAGAGGAGGTTCCTGTGACCACGAGAAAAATCCGAAAAGTGTCATTTTTGGTTTCCTTGATGGAACTGGTGTACGGATCTCGGAAACCATAATCGATGGGTGGTAGGTGTCAAAACTAAAAATGACTAAAACCCTGGGATCCTTTTAAAAAGTTGAAAAAAAATTACCCTCCCGAACAAAAAAGAGGTTCTCCCTTACAAATTTAAAACGACCGCAGCTCCCGAACCGTTATAGGTGGGTATGGGGGGTTCGAACAAATGTTATAGAGGCTTTGTAGAAGAATTTGGGGTTTCAGTCAAAAATTGAAAATTGGTCCTTCGACCCGGATACCAAAATCCAAGTTGCTCCGATCTGGCTGAAATTTGGTATTTAGGGAGATTGGGGGTCCCTGATTCCAAATATGAAAAAAATTTTTGGATGACGTCATTTGTTTTTTTTTCACTGGATGGGGATTTTTGATGGCGAAACCACTTCTTATTTGCGAGGCCGCAGGCCGAGCTTCAAACCTGCGAGGCCGAAGGCCGAGCTTCGAGGGCGAGGCCGAAGGCCGAGCTTTCGGTCCGCGAGGCCGAAGGCCGAGCGTGGCCTCCGCGAGGCCGTAGGCCGAGCCGTGTTAGTCACTTACGAGGCCGAAGGCCGAGTTCCGAATGGGGTGTTACGCATTTACATTCCTTAGGAGAGTCACTAACGAGGCCGAAGGCCGAGTTCAGAATGGGGAGTTTTTACCACATCTCGAGCTGGTCTTTGATGCAACCGCTCACGGGAACTAAAAGTATCTGTCAGCTGTTCGACTTGCATGGAAATTTTTAAATCTTTTTATTTACTAGATGGGGATTTTCGCTGGCGATACAACGCCACGGTTGCGAGGCCGCAGGCCGAGCTTCAAACCTGCGAGGCCGAAGGCCGAGCTTTCGGCCCGCGAGGCCGAAGGCCGAGCGTGGCCTCCGCGAGGCCGTAGGCCGAGCCGTGTTAGTCACTTACGAATGGGGTGTTACGCGTTTACATTCCTTAGGAGAGTCACTAACGAGGCCGAAGGCCGAGTCCCGAATGGGGAGCTTTTTCCACATCTCGAGCTGGTCTCCGAGGCAACGGCCCACGTTAACCACTGCACTTAGAGGTATGGTCCCTTAACAAAAGTCGTTTACAATCTTAGTGCGATTTTACAGCGACTAAAATTTTATCAAAAAAATCAACTTGCACATGGTAACCCCTCTCACACTTTGTACTGAACTAGAAGAAACTGTCACTTACTCGACTTGTATGAGAATTTTTTATATATTTTTTAACTGCAATGACATTTTTGTTAATAATACTAATGCACATCGATAACGCGGGCTGCTCGCAGCCCGCGCACCACCCAAATACTAGTTTATATATATAAAGCTCGATTACCACTGACTCACTCACTGACTCACTGACTGATTGACATAATTGTTCTCCTAGAAGGAGCGATGGGGGGTGTTTGTGATGTAGGGAAAAAGTGGAGAGAAGGTTTCTGTGACCTCTAGAAAAATCCGAAAAGTGCCATTTTTGGTTTCCTTCGTGGAACTGGTGTAGGGATCTCGGAAACTATAATAGATAGGGGGTAGGTGCCAAAACTAAAAATGACTAAAACCCTGGGATCCTTTTTAAAAGTTGAAAAAAAATTACCCTCCCGAACAAAAAAGAGGTTCTCCCATACAAATTTAAAACGACCGCAGCTCCGGAACCATTATAGGTGGGTATGGGGGGTTTGAACAAATATTATAGAGGGTTTGTAGGAAAATTTGGGTTTTTAGTCAAAAATTGCAAATTGGTCCTTCGACCCGGATACCAAAATCCAAGTTTGTCTGATCTGGCTGAAATTTGGTATTTAGGGAGATTGGGGGTCCCTGATTTTAAATATAAAAAAATTTTTTGGATGACGTCATTTTTTTTTTTTTTACTGTATGGGGATTTTCGCTGGCGATACAACGCCACGGCTGCGAGGCCGGAGGCCGAGCTTCAAACCTGCGAGGCCGAAGGCCGAGCTTCCAGGGCGAGGCCGAAGGCCGAGCTTTCGGCCCGCGAGGCCGAAGGCCGAGCGTGGCCCCCACGAGGCCGTAGGCCGAGCCATGTTAGTCACTTACGAGGCCGAAGGCCGAGTTCCGAATGGGGTGTTACGCATTTACATTCCTTAGGAGAGTCACTAACGAGGCCGAAGGCCGAGTCCCGAATGGGGAGTTTTTTTTTACTTCTCGAGCTGGTCTCCGAGGCAACTGCCCACGTTAACCACTGCACTTAGAGGTATGGTCCCTCAACAAAACTCGATTACAATCTTGGGGCGATTTTACATCGACTAAAATTTTATCGAAAAAATCAACTTGCACATGGTAACCCTGCTCACACTTTGTATTGAACTAGAAGAAACTGTCACTTACTCAACTTGTATGAGAATTTTATATATAATTTATAAACTGCAACTAAAACTTTAATTAAAAATACAAATGCACATCGATAACGCGGGCTGCTCGCAGCCCGCGCACCACCCAACACCTAGTTATATTATATAAAGTTCGATTACCACTCACTCACTGACTGACTGACTGATTGACATCATTGTTCTCCTAGAAGGAGCGATGGGAGGTGTTTGTGATGTAGGGGAAAAGTGTAGAGGAGGTTCCTGTGACCACCAGAAAAATCCGAAAAGTGTCTTTTTTGGTTTCCTTGATGGAACTGGTGTACGGATCTCGGAAACCATAATCGATGGGTGGTAGGTGTCAAAACTAAAAATGACTAAAACCCTGGGACCCTTTTGGAAAGTTGGAAAAAAATTACCCTCCCGAACAAAAAAGAGGTTCTCCCATACAAATTTAAAACGACCGCAACTCCGGAACCGTTATAGGTGGGTATGGGGGGTTTGAACAAATGTTATAGAGGGTTTGTAGGAGAATTTGGGGTTTTAGTCGAAAATTGAAAATTGGTCCTTCGACCCGGATACCAAAATTCAAGTTGTTCCGATTTCGCTGAAATTTGGTATTTAGAGAGATTGAGGGTCCCTGATTTCAAATATGAAAAAATTTTTTGGATGACGTCATTTGTTTTTTTTTTACTGGATGGGGATTTTTGATGGCGAAACCACTTCTTATTTGCGAGGCCGCAGGCCGAGCTTCAAACCTGCGAGGCCGAAGGCCGAGCTTCCAGGGCGAGGCCGAAGGCCGAGCTTTCGGCCCGCGAGGCCGAAGGCCGAGCGTGGCCTCCGCGAGGCCGTAGGCCGAGCCGTGTTAGTCACTTACGAGGCCGAAGGCCGAGTTCCGAATGGGGTGTTACGCATTTACATTCCTTAGGAGAGTCACTAACGAGGCCGAAGGCCGAGTCCCGAATGGGGAGTTTTTTTCCACATCTCGAGCTGGTCTTTGATGCAACCGCACACGGGAACTAAAAGTATCTGTCAGTTCTTCGACTTGCATGGAAATTTTTAAATCTTTTTTTATACTGGATGGGGGTTTTCGCTGACGATACAACGCTACGGTTGCGAGGCCGCAGGCCGAGCTTCAAGTCTGCGAGGCCGAAGGCCGAGCTTTCGGCCCGCGAGGCCGAAGGCCGAGCGTGGCCTCCGCGAGGCCGTAGGCCGAGCCGTGTTAGTCACTTACGAATGGGGTGTTACGCGTTTACATTCCTTAGGAGAGTCACTAACGAGGCCGAAGGCCGAGTCCCGAATAGGGAGTTTATTCCACACCTCGAGCTGGTCTCCGAGGCAACTGCCCACGTTAACCACTGCACGTAGAGGTATGGTCCCTTAACAAAAGTCGTTAACAATCTTGGTGCGATTTTACAGCGACTAAAATTTTATCAAAAAAATCAACTTGCACATGGTAACCCCTCTCACACTCTGTACTGAACTAGAAGAAACTGTCACTTACTCTACTTGTATTAGAATTTTATATATTTTTTCAACTGCAATTACAATCTTGAAATAAATACAAATGCACATCGATAACGCGGGCTGCTCGCAGCCCGCGCACCACCCGAAATACTAGTTATATTATATAAAGTTCGATTACCATTCACTGACTCACTCACTCACTCATTGACATCATTGTTCTCCCAGAAGGAGCGATGGGGGGTGTTTGTGATGTAGGGGAAAAGTGTAGAGGAGGTTCCTATGACCACCAGAAAAATCCGAAAAGTGTCATTTTTGGTTTCCTTGATGGAACTGGTGTACGGATCTCGGAAACCATAATCGATGGGGGGTAGGTGTCAAAACTAAAAATGACTAAAACCCTGGGACCTTTTTGAAAAGTTGAAAAAAAATTACCCTCCCGAACAAAAAAGAGGTTATCCCATACAAATTTAAAACGACCGCAGCTCCCGAACCGTTATAGGTGGGTATGGGGGGTTTGAACAAATGTAATGGAGAGTTTGTAGGAGAATTTGGGGTTTTAGTCGAAAATTGAAAATTGGTCCTTCGACCCGGATACCAAAATCCAAGTTTATCTGATCTGGCTGAAATTTGATAATTAGGGAGATTGGGGGTCCCTGATTCCAAATATAAAAAAAATTTTTGGATGACGTCATTTGTTTTTTTTTTACTGGATGGGGATTTTTGATGGCGAAACCACTTCTTATTTGCGAGGCCGCAGGCCGAGCTTCAAACCTGCGAGGCCGAAGGCCGAGCTTCCAGGGCGAGGCCGAAGGCCGAGCTTTCGGCCCGCGAGGCCGAAGGCCGAGCGTGGCCTCCGCGAGGCCGCAGGCCGAGCCGTGTTAGTCACTTCGAGGCCGAAGGCCGAGTTCCGAATGGGGTGTTACGCATTTACATTCCTTAGGAGAGTCACTAACGAGGCCGAAGGCCGAGTCCCGAATGGGGAGTTTTTTTTCCACATCTCGAGCTGGTCTTTGATGCAACCGCTCACGGGAACTAAAAGTATCTGTCAGTTGTTCGACTTGCATGAGAATTTTTAAATCTTTTTATTTACTAGATGGGGATTTTCGCTGGCGATACATCGCCACGGTTGCGAGGCCGCAGGCCGAGCTTCAAACCTGCGAGGCCGAAGGCCGAGCTTTCGGCCCGCGAGGCCGAAGGCCGAGCGTGGCCTCCGCGAGGCCGTAGGCCGAGCCGTGTTTGTTACTTACGAATGGGGTGTTACGCGTTTACATTCATTAGGAGAGTCACTAACGAGGCCGAAGGCCGAGTCCGGAATGGGGAGTTTTTTCCACATATCGCGCTGGTCTCCGAGGCAACGGCCCACCTTAACCACTGCACTTAGAGGTATGGTCCCTTAACAAAAGTCGTTTACAATCTTGGTGCGATTTTACAGCGACTAAAATTTTATAAAAAAAAAACAACTTGCACATGGTAACCCTGCTCACACTTTGTACTGAACGAGAAGAAACTGTCACCTACTCTACTTGTATGAGAATTTTATATATTTTTATAAACTGCAACTACAAATCTTGATAAATATTACTAATGCACATCGATAACGCGGGCTGCTCGCAGCCCGCGCACCACCCGAAATACTAGTTATATTATATAAAGTTCGATTACCACTGACTCACTCACTGACAGAATTGTTCTCCCAGAAGGAGTGATTTTGGGTTAAAAATATATAGTGGACTGTATAGAGAGTGCCCACGTGACCTCCAGAAAAATCCGAAAAGTGTCATTTTTGGTTTCCTTGATGGAACTGGTGTATGGATCTCGGAAACCATAATCGATGGGGGGTAGGTGCCAAAACTAAAAATGACTAAAACCCTGGGACGCTTTTGGAAAGTTGAAAAAAAATTACCCTCCCGAACAAAAAAGAGGTTCTCCCATACAAATTTAAAACGACCGCAGCTCCCGAACCGTTATAGGTGGGTATGGGGGGTTTGAACAAATGTTATAGAGGGTTTGTAGGAGAATTTGAGGTTTCTGTCAAAAATTGAAAATTGGTCCTTCGACCCGGATACCAAAATCCAAGTTTGTCTGATCTGGCTGAAATTTGGTATGTAGGGAGAATGAGGGTCCTTGATTCGATATATGAAAAAAATTTTTGGATGACGTCATTTGTTTTTTTTTTATTGGATGGGGATATTTGATGCCGAAACCACTTCTTATTTGCGAGGCCGCAGGCCGAGCTTCGAGCCTGCGAGGCCGAAGGCCGAGCTTCCAGGGCGAGGCCGAAGGCCGAGCTTTCGGCCCGCGAGGCCGAAGGCCGAGCGTGGCCTCCGCGAGGCCGCAGGCCGAGCCGTGTTAGTCACTTACGAGGCCGAAGGCCGAGTTCCGAATGGGGTGTTACGCATTTACATTCCTTAGGAGAGTCACTAACGAGGCCGAAGGCCGAGTCCCGAATGGGGAGTTTTTTTCTACATCTCGAACTGGTCTTTGATGCAACCGCTCACGGGAACTAAAAGTATCTGTCAGTTGTTCGACTTGCATGAAAATTTTTAAATCTTTTTATTTACTGGATGGGGATTTTCGCTGGCGATATAACGCCACAGTTGCGAGGCCGCAGGCCGAGCTTCAAACCTGCGAGGCCGAAGGCCGAGCTTTCGGCCCGCGAGGCCGAAGGCCGAGCGTGGCCTCCGCGAGGCCGTAGGCCGAGTTCCGAATGGGGTGTTACGCGTTTACATTCCTTAGGAGAGTCACTAACGAGGCCGAAGGCCGAGTCCCGAATGGAGAGTTTTTTTTCCACATCTCGGGCTGGTCTCCGAGGCAACGGCCCACGTTAACCACTGCACTTAGAGGTATGGTCCCTTCACAAAAGTCGTTTACAATCTTGGTGCGATCTTACAGCGACTTAAATTTTTTCAAAAAAATCAACTTGCACATGGTAACCCTGCTCACACTTTGTACTGAACTAGAAGAAACTGTCCCTTTCTCGACTTGTATGAGAATTTTTATATATTTTTTTCAACTACAACTAAAATTTTTAAAAATATACAAATGCACATCGATAACGCGGGCTGCTCGCAGCCCGCGCACCACCCAAATACTAGTTATATTATAATATATAAAGCTGAAGACCCACTGATTGACTCACTGACATCATTGTTCTCCTAGAAGGAGTATTTTTGGGTTAAAATTATGGTGTGAACTGTATAGAGAGTGCCCACGTGACCTCCAGAAAAATCCGAAAAGTGTCATTTTTGGTTTCCTTTATGGAACTGGTGTACGGATCTCGAAAACCATAAGCGATGGGGGGTAGGTGTCAAAACTAAAAATGACTAAAACCCTGGGACGCTTTTGGAAAGTTGAAAAAAAATTACCCTCCCGAACAAAAAAGAGGTTCTCCCATACAAATTTAAAACGACCGCAGCTCCCGAACCGTTATAGGTGGGTATGGGGGGTTTGAACAAATGTTATAGAGGGTTTGTAGGAGAATTTGAGGTTTCTGTCAAAAATTGAAAATTGGTCCTTCGACCCGGATACCAAAATCCAAGTTTGTCTGATCTGGCTGAAATTTGGTATGTAGGGAGAATGAGGGTCCTTGATTCGATATATGAAAAAAATTTTTGGATGACGTCATTTGTTTTTTTTTTATTGGATGGGGATATTTGATGCCGAAACCACTTCTTATTTGCGAGGCCGCAGGCCGAGCTTCGAGCCTGCGAGGCCGAAGGCCGAGCTTCCAGGGCGAGGCCGAAGGCCGAGCTTTCGGCCCGCGAGGCCGAAGGCCGAGCGTGGCCTCCGCGAGGCCGCAGGCCGAGCCGTGTTAGTCACTTACGAGGCCGAAGGCCGAGTTCCGAATGGGGTGTTACGCATTTACATTCCTTAGGAGAGTCACTAACGAGGCCGAAGGCCGAGTCCCGAATGGGGAGTTTTTTTCTACATCTCGAACTGGTCTTTGATGCAACCGCTCACGGGAACTAAAAGTATCTGTCAGTTGTTCGACTTGCATGAAAATTTTTAAATCTTTTTATTTACTGGATGGGGATTTTCGCTGGCGATATAACGCCACAGTTGCGAGGCCGCAGGCCGAGCTTCAAACCTGCGAGGCCGAAGGCCGAGCTTTCGGCCCGCGAGGCCGAAGGCCGAGCGTGGCCTCCGCGAGGCCGTAGGCCGAGTTCCGAATGGGGTGTTACGCGTTTACATTCCTTAGGAGAGTCACTAACGAGGCCGAAGGCCGAGTCCCGAATGGAGAGTTTTTTTTCCACATCTCGGGCTGGTCTCCGAGGCAACGGCCCACGTTAACCACTGCACTTAGAGGTATGGTCCCTTCACAAAAGTCGTTTACAATCTTGGTGCGATCTTACAGCGACTTAAATTTTTTCAAAAAAATCAACTTGCACATGGTAACCCTGCTCACACTTTGTACTGAACTAGAAGAAACTGTCCCTTTCTCGACTTGTATGAGAATTTTTATATATTTTTTTCAACTACAACTAAAATTTTTAAAAATATACAAATGCACATCGATAACGCGGGCTGCTCGCAGCCCGCGCACCACCCAAATACTAGTTATAATATATAAAGCTGAAGACCCACTGATTGACTCACTGACATCATTGTTCTCCTAGAAGGAGTATTTTTGGGTTAAAATTATGGTGTGAACTGTATAGAGAGTGCCCACGTGACCTCCAGAAAAATCCGAAAAGTGTCATTTTTGGTTTCCTTTATGGAACTGGTGTACGGATCTCGAAAACCATAAGCGATGGGGGGTAGGTGTCAAAACTAAAAATGACTAAAACCCTGGGAACCTTTTGGAAAGTTGAAAAAAATTACCCTACCTATTAAAAAAGAGGTTCTCCCATACAAAATTAAAACGATCGCAACTCCGGAACCGTTATAGGTGGGTATGGGGTGTTCAAACAAATGTCATAGAGGGTTTGTAGGGAAATTTGGGGTTTTTGTCAAAAATTGCAAATTGGTCCTTCGAACCGGATACCAAAATTCAAGTTGCTCCGATCTGGCTGAAATTAAGTATTTAGGGAGATTTGGGGTCCTTGATTAAAAATATGAAAAAAGTTTTTTGATGACGTCATTAGTTTTTTTTTTACTGGATGCGGATTTTTGGTGTCGAAACCACATTCTCTTTGCGAGGCCGTAGGCCGAGCTGCAATCGAGCGAGGCCGTAGGCCGAGCTGTGGAGACGAGGCCGAAGGCCGAGCTTCACCCTAGCGAGGCCGGAGGCCGAGCTGTAGGCCTGCGAGGCCGAAGGCCGAGCTGGCCGTCATTGGGAACAGCTTAAAAACATTCCCTTTGTAACTTGCGAGGCCGCAGGCCGAGCCTTAAACACCGCGAGGCCGAAGGCCGAGCTTCATACCTGCGAGGCCGGAGGCCGAGCTTTCGGCCCGCGAGGCCGAAGGCCGAGCGTGGCCTTCGCGAGGCCGTAGGCCGAGCCGTGTTAGTAACTTACGAGGCCGAAGGCCGAGTTCCGAATGGGGTGTACCTCATTAACGCATCCTATGGAAGTCGCTAACGAGGCCGAAGGCCGAGTCCCGGATGAGGAGTTTTTTCCACATCTTGAGCTGGTCTCCAATGCAACTGCCCACGTTATTTACTACAATTAGACGTAGGGTCCCTTAACAAAAGTCGTTTAAATTCTTTGTGCGATTTTACCCCGACTAAAATTTTAATGAAAAAAATAAACTTGCATATGGTAACTCTGTTCTCACTTTGTACTGAACTTGAAGAAGCTGTCTTTAACACCGCGAGGCCGAAGGCCGAGCTTCAAACCTGCGAGGCCGAAGGCCGAGCTTCAAATCTGCGAGGCCGAAGGCCGAGCTCTAATGAGGTGTAACGCTTCAACGTACCATATGGGAGTCACTAACGAGGCCGAAGGCCGAGTTCCGGATAACGAGTATTTTCACATATCGAGCTGGTCTCCGAGGCAACTGCCCACGTTAACCACTGCACTTAGAGGTGGGGTCCCTTAACAAAAGTCGTTTACAGTCTTGGTCCGGTTTTACCGCGACTTAAATTTAATTGAAAAAATCAACTTGCACATGGTAACCCTGCTCACACTTTCTACTGAAATAGATGAAACTGTGAGTTATTCGATTTGCATGAAAATTTTATATCTTTTTAGCAACTGCAACGACATTTTTATTAATAATACTAATGCACATCGATAACGCGGGCTGCTCGCAGCCCGCGCGCCACCCAAATACTAGTAATTATATGTGTTTAATTAAACCTCATAAAGTTTTTATGTAAGTAGAGAAAAACTGTATTTGCTTTTGCTATCGCATTACCACGGTGAGTACAGATAGCAGACATAGTCGGTGCGCTGCTGTTCGGGCGCGACCCTGCTCAAAACGGTTCTTATTATTTGTGAGGTTCACCTCTTTCTTCTAAATAAAATCCACGCGACGCCGAAATCCCCGACTATTTAGTACCTATTCCACCTTCAAACAACAATCTGGCATTTAATAATCCATTACATCGCATGGGCCGGCTTTATAATCTAATCAGCACTCAGGGCGATATTGTCCATCAAAGCTTTTTTACTTTTACAAATGTTATTGTCAAAATTACCTTTGAGGGACATTTTATTTTGTAATTGACGCTAAGTATTGAAAATGTTTGAACTTTGCGAATGCTGTGTACAATACAATGGGTTAACGGCCTAAACATGTAATATTTACTACGTGTATTGTAAGTGATAGTTTGTTAACTGTTGTTATACCAATTTTATAAAAAATAAAAAAATAAAATAAAATGCTGAGTAAACTTAACTGAGCAGAAAACAAAGTGACGCTACGTACTAGGTAATCAGGAAACCTTTACTGGTTGTGTTGGGGACACAATGTCCCTCGAGAGCTTCTCTGTCCATTTCGCGCGCACTTACCTTCAGGGTAACGTAATGGTTCTCGGATGTTCCTGAGTTGAAGTGGCTGCTCCTCTCCGGTCCTTGCTATCTTTCCACAAATAAATAAAAGAATTTACAGAATCCTTGCAAAAAGTTACCTCAGGTTAAAAATTTACAAAACGTACGTCTTATTGAAAAAAAAAATCAAATCAAAATCAACTCAAATGTATTTTTTTCGGTCAGCAATAATAAATTTGGTTAGTAAATATTATTAGCAAGCACAAAATAAAAACAAAAATATAAATAAGTAGTTAAAACATAAATAAAGAAAATAAAGAGCAAGTATATTCAATGTAATTCCTGAGCTGCAGCTGATTGGGACAAAAGGGGAGACCCATCCCTACGGAGTGTCCACTACCGCGACCGCGACCGCGACCGTCCCCGGGACGCTATATATTTCTCAATCATGGTATAATAACCCTGTTATTGTATTACCAAGAAAACAATCAAAAAAATCGAATACTCTAAATGATAATATATGTATGTTTGGAAAGGGTAGAAATGCGTCGAGAATACGTTAGAGCCAAGAATAAAAAAATGATATTTTGTTTTAAACCACTAAAGTGCTGTGTGTTAACTAGATTACAATTGTGTGACATAACAGCTATCAAAAATATGGTCTATTCTATGTTGAGGTCCGCCGCGTGTGACAGATCGTGTTCGTATGTACACGATCTGTCAAACGCGGCGTTTCTATTATAATATACAATACAAAATGCTTTTAGACATCGGAATGTCCGATTGCTATTATATAATAACTATGTACTCTTCGTTACCGTTAAGCTTATAATGTTTAAAAAAACCCTTTAAATGGAAGACTAATTATATATGATCTGTCGAACTTTCTCTTCCAGCGGTCGCACTTTGCTTTTGCTATTTTCTTTTCCAGCTGTGCTGGCCGCTTTTCGATCAACTATACAATTATTCACTCTCAAGCTCTATTCTATTCTATTCATTAAACTTGTTTAATACAATTACATCAACTTTTCACTAACAATAAGGTCAACTATACATACAAATAGTTTTATTTCACAAGAGTTCATGACACAGTACATTAGCGATTTTCTACTTTTTAGTTCAACAGTTATAGTAAGTAAGTATAGTTTTAAAATAACTCGCCTTTGTTAAGACGAGTTATTTTAAAACTATAATTGCTATGAAATGAAGCTTGGATAAATGAACGCACAGCCTGGCTGCATACTTCATTCTGTTTAATATTTTGTGTAGCGGCGCACTCCCTGTGTCGCATAATAGGTGTTCGGATCCCGTGTCCAATTAGGAACGTCCGCTTGTCCGGGACCGTGTCCGGTGTACAAGTCACGGATACGGTTATGCGAACTGTGTGCGTAGTTTCGTACCTCTGTACACAACTTGTAACTTTTCACAACACTATTTTAAAAAGTAGGTGAAACTTGATTGTCTTCCTTGTGGGTATCGAGGGTATATATTCTCCTCGATTGGAACTCTTCCTTCGGATGTGTTCCCGAGTACCCTCGACGGCGGTGACGTCACGCGGGCGAGCTCAGGCCTGAGCTGATCGTGGCGGGCAGAGAACTGCACGACACTGCGACTGTTTACCTCGTCATCTCACGCTAGAACACACTCAATACTCAACAGTTTATTGCCTTCGTATTAATCTACATGCAGGTCTTAAATACATTTCCAGCGTACATATGACCCTGGTAGGGTATAGCAATGTGGAGCGACCGATTTATTTATTAGTTATCAAATTTATCATTGAAAAACTCATTCAAGCTGTAATATTTCGTTAAAGCAATCGTTTTAATTGTGTGATGAATTTCGACTCATTTTCTTTTTTAATTTTGTCAGGTAATATGTTAAATATTTTTATGGCCCTTAACACAAGTTTATGTTGAAATCTTGTCGGATAACGTCGCGGTTCATCTGTCACTTTTTCTAATATATATACTAACCTTAACGTTTTATATTTTAAGAAATATGGTTTACAACTTTCCGTATTTTTTATGTTAGCTAGGGTACGAATGCATTTTTTTTGTGACATAAATATTACACAATAAACATTCATCATCATCATCTCAGCCATAGGACGTCCACTGCTGGACATAGGCCTCCCCCATTGATTTCCACAAGGACCGGTTGGACGCGGCCCGCATCATAAACATTACATAATAAATATTACATATTTATTGGGTGTGTTCGTATATTTGAGAAGCTCGTTGCAGCACATCCCTGACTCCACTTAATTGAGCTCCGTCCGCTATAGCGTCCCCCGTCACACACTCATGTGACAATTCCCATTCGCGTCCGCTGGAGCTGCTGTTGTCGAGGGCTCGCAGCGCCGTAATTGCACTATGTTTACGGCCACTCAACTGAAAATTCACTTTTTAACAGCCGGCTAAATCACTTCCAGCAGACAGACACAAATACCGACGGAAGCGTAATTGAATTAGCAATCATATTCGCTTGCGCTGCTAGGTGGCTGATACTAGCATCTCGAACAGTGTAACAGATATGATAGATGTTTGTGAGACCAGATGATGCGACCATAGGACAGCGAGCTTCTGTGATGTCTTTGACGCCTGATAAGCCCTTGACAGATAATGCTAGGTGTATTCGAGCCTCATATAAACCCTCTTTAGATTTATGACATGGATCCCGATTAGCCACTGGAGTGACGGTAAAGTGGCTATCGTTCAAAAAGTCGTTAAGCTAATCGCATCGGTGCCGATCTGCCGCAGGCTCATTAACTAGAAGGAGGTAATTAAAAAGATACGATTAGGAGTCACGCCTGACTAGGATTAAAGGTTACGAGCGACGACGAACAAACTCTCGGGCGTCTTGTAAACTCATCATTCAAACAATAAGTTTGTTATCGTTATGTCTGAAGCACTGGACTTTTACCATTTTTATATACTAAGATCGCGGGCACGGGCTGGTTGCGGGCCGCTTTCATCCGGTCCTTGTTGAAATCAATGGAGGAAGCCTATGTCCAGCTGTGGACGTCCTATGGCTGAGATAATGGTGATGATGTTAATGTATGAATTATATGACAAAATAACCTCGTCTAATTGTTTTCGAATTTGAGCAATGTATTAATATATTTTATAATATTTTTACTACGAGAGTAAATAAAAATCTTGTTCTCATGAAAAATGTCCTCATGACGCTCACGACGGCGCCGAAGTGTCGACACCCAAAAGTAGTAGGTAATTAAATATCCCGGTTTTAAAGTGAACTCCTGTATTATAATGACCGAGACAATTTAAACATATTCCTCCTTAGCGGTTTGGTGTAAGTATAGAGAAACCGCAGTAGATGGTAATAGACTCAATCTCTTTTCGAAACGCACGCCTGTCGATCGACAGTCAGACAAGCCTTTGGAATGTTATCTCCCGGGAGCAGAGAGTCCGATGAGGAACCTTACTTTATTTAATTAATTGACATATCACTACTCACCAGAACACATAATGAATGCCTCCCTGATCGATCTAGTGGATCATCCTCGGAATTTCTCAGAATTTATCCAAGATTTATGTTCGGCTTTCGTGAGTGTATATCATCGCCGTGAACCGCTGCACAAGGAATTATGTTCTAAATAATAGTGACAGTTATGGGGCACAGAATCTCCGGCTAATTAATAACATAGCGCATACATAAAACGGTAATTCTCCGCGTGATCTCCGCCGTGTTTTATGACATGTTAATTACACGTAACGATGACGTTTATATGATTTCAACATGCATTTTGGCGAATCGAGAAGAATTAACAGGTAAAAAAATGTATTCAGGTTCCCTGGATACAAATGATTACTTTTTATGAACACTATGCAATCACTGTATACAGTTGTTGCAGCGTTCGGGGCGCTTAGGACGTTCTGTGTACAAGTGTTTGAGGTTATTCTTTAAGTTTATTTTTGTTTTTTTTTTTTTTTTTTATATATTATAAGTTTGCGTTTGACAACTGTCTCACCTGATGTTAAGTGATGACGTTGTCTAGGATTTAGCACGCAAACCTAGAAGGTACCTATTCACTCGCGACTTGAAGACTCCAGGATTGTACATATCGGGAAACACAGACTCGGGCAACGAGTTCCATTCCTTGGCAGTACGCATTAAGAAAGTGGAAGCAAAACGCTTCGTGCGTATAGGTGGTATATCTACCATATAACGATGGCGAATTGCCGTACGTCGAGTCGACCGATGATAGAAAGGGGATGGTGGAATCAGATTGTGTAATTCCAGTGCACATTCTCCGAAATGCACCCGATAGAAAACCGATAGGCTTGCTACTCTACGCCGGTGTTCAAGTAATTGTAATTATTATAAAACTTGCGTTTGATGTACATCCTGTAGAATGAAAACCTGCGTTTTTTTTTCAAATCAGCTCAAAAAAAGCAGCAAAAAAAATCAACCCAATTCAGAACCTTCTCCTCGTTTGGATGTGGATGGAGAATGAGATCATTTACGACAAAATTCAATTATGTTTGACAGTTTGTTTCGAGCGCAATATCCAAATTAAAAATGCAACCGTCTCGAGAACCATTTCGGGTGATACTTTACGATTCCAAATGTTGCCATAAACCCGAAGAGTTTTATAATGGACATCAAATTGTGTTTGTGAATGAAGCCCCTTCTTACACAACTATATATATATATATATATATACCAATGGCTCAGCAGTTGTGTTAAAGTATTTCTTTCTTCTCGATCTTCGTCCTTATTACTACAACTTCAACTGTATGAAAAAATGTATTTAGAAAACAATAATTATCACATACCACATAAACGGAAATTTTAGCGTCAGGACTGTTTCTATCTTTCTCATTATTATAGTTTGTAGAAAGCCTATACAGAGTAATCAATAATTAACTCAGTACTTAATAATCTATTTGATAAAAATCTATTAAATGGCAGAAAAAAGTTTGCCAAGTCAGGTAAATTATATAATGTTGTCTTTTTATTTACGTACAGCTTACTATAGTTACATGATTTTCCAACAAATGTCACTTGAGCCGGTTCTTAGATAATAATGCTGGACAAAACTCGCGATAGTTTTCCATCTCATACATGTTCTCAAACTGAGTAGGTATGTTTATGTATGACTTGTCATACACAATCGAAAACTCCAAATTGTAATAATTGTTAATGCGCAGGTAACACAGCCGGCCTGCGCACATGGCTGGACACGCTCACCATTTCTTTTTACTTGTTACTAACGAAACCATCATTTAGTAAGGTTGAATTTCAACAGATAGTGAGAATAAACATCTTTGTGTATTTATGGAGGTAGATTAACATTAATTAAATTAAATAGTGTTAATCAGAAGAACCGCGTCGGGTACCGCGTTGTTTACGAGCGCCGGTTAAGAGCGCCCGGACGACACCGAACGGCACCGAACGGCACCGAACGGCACCGAACGGCACCGAACGACACCGAACGGCACCGAACGGCACCGAACGACACCGAACGGCACCGAACGGCACCGAACGGCACCGACCGGCACCGGACCGTTGATGTCTCTGTTGTTTATCACAATTTAATAAATTAAAACCATTAAATCATTAACAGGAATTACATTTTAAATGCCATCGCTGAAAAAGCAGTAAGCGATGTCGCGCCGGTCCTTAATAAGGAGCAGTCACAGCGGGCGCGGCGCTGGCACCGCTCATAAAAGCTTTTTTATATTTCATGGGATTCATAATTGAGAATCTTGTGAAAGGCCACAATATTTCACAACTGGCTAAGGTTCATGGAGTAAAGTCACATGTGTTGTGTACTAGCTACGCCCCGCGGTTTCAAACACGATCGGTCTCATCTAAAGTTACAATTCCATTGCGCGCGGTAGTACCTACTGCGCGTACCTACTAAGTGTTTAGATTATTTTGAAAGTATTTTACGATGAAATCATGAGTTTAGTTAAAATTTTAGATAGCTTCCAGTACCAGCTTCTTATAGTAGTTTTCGCTGTGCTCAGATCTATTTGTTTTTACAGAAGCATTATAATTAGTTAAGCACAAAGCCAAGGTTTTAGGGCCCTCAAAAATGTTATGATAATTACTTATACGAAAGAAGAAATCTAATTCAATATTCAAAAAACAGAAATTATCAGTAATACGGTGATCATTAATCGATTATTCACCAGTGTGTTGATCGATACCCCAAAACAATATATTTTCATCACACTAGCTGTCGACCGCTAGTTTTACTCATCGATTTCTGGCAGGGAAATTCTATTTTATGCAAAAGTGAGTAAAAATATTTTAATATTTGAGAACGTCCCCGACACAGCTGATGTCTATGCGCCGAGCAATCAGAGAAGAGTACACACGTGAAGGAATCCTGACCGCCGCCGCCCTAGTACCTCGTGAGTGAGTGCTGGTGCGGCGCGAGGTGATGTGTTTTACTAACAGATAACGTTTTTTAGTATTTCGTGTTTTGAAACCTTCACTACGCTCAGATTTCAATCGAGCGCTAGAAATCAACTTCACCCTCATGTAACTATTGCAGTGGTGGCGTAACTGTAACTTTTTAAAGTTACAGTTTATTTGGGATACAATATTGTACTGTCATGATATTTAACGTTAGTTAAAGTTTTCTTATGACCAACTATCACTTGACCGAAACATCGAGTTTTTTCAAAATTATAATTTTACATTCAAATGTGCGCGATAGTTTAAATAAAATATAACTACATTATTTGATGGTTAAAACTGAATGTGCCGTATACTTCAAAATTTATTCGTTCCAAATTTATTTTTGTTGTAAAATTTTAAAGAAACATAAAAATGTAACGTACTCGATATCAACAACAATTTATTTAAATTATAATTTAAATAAATCTTTTCAATGGTCTTTCGATTTATGGCTACACTTAGGTCGAGAAATCCTGAACACATATATATCACTGAGCATGTAAACTCCTCCCTTCAATTCGGTCAGTTTCAAAAAGAAAAGGCCACGGCGTTACACACCTGCGGGAATGACATGTGACCAATAAAAGTGACATTAATGGGGGTCCATTTCATTTTATGAATTAATCACAGAGAGATAAATATCACTTCCCTGTGGGGGACACGATTGTTTACTAGGAAGATATAAACCGCGTAGTGTTGCAATGTTGATGTTACGTTGATGAAATATTTATATACGGGATGAGATACCGGCGGTAACGCTGCGGCCATTGGGATCGCAACGGGAAACATATATTGGGCACTAAAGCTGAGCTGCAATCACGTGTCGAATTTTTAATGCTTAAAAGAGCTGTATAATATTTGACCCGAACTTGTGTATTTATTGACATAAAACTACATCTGTATCTGAGAACTATTGCATTAAATATTAAAGAACACAACTCATTTATATTTATCCATTTTTCTAAGAGCATTAATTGGTGCTAATCATAAATATGTGTTGTTTCGTTTCCTAAAATATTTATAATAAACATTATTTTTATTACACGTACAAATCTGTATAAATATTATTACATACAAACAAAAGGAGAAAGGGCGTATATAATGCCCAAATCACTTGCAAACTTCCCTTCGTTGGCCCTGAGTTATAACAGCAATTAGAGTCTATTTTTCATGTAGAGCCCGTTAAAATGTCCTACAATATACAAATAAATTATAGTAATAAAGGAACTGACATGGACACACATGTCAATGAAAACCAGAAGGTTCCACACAATTAATACATATATTTCAATGAGTTGACCGTTAAGCTAATATGAGGCTCCAAGACGTTTGACAATGCGGCCATGTTGACGTTCAGATGCAAATGTAAACTGTCCCACGCAATCAACATTAGCAATATTTTTTTCCCAACAGTACATTGCAACATTGCACAATTAACATTATTTCTCGAATTCAAACTGGGCTGGCCGGGGACGGGTGTCACAGGGCCGGGCAAATGTCATATGAATTAATGACAGTGTTACAGCTTCATGGCCGGCTCCAGGCCCAAGGGAACTAGGATATCACGAAATAATACCAATAGAAGATGTTATACGAACGGATTGAAGTTCTGTCGCACCCTTGTCAGGAAATATAACAAGTTCATGTTTTACGAGCTTGTTTATCCCGTCCCTAATAGAGCCCCGCCTGCCCCCGCTACCCACTGTAGGTATTGCGATAGAATTACATCCTATTACAGAGGTCGATGACTCCTTCCTCTGATTCGGGAGGAGATCTGCTTCCATTCCGTTCTACTGTGAGTGAAAAGCTTCCGTACGTTTTATCTCGGTAACCAAATATCGACAAAAACTGGCAAAACAAGAGTTGCGGAGTGGTCGCTTACTTTAGCGATGTCTACGTAATGTTTGCCAATAAACTGTCTGCGACAAACCAGTCGTATCTGATCTGTCGCGGCTGCCACGCGCCTCTCGCCTGTCGACGCTCTTCTATCCATTCCACACCATTTAACATCCCATAAACGTTGTAATCCACATTATTAAATTGTTAGTTGGTGCGATATTCGTTTACAGAAATAATCCTATAAATTTTCCTTAATAAATTGTCTCGCAATACTATAAGCGCTTTAGGCTCCATGAATATTCTGTGCTCAATTTCTAGCTCTCACATGAAGACCATTATAGAATAAAAAAGAAGAGTACAGGATAACTCTCCGGGAACTTCCAACTAACCTCAACACAGTAATTTTTTTAATGTTTCATATGATAATGGTACGGTGGTAGCCGCTGGCACCAGGTATTCTCATGTCCCACGCAGTCCCCCGCACTCGCCACTCCACTCAATCGGAATTGTAACCATCTACGGGTGTCGAGTGTTAGCTGGTCGACGTTTACAATATACAATACTGTGAGCACATTATAGTAAATAATCGACAAAAAATTGTATAGATTTCATAAACAATGATATTATTAAAAAAGGAAGCTACCCCGGCGCGCTCTCAGATGACGTCACTAAACACTGGAGTAGACACAACCGCAGGCAGCGCACAGCTGTTGTACGTTTACACGAGCTATTGTAATTTTTAGACTTTCGCGATTCGAACACATTGTTATTGAATCAAACGGGTTTTAATCGCGGGAAAAAACATTTAGTAATTTATTTACCTCGACGTTTCGACCAAGTTGCATTGATCGTGGTCACGAGAAGACTCGAGGACACGAGGAGTCTTCTCGTGACCACGACCACGACCAATGCAACTTGGTCGAAACGTCGAGGTAAATATTTTTATTTAATGTTTTTTCCCGCGATTAAGACCCTTTTTGATTTAATAACAATGTTTACACGAGCTATTTGTGCACTTTTTAAAAGTACAGGAAATAATTATTTCTGGCTACGATTAAACATATTTAGTGACAAGCGGACGTGCTTTACCTACGACTGTCGGCCCGATGAGACGTAAACAAATTATGTGCATGAACCTAATCTATACGGTCCACACTGGAGTAGGTAGGGTCTCATGTCTATTTTTTATCAATATCTTTGTACATAAATAAACACTTTAATAATAGTAGTATAGACACCGGCTACCAGTTTTATATATATACTATATGCAGTTGCAATAAGTGCCCATCACCCGGGTGGTAATACTCTTATTTATTAAGAATACAATAAATTCATAAACTATGCAGAAGTAATTCAAATGTAATCATAAATAAACTAATGAACTTAATTTTCCGCCAAAATTACAATCGCATCTCGATTGCATTGCGATAAAAATTTGATCAGTGGAACTAACAAAACCGACAATTCAATAACAATGTATTTAGTAGAAGTGATACCCTGAATTTAAACATTGCCGTAAATATTTTCTTCCATTGATGGCCCGCGCGGGTATCGTGGAGTCGCTCGATACTTATATAAATGTCTATCAAACATCACCATACACTGTTTATGTCATGATCAGTGAGCACGCGCTATTTGTTAGATAAATAATAACTAAACGTGACAAACAGTCCAACAATCCGTTTTACGCATTTGATAAATATTAACATATAAGTTTTTCATATAAATATTGTTTACTCATATATCTTGATGTGTAAATTGGAGCTGTTTGGAACCGGTGTTTATAAAACCCGCGTCACTGTGGTACTCGACAACAATCTGAGATTTTGCTGCAAATTAATCCTGTTTACATTTATCTCTATTCAAAATGAGTACTGAGCCTACCCACAATGACTGAACACTATTGTATTTAACAATGTTTATAGCTACCTCCTTCATCGACGATAAACATGTCGTCGAGCGATACCACAGACTCCGACATGAGCACTTACCAGTTTCTTTATTGAATCATCTCTCCGCGAATAATCATTATCGTTATTTGTCATCTGACCTACAATTAGCCAAAATATCCACATTACCCTGCCCCCTGCTCTTCACGACTCCCGCCGACGCATAAAACATATTGTATACACGCTTTCGAATTAATAATTAATGCCTTACAAATAAGGACCATAATAAATAACCATCGCCCGGGACAGACGGGCGCGCGCGCGGCGCGGGGGGCGTCTCAATAACGGCGGTGTTGGTTTCTTCTCAATCATTCGATATCGCAAAATTGACCGTCGCCGTGGCGCAGTGGTTAGTGTCAGTGACATGACTTCAGCGTGTCCGGGACCCTGGGTTCGAATCCCGGCAGGGGCAAATATTTGTGCGATGAGTGTAGATGTTCCGGGTCTTGGATGTTTGTTTGCTGTGATTGTGTGTGCCCGTGCCTCCCGCAATACAGGGAATCCTAGTGCGGGGGTCTGAGTGTAAAAAAAAATGGCTGACATCGCCCTGATTGAGAGATATTAAACAATTGAACTTTTATCATTATGTGCTCTTAGATTAAATATATTCATAGATTAAAATGTCACACTAATATTATAAATAGGAATGTATGTGCCTTGGGACCTGTTCGAGTCTGTAATTTCTCTGTAATTCTATAGGCATGGGTTCGAGGCCCGCTAGTAGCCGATTTTTACCTTCAAATAATTCGAACGTAAGTTTCACCCAGCATGTTGATAATGCAATTAACCAAAAAACCAAAAATAATTTTCATAGAAATATCCGGTTTAAATGCTTTAACAATATTTAAGCAATTCGCTCGGACACTGACAGTGGCACTCGAGACGGGACAGATAGATTTATAGCGCTCGCCAGACGCGCCGCGCTCTTCTACCGTTTTATATGGGACACTACATAGCTAAGCGCACGATACGTTATCTCGACGACGGACGGACGGCTAGCGATAGGCTGTCGATATCGATGGGTTATAATGTAAGCCATTCCTCACAGCCGCGCGTCTCACGTCCAGTGAAGCGATCACGACCCCCGGGAACACGAGTCTCAGCCGTCTGATTGGGTCGGCGCCCACTTCAGCATTCAGCTGTTTTGGTGTATGTAGGATCGTTATCAATCTGCAGTATGGTGGTGGGACACCCCTCCAGTACCCGCCTGGGTAGCTACTACTCTCGAGTTATATGACGTCACTAACGCACAGGGTGTTCAGGCGGTTGTGCTTCAGAGCCTTGAGAGCTTAGAACACTCCGCTTCAACCTTCGACCACAACACAACGCAAAACATTTTATTCTGCACAATATATACAACTAATAAAACTTAAATATGACAATACAGTACAAATGGCGGACTTATTGCTGAAAGCTATCTCTTCCAGACAACCTTAGTCATGAGTAGTCTAACAAAGTGATACACGTATAGGGTGTACATTAATAATAATGTAATATAATATCTAAAATACATAAATAACAAATATTTGCTCAAACATTACAATCTAGATAGTAATTATATAGGTATATATATACATATAAACAGAGACGCAATGAAAAATATAATATATAGAAGTATCTTCTGAGACTCAATATTTTATTTTAACAAACCATTTGACAATGATTGAGATATATTATGACCGTTTAGGGGGGTCCAAAGCTACAACGACTTTCACTTCACGTTGGCTTGACTTATCAGGAACCTAGGACCTAGGGTCAGCAACCATCCTGTCTACTTAACTACTTAGTTCATGTTGGTAACGTTAATTAAACCTTTGTTTAACACACACTCTTTAGTTCTTAGTAATCGCGAACAATGAAAGAGCCAAATTGTAAAACTTATAAACCTGACAGTTGTTATATAACACATCTGTTTAGAGAATGTATAAACGTTCAGTTTCACGTAATTATGGTTGTTATTTAAACGTGTGTGGTGAAAATATATAAATCTACAATTTTTATTTATTTAAAGCCATACGGAAATTCTATATTGACCGACTTGATGTCAGTTTAAAAACTAGGAACCGACGCGACGGGTACAACTTATGCGTGGAACATTGATATACCTACGGTGAAACAGAATTTAATGTCAAGAGGATTTCCATAAATCGGTTTGTAAATGTAATTTATAAATTATAATAAAGGCAACAAAATAAAGTGGTGTGTCGGTGTTCCTCCAGACGAAGCGGCGTGCGCGTGCGCGTGCGCGGGTGATGGTAAAACAAGCGTCCGCGGATCGAATCCTATAATGAGCGAATGGAGATGAGAAAGTGAGAGCGCGTGTGCGGTGTGCGGTGATGCGTGCGGCGCACGATGCGCTCGCGCATTGATGGAAGAATCATGGTCGTCGGGCGGGGCGCCCCTGCTGCGGACCAGGTCGCTGCCGCTGGTGCTGGAGGCGGCGAGCGGCGGCGGCGGCGGCGCCCCCACGCGCCAAGCGAAGCTCGACCCGCGCCAGCTCCTCACGCTCACGCGCCATTACTACCCGGAGGGGGGCTGGGGGTGGGGCGTCGCGGCGGCTGCGACCTTGGTCCAGATGCTGGCGCACGGTCTGCACCAGGCCTCTGCCATTCTCGCCGTCGAGGCCACGAGACGGTTCGGTCCCGAAGTCCGTATGCAAGCGGGTACGTGTTCATTATGTCCTATACTGCAGGCTTGTAGCCTTGTGCCGAGTGAAATGGTTTGTATTACACTATCTTTTTTCCACCCCTAATAATTCATTTCAGACAACAGGTCGCGGCGATACATTTAGAAGGAGAAGATGCACATTCTGTTTCTTTTTCCTTAATGTGTTTTTAGGTGATTTCATTAATAGTGGATTATTATTCGAGTAAGTAGGTGAAAGTACGTGAAAGTTCGCGAGTGTAGGAAAGTGGAAGAACTCACGTGACAAATTGTCGCTTTTTACAAATCTGGAATCTCCAGTAGGTATGTAAATTTCCTGTGAAGTGTCCACTACTTAACTAAATCCAAGGTTGAAAAGGGGAGGGAGTGGCCTTGACTCGTGCTAAATGCACGTGAAATGCGGAGCCAAAAATCAGCCAATAAAAGATATCCGAAAAAAACAATGCTTAGTGTCGCTGGGTGGACCCCTTACTTAAACTAATAAAACACAAACTCTAGTAAAATAAAAACAAACAAATTCTCTTACAATGGGCTTGTATAAAGGTCGTTAAAACTAATGTCTAAACTTAGCACTTACACTTAACGCCTGGGTGAATTATTCACTCGCAAAAATATTCTTTATTACTTTTATCGCCAATCAAAACTTCGGGACAGACACAGAGTATCACTTGGGCACAGATAATATCATGCAACATTATGCGTCTGGGGGTCGGGACAGTAGCCGCGATGAAATAACCTACTTTGAACAATTGCTTACAGTGAGAGTAGGTTAGGTACCTACCTATTTACAAAGTTTTCTTTGCAAATACTACTTTACGACAGCTTAAACTATAATGTATAGTTTGGATAGGTTAGAAGTAGTTTGAAGAGTTCAGAGAAACTCTTTATGGTATCAAATTAATGGCAGTGTATTGTCATTATTCGGTTGTCTGCAGCGATGTGTATCGTATCAAATAGTATCAATACTTACTATGAAACCTATGAAAAAGTACCTATTTCTATAAAAATACGTTATGTGTCGACGTCACTGCCTCGCCATTAGAAGCTACTCTATCTTCAGTGACCTTTGTGGACTAACATTCCGATAATTGCTCGGAGTGGAACTCCTACCTAAAAGAATCGCCTCTTGGAGTTGTCTAACATTGTCTGCTCTAAAAAACTATGACATCGCTAGTAACCCGTCACAATGTAGATAAGGTCAGTTTTGTTAGCAGTCCGGTTCCGCTTCGGCCGCCAGTTCAACGCTCGTCTCAATTTTCCACTTGGGAACATTCCCCAAGTCGCGAATCCACCACGGGAGTAGGTAGGTACATCGGAATAAATCGCGAGGCCTGTGAAACTTTCACGACACAGACCGTTTTGTTCTCAGATAAATAAGAACATTTCCCACAAGTAGACATGACTTGTTATTGTACGTTTTACATTTATTTACTGTCGTGAAAAATTGGGAATCTACGAACGCATTGAATGAGAATAATCGTGGATGACGGACGAAGTTTGTTTTCTGTGTTGGAATTCTAAAGCAAATAACTTTTGAAACTTTAGCGTGAGAGCGAGCTTATACCGAGTGAGGATTGGAAAAGAAAATGGTAGTGTTATGTCGAGCGCAGCCGCGCACAATATGTCGTGAATCACGTTTACCGCATCATTTGAGATCACGTTCGTCTAATTCGGTACCTAAATATTTTATTGTACTATCGAGGAATTTGTTACTATATTTTAGTATATAGCATATGATATTTTCAGAAATCAATGAATTAGTATTTATGAAGGGTAGAGCTGGAGATTCTAATGGGGTGCACTATAAAAAAATGTGTAGTCGCTCCATTCATGCATAAGGTTGATTTAAATTTGAAATGTTTATACAAAAACCTTATTTATCATTCAAAAGGAATATTTTACGTCCTTCTCATAACTTCAGTCGGCACGAATTCATTATGTTATAAGCCCTCGTTCGTGCTCCGTACTTTATAGCTACATTTCATATAAATCCCTTCGTTCGACCTTCGCCACTCAAAGAGTGTCTTGAAAATAATTGCCAATAAATATCTACTCCCCGTAAAGTCGTCGAAATCGGGGATCAAAAATAAGAGACGTAGAAAATGGAACAGGTCCGGCCGGCTCTAGGTAACGGCTCAGGTGAACTTTTATTCGGAGTCCATCTGTCAAAAGGACTATAAACTTTATTTTGTGCTCAAAGCCCCTTTATATTTTTCTAACTCTCAGCCTTTCTGAAGAACGTATGTGGAATAAAAAATATCTTCCGTATAATATGTTGGTGATATTAAAATACTTCATTACGAGGTGTATTAGTAGAGTAGTATTTACCATCGTTGAGATCGCTCTAGACACCGTGTGACAGCTCTCTTTGGTGTCAGTGCGTCTCTTTATTCATAATATTGATTAATACCAAACCTTTTTACCACATTTAGTTTCATCACTTCTGTTCGTATATATAATATGTTTAATATAATAGGTATATAGTATATACAATAGGTTTAACATATATCGAATTTACGCAGGCATATGCCGGGACAAAATAGATTTAAAAGCAATTTGGTATTGTCCATCATGTATGTATATGTGTATACAATACAGGCTCACTGACTGTCACGCGACCGATATTTTTTTAAAATTATATAGAGATATTACTAAACAATACTTAGTTTTAATTCCGTGACATGTTTTGTCCATGTCGCGGATTTGTGCTATTAAACCATCTCACCTTCAATAATAATGAATTGAAATGAAAGCAAATATTGTATGTCGTTGTGGACGTAACTGTTGAAACAATTATTGGATATTTTTAAGAACTTTATATGTACACACAGTTAACAATAAAATGCATCTGAATCTGAATCTAAATGACATAGCTTTGTGATGCATTAGCATATAGCATTAGTGATGCTATATGCTAATGCAAGTGTAACATCGTATGTATTTTTTTAGTCTTTTTTAACAATTTTAACATATTTAGGTTACGAATGAAGGAGTGTGTCTAAACACCAGCAATTGAATAATAGATCGCAAAATAGAGTTCGCGAAGCAAAGATCGAAGCGTCGTTTTGCTAAAACGTAGATTGATTTACCGACACCAACAGGCAGAGCACCGCCCGCACGTCAATCATCGGCAATCGTTTATTAGGATCAAAACGATACAGCGACACAGGGACGGGCTCAGGGACTTAAGAGATGATATGTGAACAGTAAACAGATACTGGCAGTAATTGCAGGCACACAGAAAGTTATCCGGTAAATCCGCTTTCAGTTCGCGCGCAGTTTTTTTCCGTGGAATAGTTTGAGAACCAATATACTAAAACCGTAATACATAAATATTTTTGTCTTTACTAGTGTGTGTCGCTGCGTCACTGATTCAGATTACAGTAGATTCGCGGTCGTTGCGAATGATACTGGCGACCCGCACGCGAGTCAAACGACTTATTATATTAAACAATCAAAAAATATTTTGTATACGGTAGTCGAAATGTTCGAAGTAGGTACTTTTCTTAAACATTTTTCGGGTTAGTCACCAGGACTCGAACTTTCCGCCCACAATTTACATATATTTCCTGAACCCCCTTTTCTCCGCCAGCCGACTTGCCGATTCCATCTCTGGCCAATCTGATACATGTAACGCCCGACCTCATCGCCCATTTATCATCTCAAAGGACGTTTAATATGTTTCGCTCGGGTGACAGCTAACGTGATAACGACGCGACGCCCGCGCCCGCGCCCGCACCCGCGCCCGCGCCCGCGCCCGCGCCCGCGCCCGCGCCCGCGCCCGCGCCCGCGCCCGCGCCCGCGCCCGCGCCGCCAACCTCACACCTAACCACCGATTATCATTTCCATGGTTGTTTGCGACGTGCTCGTCCATTATGCGAAGCCTTTATTAGCCGGTCTGTCGGCTGACACTAATATTTTACTTTAATAGCGCACTTTTTTTTAAAACCAATACAATCTATCACGTGTGGCAACAAAATGTCAAATGATAATTTCGAAGTTTAAAAAATAATAAAACCGACGAACTTAGTTACTAATTAGACACTAGTGCTATCGAAATTAAATTATATGGACCCTGTATATGGTCCCAGGCTTCTAGCGCGGACACAAAAACTGATTCAAAGAGTGCAAAACGCTTGTGCCCGCTTTTGTTTTGTGATTCCGTTAAGAGCTCATGTGACTCCATACCTCAACAAAAAATCTATCCTCAAAATGAAGCATCGTCGCAAGCTACATTCAGCATGCCTGCTTTTTGGTGTATTAAAATACAAACAGCCTTCATATCTTTATGAAAAACTGACATGGATGTCCAACTGTAGATCCCAGAACTCACGCCAAGGTGCACCACGGCTCTCCACGCAATGCCATAGTTCGGCCTCCTTCAGAGGTAGTTTCCGCTACGCAGCTACCAAATGTTGGAATAACATACCACCGCCGCTCAGGAACTTGCATAGTTTTCAAAGCTTTAAATTCAAATTGAAAAAATATATTTTTGAACATCAAAAATTGGAGGAAACTCTTCAACACGACACTAGTGCAATATAGGGTGACTCTAAAACTAGCAACATTGTATTATATATTTAATAATTAGTAGTAAGCACTCGAGCGATGTACCTTTATAAATCTGTTTATTATCCTTGGCTTTTATGTTTTTGGTCAGCCTAGATACGTGCTGTGTATAGGCCTACATTGCGTGACATCACCGGATGGCTCCAACGGAAGACCAGCGCTGGCTTACACCCGGCATTATGCTGAGTTGGGGCCATTTTGTGACATTATACTGCATTTTTTATTTTTCTTTGCTGGTGTATAACTTGAATGTGTCTGAACGTTGGTGTAATGTCACAAATAAAGCTTTTTTCTTCTTCTTCTTCTTCTTCTAATCCCTGGGACGATTCCATCATTTCCGATCCCCCCTAGTTCTCCCTGGGACGATTCCTACATTTCCGATCCCCCCTAGTTCTCCCTGGGACGATTCCTACATTTCCGATCCCCCCTAGTTCTCCCTGGGACGATTCCTACATTTCCGATCCCCCCTAGTTCTCCCTGGGACGATTCCTACATTTCCGATCCCCCCTAGTTCTCCCTGGGACGATTCCTACATTGCCTAGAAAATGAAGAGACCTTAATCGATGTTCATAAAATTAATATGGAATCAACTTAAAGATTTTCGAATGACAAAATACTTTTTAAGCGCTTTCACAAATGGCGTCTTTCTGAGGTCAAACATCATTGATTTACAAAAAAACCCCGGGTTAAAACACCCTGGGGTAAAACACCCTGGGGTAAAACACCCTGGGGTAAAACACCCTGGGGTAAATCAATGTCAAACATACAAAAAAAGTTCAATCGAGTCTCCTTTGCGAACTCAGTTGAAAAAAGAGAATGATACCCACTAGGATTGTTCATCACACGAATAGCAAGTAGTATGCAGAGTAGATAGCTACTCCTTGCGCAGCTAGTAGCTATTTCTATATTTTCATAAATGACAGAACATTCTAGATGGTAATAATATTGTGTCTGTGTGTGGCCACTGTTTTGAATATTTGGTATTAAGATATTTTGGAGTCTAGAATGACACATAAGATAGATAGCTACTGTTTACCCTAAATGACTGATAATAAACTCCCGTAAGATAATTATATTTTGACGATAGCTAACGGGAAAGTCGTAGTAGGGTGACACCGCATGGCGCAGCTAGTACAGCGGTTGCTTATGTTGTAGGCACTGCAGATTAATCACGAAAGTTTTGAAAGTTGAATCGACGACAGCTCGGTAGAGCCCGTTCCTGTCGATGTCTGACATCAAAGATACATAACAATGTTAGTATGACGGTTATATATATATATATATATATGATCCTACCTGATAATATGATCACTTAGGCCTTCGATCGAAGACTTGGGTAGATAGCGTCGGTAGCGGAGACAGATGGCGCGCCTAATTTAATTAGTTGTCAGAGTATTCTTATAAATCATAGTTTACCGAGTTGTAGTCATATGCCACGCGTAGGCAACAAACTACAGTTTGGGCTCGGTATTCCCTTCACATGGACAGGAACAACAGTATAAACATAATTCCCGTGTGTAAACATTCACACCAGTAGAAACCTTGTTTTTACGTGAGGAATATGCATTTACTCACTTCCGCCTACCGGGAAAGCAGGCGGGGACCACACCGCGAAACCGCGCCCCACCGCCGCCCGCCTCAGCTGCATTTACCTTGAGGATCATCACGACCTGCGCTGACGAACCAAAACAAGCAGCGCGAACGCCGCAAGCATAGGCATAGCAACTATTTAATGGATAACCCCGGACCCGCCCCAACAGTAGAAACCTACTTTAATATTCACTCTACAGTGAACAAAATAGTCGTAGGAAAACTATTTTACGCATACTAATCCTACAAATTTATAAATGCGAAAGTTTGTGAGTATAAATGGATGTATGGACTTATAGGTAGATGTATGTTATATTCTTTAACGCATAACCGGCTTGGATGAAATTTAGTATGAACATAGCTTATAACATATGGATTAACACATAGGCTTATTTTCATCACCACGCGGGTAAAACCGCTGGGTGTAGCTAGTAGTAAATAAAAGTGATATACAATAAATCACTCTTATTAACTATTTGTATTTGTAAGCACTTGTATTGTAAGCTGTAGCTGCACGTTGGCTCACGTTAGAAACAATCTGAACATGCGAAATGAAAACTACGAGAATGTTTCGTTGTTTAAGCGCTTACTTTTACACTAGTATTTATTTATGTTGGCCAGAACGGAGATAAATTAACATTTTAGACATGAGACGCAGGTACACATGAAACAAAGTGGTACAATATCCAGGAAGCCTTCTTTATTTATAGTTAAAGCAACGAATGGGTAAAAATGGAGACTCATAATTTAATTCAGAGTAACAGCTTTGTTTTTTGTAAACATAATCTTTATCTTTATTGGCACAAAACTTACAATTAGTAGACAGACATATATGGTTCCGAATATAGTACATATGTGTCCATAATAAATATTAAACATCAGATACTTGCACTAGGCGTTAAACTGGATTACATCTCCCCAATTTGGTAATTAATCAATATCTTCTTCTTCTTCATATACCAATTATTAATCATAGAATTATTATTATTATATACTTGTATAAGATTAGTGCGGTATGTATGTTCATGTTAATCGACCGAACACAGATAAAGTAGTTAGTGTGAAAATCTGCAATAAAACAGACACAGTGGTGAATTTATTTAATATATAACTGTATTTTCCGATCTAGAGCATTAAATAAACATTTAATATATCGCCTGCATCGTTGGAAAATATATTTCGTATCAAATAATGCAAATATTTTATAAATGTCCGAGTTCAATGGTAAAAATTGTAACAAACCACTTCTTCCTTTTTTGAAGTCAGTGAAACAGCTAATCAAATAGCACCTAGAATTGCAACCGAGATCTTGTATTGGTTTGTGTTTTCGTGATTAGAAAGTAGCCAAAAGTGCCAAAAGTTAGCGAATTTTGAAATCCATGTGTTTACACATCGCTAAAGTACCGACGACATGGACGCTTTCCAAACACACCTTTGTTGCGAACTTTATCGGTTCCGACATCGATGCGGAACCGTGAACGATCTCCGCGAGGCGCGGGCGGATGTTCTATGTTCCACCAAAACGGGGACGGACATTAAGATAACAGAGTTCAGTGCAATAATGAATATACTTTAAGAAATCGAGACGCGTTTTCGATTTAATTTTATTGAACGCGGGACCACAATGTTCGAAAGTGTCTGATATGACGGCGTATAAAGTTAAAGGACAGACTATTCGCCAGTTATTTAGTAGACGATGAGGCAGCGTTCTTCGGCAGATTCCTTTATTTATAGTTTCGATCGAATCGACTGTTCCACAGCATTCGGCGAGCGCATGCCACTCTTACATACCCTGGAGGTACCTATATATCCCCACCTACCCACTGCAGCCGGGGCGGGGGCTTATTTATAGCGTGATATTTAACTTTAACTGATGTTCTTTCATAAAATGTCTCATTTCAAGAATAAAAAATAAGTTTATTTGAAAATCTTTGATACTGTATTTGTTGGAGAAGTTGTGGGAATTTTGATTTGCTGTTATCGGTTTTATTTGTAATCTAAACAACCCGCTTTGCTACGCCGAGTATTTGCTCATTCCATAAGAATTTTTATTTTACTCTTGACATTTGCACCCAAGGGGAAAATCGAGGGATCGCTTTGATTTTCATCTCTGAAAACCATTTTTGTCAAAAATGTGGGGAGTAATCGTTAATAACAGAAATTAACATTTTCGCGGTGTACCATAAAGACCGTTATGTAACACTATTATTTAAATGTGCACATGGGCACTTGTCCGAATTATCCGATGTCCGAAAAATATAGATATGTGTGTGTGTAAATGAATATGTGGAAAGGGACATTTAAGACGTTGTGTGTTCGTTTTGTAGGGGTGTGAGTGTGTGTGTTCGTAAGGGTATAGGTGTGTGTGTTCGTTTCGTAGGGGTGTGAGTATGTGTGTTCGCAAGGGTATAAGTGTTTGTGTTCGCATGGGTGTGATATGTGTGTTTGTAAGGGTGTGAGTTTGTGTGTTTGTGAGATGGAGTGTGGGGAGAAGGGAGATAATTAACGTACGATTCACAGCTGCCTTAAGTCAATCTCAACGCAATATAGTCAAAAGGCTTTCAGTTTGATCATAATTTAATTATTTTAAATGATTTCCAAGATCATTTTTGACATTTTTGTTGAGCTTGAAACCCAAGCTTCAGGTGCCGAACGTCCGCGTCATCGGCCGCGGCTCGCGGGTGGTCACAGACAGATAGGTCAGAACAAATCCTGATGTGTGTCGATTCAGAATATCACAAATACGTACTTTACAGGTGACCTGCGGGCTCAAAGAAATGTATTACTAATAACATTATTAGACTTATCAATGTCCTTTCTTCTGCTGTAGGACACATTTGTAGTTACTGCGAGAATTTTTGATAAAGGAAAAATATTATGTTTTAAAAATGTTTTTTCACTAATAAATTAGCATCATAATATAATTAATTAAAAACAAATATTCAATCTGAATAAACCTTCACGAACTGTCCGCATATGTGGTATTTTTTTTAATTTATTACACACTAAGGTCTTTAAACAATATAAGCACGAGAAACTAAAAATTGTCGATTTAGCAAAGGTTCAACCAAACAGATATGACCACCATTTCTTCGCATGATTGACGTTTGCCGAGTAAAATAAAGCAAGCAGCAATGTCCTCAGAATCATGAAACTTAGAAGCAAGGATTCATGTGTTTTAAAACTTACATTAACGGTAAATTGATGTGCAAGAGCAATTCCAATTACAAACTTCAATCTTTTTTATTTCAAGCTGTCTATATATTAGAGTAATTCTTATTAAACTCAGTATTTTGCATATACTTAGATTGTACGGAACACACGCTGCGCTATAGAGACGTGCGCTTTTCGTTTATTTATTCCTCACTTTATTGCTAGATGAGTATATTGTATGAGTATGAATACCTATGTAACTGCTCGCATGAGTCGATCGACACACTTATGCTACATTTCTAAGAAACGTAGGTTTAAGGGTTAAGCTATATCGATAAATGTATCTCACTCACACAGTGAATGTCACGGCACGGGCCGCTCATCAGTCGATGGCTCTAGTTAGTCTACAGAGTGGATTAAACAGCGTCTCTAGGTTTATATCTGCGTTAGATCAGCGCAGCGCCCAACGGGTGACGCTTCTAGTCAAAAGTCGACGAACCTCTTTTTACAAGTGGACGTACTCAGGGAACAATGATACTACCACGCCTAATATTATTATTATATAAATGTATAAAATAAAGAAGTAATATTCGCGACATTAAAACATATATATTCAATGCATAAAGCAATGCTTATTAATACTTCGCGTCCATGTTTATATATATTTTACCAATTTTAACTTGAAATTATAGTTTCCTGAAATTACTTTTCAATGGAACTCAATCGCCACCCAAAGTACGACAGAAGTACTTTGGGTGAACCAAATCTTTCAATAACACGTGAACGATCAGATTATAAGTATGTAGATAATTATTTTATCATCGGAATGAGACAATTCGGTGACTCATTTTAGTGGCCTTAGTAGGTACATAGTAGAGAGCGTACTTATCTTCGAGAATTCTTAAATAACCAGTATACGAGGGGCTTATTTTATTTTAAAATAACTCACTTAATTTCGAATGCCCGCCTTTAAAGGAGACGCTGTCTATGTCCCCCAAAAAAATAATCCTACGTACAGTCCTGTCCATCCGCCCGCGCCCGCCTAAACAAAGTCCCCAAAGTTTTTCAATAGAAATGTTTGTCAGACGTCGCCACTTGAATGAAAGATTGTATTCTGTGAAATAGTCGATCCTGTCTGCGATCCGCCCGTCTGAGGATCGGAGCGGGGCGCTTCATTAATACTGGGAGGGCGCCAAAATAACCTCCCGTATTTACAAGTTGGTATTTGTAACTAAACATTCTTAACGTCGCTACTCACTCAACTCAATCCTCTTTAACTGACTTCAAAAATGAGGAGGTTCTCAACCGTCGGAATCTTTGTTTTTTAATGTATGTCCCCCGATTACTCCAGCAAATAGGAAAATATATTTGGATGATTCTTTTTTGTTTGGTAGGTGATGCCCCACAGTTGGTCCCATATACATTTTATAGGAATCGATCTAATAGTTTGGTTTTTAAATTAATATAACTGAACAATATGCTATACAAGTAAACGAATGAAGGTGATTGAAGCCGCCCGTTTTTTTAAATAATGAAAGTTTTTTAGGTATTTTTTAAATATTATTTTGCTTTCAGCTGTATTGCACAGCTGAAAACTTGGTCGTACTTCAGGGGTATGTCTATTAACATAAATAAATATTTTGACAATAGGACTTGCCGAACCCGCGAAATATTAAAATTCCCGTTATTTTCTGAACACTTCTCGTATATAGACTACAAACTCACCATATTTATTTTATTTATTTATTAACATCCACACAAGGTCTTCAGGTCCCAAACTAGGTAGAGCCTGTACTATGGTAACCTGACGACTGATATATATACTTATATACATATACACACCCAGACACAGGTCAAACAGACATGTTCATAAACACAAATATTTGACCTGTCCGAGAATCGAACCCGGGACCAGCGGCCCAGAAGGCAGAGTCATTATGGTCCATTGGGCTACCAGTTGCGCCAACCGGACAGCCATACGCCAAAGTAAAAAATAGATATCGTTATTATAAAGCATGTACATATATGGGCATGTCATGATCGAGGAGGGATGATAAACATATATCTAATAGAGTACCTACTTCATACGGATGTGGATGGATGTAGAGGTAGAAGAAGGCCGAAGGTGTGGATGTTCTGTGTGAGGAATGATATGGTTATGAATGGTGTGAGCACTGATACGACTAATGATAAAAGAGAATGGAAGAGAAAAACATGTTGTGCCGACCCCACCTAATGAGGGATAAGGACAACAAGAAAAAGAAGGCATGTATATATTTGTGGCTAATACATAACAGTGAGCGTGAGTTAGCCTAATCTACCGGACTCTCACTCATCAACTCTCGCTCATACCACTCATACCACTCATAAGAAGTTTTCGTGAATCTGATTTCTCGCTTTCAGAATCTAATCTATAATTACTTTGTCTAACTTGTGCGTAGAATATTATGCATAATATATAGGTAATAAATAAATAATAATACGGAATGTAATCGACTTCTACATTTTTGTGTTTTTTTTAATCACACTCATACCCCCGCGCTAAGATTCCCTGTATCGCGGTAGGCATAGACACACACAAACACCCAAGATCCGGGACAAACATCTACACTCATCGCACATATGTTTGCCCTTGCCGGGATTCGAACCCAGAGTCCCATAAACACAGAAGTTATGTCACTGACACTAACCACTGCGCCACGGCGACCATCAATTGGTCGCACTGGACCGTAGTGGACCGTGGTCGAATATGCTTCAACTCAGACTTTATAACGAGTAGATCTGTACGGTTCGACAAAAAGTAAAACTCTCGAAGAATTTGAAATGTGTTACAACGATGCAGTTCCACCGCGTGCAAGTTATCGGGAGGATGGTGATTGCGGCCCGAGGGGGAATCCCCGAATGCAGACGACGAGGTTCTCTAACCTCCAACATTTGGAAATGTCATAGAAAATGTTCCAAAACTGTCGCAATATTTGATATTCTATGAACTCTTGACCGAGCGGTGGAAATGGGGGAATCGATTTGGTAAAATTGAAGTATTTTGTCTGTAGGTACCAGCAGTTATTGCTTGATTGTCCAAAAAAAAAGCCAAGGATAACTCATAGAAATGTAAGGTTGGTGAATAGCCTATTATTTTTTTCTCGGGCTCTATTATAATGTCTTGTACTATAACACTCTTAGTCCTGGCTGAGTGATCTGTACACACCGCGCAGCCCCCGCCCTGCTACTGTGGATATCAAATTTGGAGGGTGTATTTGATTTAGTACGTAAAGGGGATAAAATAGGGTAAAAAGTTTGTGTGAAAGTTCTAAGTTGTTGAACTTCTAGCAAATAAAATTTGGAACACGTGTAGTTTATCGAAATAAAAAAAATGTTATCATAAAAAGATGCAAGGGGTGCATTAAGGGTGTGCAATGGGGGTTGAAAATTTAAAATTTCGCTATTTATAAAGGTAAAGTCTTGAAAGTTATTATATTAGTAGATCATTAAATGGTTAAAATAAAAAAAAATACCTAAAAAAGGAACCAACTTCAACACTGAAAAGTCTGAAATACCTTGTTGAATTCGGTACCATGATAGTGCAAAAGTAACTAATATCAAAATATTGTGCTCATGGTACCGACTTCGACAAGTTATTTCACACTTTTGAGTGTTGAAGTCGGTTCCATTTTTTGGTAAAAAATATATTTCTCCCTCTTCAGTGACCTTTGTTACTCACGGGATCGTTTGTTATCGTGTATGTTCACGAATGTCTTCACCCGCAACCATAATATCGTCGAGGAATGAGTAGCACTTTTCAGTTATTGGAGTGTAACTTAAAAACCGCTTGTCCGATTTTGATAAAATTTAAATGGGAACACCTCGAAAGTGTATTCTATAAAACAAAAAAAATCAATCAAAATAGGTTCATAAAAGGCGAAAACATCCGCGAACACACATAAAAATATACAGTCGAATTGAGTAACCTCCTTCTCTTTTTGAAGTCGGTTAAAAAAATATTCAGTTTTTAAGTCACTAAGGGGGGTGCCATTGGGGTGAAAATTAATTATTGTTATTATTGCCTGGGGTGGATTGGAGGGTAAAAAAGTAACATTGAATGTTATTTATTTATAAAAATAGTTTATCATTCTCACTATACAGTGAGAATTAAAACTTGGAGCTGTTTGTTCTCATTTTTGAGATTTTATGGTACTGGTACTACCCTTAAGTTCTTAGAGATATAAATCAAAATCTAAACTAATATTGCATATTTATAAAGCTGAAGAGTTTGTTTGTTTGTTTGGTTGAACGCGTTAATCTCTGGAACTACTCGATGAAATTGAAAAATTCTTTTAGTGTTGGATAGTCCACTCACTGAGGACGGTTCAAGGTTGTATATAATATCACGCCACAACCAATAGGAGCGGAGCATACGTGAAAATATTCCACGCGGTCGAAGTCCCGGGCAAAAGCTAGTTTACAATAAAAGTATTGTAAGGTAGATAAATGAAAGGCATTTATTCATATATATAAATATTACCATCAAGTAATATATAATTTAATAAATATTTTTTTTATTTATTTAAGGATCATCAGACAGTACATAACAAAAAATTACAATTGAATGCGAAAAATATAAGTATAGGTAGTTGATGTACCAACAGCGTAGACCACAGATTAATAACATAAATAATTACATAAAGTGTAACAGAACAAACCAGAATTTGTTTACGCTTTAGTTTACATATGTCTATGTATGTTAATTACTGTACATATATACAATAGGTCCTTAAAGTAGGTTAGAAAGGAAGCTTAATCACTTTGACTACTAATGTTGATAGATTTTATCAAAAGCAGCGAACAGGTACTACAAGAAATTAATTAAATTGCTGCTCAAGAGACATTGGACGGTGATTAAGCTTTAAAAATGTATCCTTGGCTCAGACCTTTGTCGGAGATACGTGTATAAGATTTCAACTATAACACATAAGTGTTAAATATTATCATTGTTGGATAATCGTGTGATGGGCGTACATGAACTTACAGCACTCGTATATGAGTAATACCTAAATATAATTATTCATCCGGATATATTACATAAATCATATGTACCATAACATAAACCTTCCTATAACAATTTCCTCGGGGCAGTAATTACATTTATTTTAATTGGCTATTTAGCTGATTACTGAACCTTAGAAGCCAATAATATCCGTTTGAATCAAGTATTAGAGTATCATATAAAATTAGTCATTGTCGTATGTCTGTAACAGGGTTGCCACTTATTGGTTTTGTTGTTGATAGGATCTCGCTTCGCGTGACCATTCCGGTGACGGGGTAGTTATTGTATCACATCCAAATTTGAATGTCGACTGACACTCAACATTTCAAAGACTTAAAGCTGCGCGAACATGGGTAGTGTTCGGTGAAGACCACGGGCCACAACAAGTAGAATAGTGAGCAAAGAAAAATAAGCAAAGGCTTATCGATGCATGTGTCGTCGATAGACCTCATTATCTTTTTTATTGTCATGTTGTGAAAACACAGGATTAACTTTATCTATTGATTTATCTATCACACCCACAGTGGCCGATACGGCTTGGACTCATTAATGATTACTCATAAATATATTTCTAATATTCATGAAAGCCCCTCTATGTGACAAAACCCCTTGTAACAAATAAGAATGAAAAAAACAATGAGAGCCTTGCCAGGTCAAAATGTCCTTGAAATGAATACAAGTAAAAACGCCTCGTTTTCTTCGGATCCTGGGCAAAGACTACAAATATTTCTTCGCTTGCTAGGATCCAAGGATTCGAGTTTTTAGGGAAGATACTCCATATATAAGATAAACTTGAAGTAAGGACGTTGTTTACGTGTGTGTTGCGTTTCATTATTATATTGTTCTATTATTATTATATATTTTGTATGTATATTATTATTATTATTTGTATGTATATTTTGTATTGTATATTATGTATTTTCTATTATTATTATATTGTTATATTATTTGTTTCATTATACCCCTAGAGCCATCTCCAATACACCCCCCAGGTACCATTCTCCAAAAATTTGAAATCTGAGTGTCTATGTGCATTTACATAGCAGTTTTCTGCGAAATAATTTGTTTGTAGCATCAGAAAGATTAAAAATATGTACGATTAAGCAAATTCAAAAATGTACTTTCATGTGATGTTCCACCATGCCAGACTCGCCTAATAAAATACCGCAAACCGACTCCATAAAACATTAAAGTTAAATGTTAACATTCGTGTAAAATGAAGTGAGTTTTAGCGCCAAAAGAGCACAAAACACATTAAAGCGTGTCATAAACGTTAAATTGACACGAGATGACGCGCGTGTCGCGACAGCCCTGCGCAATGTTGCCGTGCACGAGAATGGCGGCGCGCGTATCTTTACGGCATCACACAATAATAAACAACACGAGCGTTTTGTCTTCATCCATACGATGAAGCCGATTTTGGCGTCAACGCAAAATATTTTGTTGACTACCCGTCTTGGAAGCAACCTTTTAGGGAATTACATATATGTGTACTAGCTACCCGCCCCGGCTTCGCTTTTTTTGCTTTAGGTAGGTTGTAACCATTACACGCTTCGAAGGTATGGTTATTACCCTCATCGGCCCGGCCCCGCGGTCACGTCAACTCAATTATCTTAATATATTATAATTAACGATACCTCTTTAGATAGTAATTTAAGAGTTTTTGTCCATCATATACTAGGCGGATTTTACGTTCAAATTCTTTAAGGAAAATTCGGCTACTAGTGGGATTTGAACCCTCGAATTAGTCGTCCGAATTTGTTCCTCCTTATTTACATCTGAGGAGAGGTTACTTACAGCGCTTGCTACCTTTAATTGTATGAAGTAATAATAGGACTGATAGAGTAACATCGCAGTCGGTAACGCATCAAGCGAAGGCACCATGATGCCCTGATTCTAAGAGTTACCTGGTTTATAGTGGGTAACTTCGTTGTGTATTGAGTTAGTATCATAGCAACTGTACTATAATGAAATGCATAAAGTTTATAATTCTTACTTATTCACATTAATTACTTCAACATTAAAGCAATATTTTTGAGCTAAGTAACAGCCCCATTATTTACATTTCTCTTGGGTCCTCTCCATGCAAAGGTTGCCTGGCAGAGATCACTTTTAGTGATAAGGCCGCCCATTGTCACACTATTGAAATTTGTAAATATTGTTTTTATTTATGTGTAACAATAAAGAATTTTCTAATCTAATCTAACTTAAGTATCTAGGTATGTGACTAACGTATTTAATTTTATAATTATTAATCCTATATCCGTTAACCGAGCTTTTCCAAATACTGCATTATAAGATTAAATTTTTTAGAAGTGTCAAGGGCCCTTAAAATATTATATGCAAAAGCGGGCAAAACGGATGAAGCAGAGTTTGCAATGAAAGTGTCCAGAAGGTGTGATCTTTTCGACATTTACAACAATAGTTGTCATCGTTATAATGTAGGTATAAACAATTTAAACAAAACCTGGACTGAATATACACCGACACCTTCTTTAGGATGACTCTATTGATAAAAGAAAGCGTTCTTTCTTTCTTTCTCCATCTTTCATTACAATTTCTTTCAAATTCCGAGATTCCTGATAGTATAATCGTAAATATCGCGATATCTTATATATATAAATCTCGTGTCACAATGTTTGTCCTCAATGGACTCCTAAACCACTTAACCGATTATAATAAAATTCGCACACCATGTGCAGTTCGATCCAACTTGAGAGATAGGATAGTTTAAATCTCAAATTATAGTCGCAATTTTAATTTATTGCTAATTATTTGTCTGTTATTATTTGACAGTCACAATTATCTGTTAACTCCAAATGATTCTAACAGATGTCGATACCTTTCGACTGGGTTGAGTAAGTAATCAATAGATGGCGCCACATGGCCATAGCAACGCGTGGCCGGGTCAGCTAGTATTACATATATATTTTATAAACATTTTAAACAAAACCTTGACTAAATATACACCGAAATACGAACAGTTCAGATAATTGATAGTTTTAAAACGATCGTTGCTAGTAAACCAATATTTATTTACAATCACAGTAAAGTAATTCTATGAAACTTTTTGAAATTGTTTTTAGATCACAGTCTGTTTTCCGATCGTATGAGATAGCTTTGCCTTTTGTCGATTTAACATTTGAAGTATACATTTTAATTGTTTTATTTTCTTAAACAATTCGTCTTGTAGTAATTTATCGATCTAAACGTTTACGTAAAACTTTTCTTACAAGCTTTGATTTAACCTGCGATGTAACATACATTAAAATGTTCTGGTGAAATCTTGAAACTCAATTTAGAAGCGATATCTTTAGCCAATTGAGCTGAAATTTGGTTGCCGTTTGTATCTTTGGTGACAATACGTTAGTATGGTACCAGGGAGATACCTAGGATGGAGTCGCAAGGTGGTTATAGGAACTTCTAAACTAAACCAGTTAGACTCATCGAGTTTGGGCTCATTTGTTTTGTCTTGGTGTGTTTTTTGGTGCTACATAATATTCAGGGTCTGTTGATTACAGTCGGAAAGTGGGTATAGGAACTTGAGCTCGAGTTTGGGCTTATATTAAAGGGTTTTCTGAAACGATAACGGTGGTCATATTTATTTATACCTATAAAAGCTTGTTTTAAAAATACTTTTTAAATAAAAACTTATTATATTATTAAAATATAAGCCACATAACAATAACAGGTAAAAAGAATACATATGTATATCTAACCACAGTGGCAACCCTAAAAAGTTCGTCGATTTGCTCGCGTCGAGCTTGGACCGAGTTATCTCCACTTTGACAGCAAAGAAATATGAGTTCTTTCCTTTTGCGAAGTCTTGATGAGATTATCGACTGCACTCGTGTCAGTGCGCGCGGAACCGCCTCTGTCCGCTAAATTACTGGTATGATACGGACCCCTAAATGTGGGCGACGCTGTAACTTTTGTTATAAGTACTTATGTATGACAAAAGTTACAGACTGTATTTTTCACATTAAGATTCTTAATTACGACGATTGGACATTTGTAAAGGACGGTAAACATGATTTCGTATATAATACCTTGCGAACGTACATAGTGGGTACATAAATTAATTTACGTGTATCGTTTTCTGTAAATTCTCGACCTTCGTGTTTAAATCTTCGTGAGGATTGTTCTGGATCGCGAATCTGACAAGCTTTCATTTTATTTTGCTCGTATTTCAACTGCTTGAATATTTTTTTATTTCAAGCGGGCGAACAACTTTTTATAGCAGAGTAGTACATAAAGATACATCCAGTAAAAAATGGTAATTTGGAGTAGGTACTATGTTTAACAACGCTGTCAGAATTCTTCGCCCGAAGAGTGGCTTAAAAATGTAAGGGCTTCTGCTATTCAATCGCTGACTTAAATGTAACTACGTCTTAAAGCTGAACTCCCAACCGAGGGCCCTCTGAACGGCTACGGAGTGCTGTCCTCATAATTGATTTGCTAAATTATTAGTGAAAATATATTTTCGAGCGACCATATTTTTGTTTTATTAAAAATTCTCGCGTTATTTTTTTTTATTCTATTTCACACAAGGTCTTCAGGTTCAAACTAGGCAGAGCCTGTACTATGATAACGTGAGGACTGATATATACTTATATACATACTTATATATATATACACCCAGACACAGGTCAAACAGACATGTTCATACACACAAATGTTTGACCTGTCCGGGAATGGAACTCCACCAGCGGCTCAGAAGGCAGAGTGCTACAACTGCGCCAACCGGCCAGTCAATTAATAATTGAACAATTTCTTGTTGCAGGATGCCTGGGGGCGTTATCGGCCGGAGTAGCACTAGCCCTGTCACCTGTCACCGTGGCGCTATGTGTGCGGAAGTCCACCCGGGTGACGGCGGTAGTGGGGGGGCTGGTGGCTGCACTCGGCTGCCTGTTCACGTCCTTCGCCACGCAGTTTCACCAGCTCTTCTTCAGTTACGGTGAGCCAAACCTCCTACCTCCACAAGTGGCTGTGTCCGCCATAGTGCGCCCACGGCCGCACGGGTGGATGTCATTATCGGTTCCGTATACGCTCGGTGGGCAGTAATAGAACTACCTGTATCTACCCAGGCCCTGTGTTGTTGTTATGTCCGTATAGAGTGTACTGAAAGGAACCCGTACGACTACGGATGTGGTGAGGGTGCTTTTATCGTCACTTATATCTTATTAGGATTGGTCTTCGGTTGAAGAGAGAGCGGAGCCCTCTTTCTAATAGCAAGCACATTACAAGGTATTCGCGTAATTTTGTGATATATTTAAGTGCGTTAGATATAGATTTTGAAACGAGTGATGATAGCTCAGCGGGGGGAATGTCGGCTGTCAAACTGACGGACACAGGTTCGATCCCAACAACGGCTTGACCGTTACCAAATTCCCGCCATGGTAGTAGGGTACTCTCGAGTACCCGCCTGGCTAGCTACCTACCTCTACTACCCTCAAGCATGAAAAACTCTCACTAAACACATAGTGTGTTCAGGCAGCAATCAGTAAGCATTCAAGGTCTAGCGTGATAACATCTTCGACCACATCATCACTGGCCATCCAGTGAAATAGTAGTCTAATGCCAGATCTATACGATAGTATAAATAAATAGGTTTCGTACATTATACACATATGTAGAGTCTAATATTACGTTTGTCCATGCAGTATTTTTTTTCATACTGTGTTTATTCTTTAGTGAGCTTTGCCGCATTTCAGCGACAGAATAAATATAAAATGTAATGAGACTCCTGTGCACGCGCATTCCCACTAAATAAACAAATTGGAACGTAATGACCTGAAACCCATTGCAATTCGCCGGCAAGTCTGACAACTCAATTTATTCCAGGTGATTCTCATATCCGAAACTCGTTTTGGCGCACATCAAAGGGCTCCGGTAATTGGCTCTCGGAGTAAATGAGGATATCTACATACTCGCACGATTTACTGCACTAAACTAAAATAAACACGAATGCCTTTAGCTACGTCGGAATTTCTGTTCCCATTCACCTACTTTACCAATTTGCAATTTGCGTTCTCTGCAAACGCACGCACGGGCCGAATCGCAGTGTAGATCGTTTAAGGGTTTCACAGGTGCCGATGACATTGCAGAGGCTAGCGGGTGTTTACAGGCAGAGGGGGCGGGACTAATCCTGATGCGTGTTGATTTCAAATAACACAAATATGTACTTTACAGATGAATTGCCGGCTCACAACAAATTGCTAGATAATCACATTATCAGACTTTTGATTTTCCTTTCTGTTAGACACAGTTCAAGAGCATTTGCAAGTACCGCGAGAATGTTTGGTAAAGGAAAATGTGTTCTCTCGAAAATATTTCTTCACTAATACATTGCCAAATGAAAAAAGCAGCAACTTTTAGTTCAATCGGAATAACCTTCATGAACCGTTCTCATAAGTTTTTTTTTAAGTTTATTAGGTGCGGAGGACTATCAACAAAATAAGCAGAAAAGACCAAAACTGTCTATTTAGCAAATGGTAAAGCCTTAACAGAAAATGTTCCCCGATCAGATCACAATAATCGTTGCACTCGCTCGGCGCGCACACAGAAATATCATTGCATTGCGACCGAATACCACAGACTAGCATCGTATCAGAACAACAACAAACTCCGCGCACTGCATAATACAAGCGAGGCTTCGTCTGTCTTGGAGGATAACGCGGTGGCGCGCGGCACAAAATGTATTAGCATTTAAATTGGCGCCGTGAACGGCACCGCAGGACTCGGCTGCACTGTGGCTCTGACCATTCTAACTAACTCCTATAACCAGAGTTTGCCGATAGCTTGTTTTTCGGGAAATAGTGAACGTCAGCTAGCTAGTAGTCTAGCTGCTACCATTGTTTTGCATGAAGGGTATCAACAAACAAAAACTTTGAACATTTCTGTGTATTCCCAAATCCTTTCCACGGCCGCGGCCCTATGAGAAGATAAACTATTTCAAATATAACTTAAATAAAGCGTTTGTGACCTTTTCACAATCAACAATAGACGTGGCCCCTCTTAACGTTTTAGCCACTTTTCTAATCAAAAATATTAAATAAGTATAGTACATAAAGTTAATTAAACTTAAATGTATTGATACTTTGGTCTTTTATGTTTTAATTTTAAGTCTATTTCTGGGAAAACATCACTTGGTCTACCTGTATTTAGTAGATTACGCTGTCGATTGCTAAAGTAATTGCCAAATTTATTAGTTTATAAGGGCACAAAACCATCAATGGCAAAATATATGTATTTGGAAATTTTTAACAAATTATTTAGAATTATTTTTTATATTATTATATTCATGTTTAGATAATAACTACATATGTAATAAAAATAACTTAAGCATATATAACTCGGATATCCCCAATATTGTCCGATTAGCTTGAAGGTTGAATATAATCCATTATATAGTTTCACATACGATAGACTTATTACATATTAAAACATATCATTGACTAAATACGTAAAACCAAGACGCAAAGATAATAACCGTTTTGACAAGATGTTAATATTACAAAGTAGGTACTTGCTGCGGCCCACGTCTTTGCCCGCGTGGAGATTGCTGTGCCGCAAGTGGAGAACTCAAACTCGGGTTAGGATTTGAATCTCTGTCAGATTGTGGTTTAACTGCACCATGTTCCTGTCATGTTCAATGCTTCATATTTATTGTAAAGATTATTTCTATCGAGTCATGAGTGAAGCGAATCGGAATAAAAAAACAACCGGTTGCACTCCGGGAGTGCCGGCAGAAGTGAAACCAAACCAAATTTCATCAAAATCCGTTCAGCCTTTCTGGCGTGATTAAGTAAGAAACATCTATCCATCCATCCATCCAAACTTTCAGATTTATAATATTAGTGGGACACCTAGAATTATCATGAGGTTTTTTTTTGAAACAATAAATCTTTCCTCTTTATAATATCGGCGTTTTGATATCCAAACTCAATAATACTTTTAACAAAACGACATAATCAAATAAAACTATCAACAAACGAAAATGTTCCTTATTCGTAACACATTTAAGTTTAAATTTCAACGGCGGTCTCCCTCCGTCTTACGAATTCGATAACGTCACATCCTAACGTCCTGACGTTCTGACGCGAGGTGTCCTGACGCGAGTTAACATGTTTTCACCATACAAAAGTGCACAACGACGCTAAAGAAGACGTATAAGTAATGTAAAATTGTAACGGAGATTAATGGTTTATTCATATTTCATATATACACACAAACACACACACCCACACACACGCAACTTGCGCATTTTTAATATTAGGAAGATATTTAATTCATTAGTTCTTTCTGTTGTGACGTAGGTTCCGTCTTATTTTCTTAAAAAAAAGTTTAAGGGCTAGATCGTTCTAACAATGAGCTTTGGAGGTCATATATGCAATTGTGGTATGAAACACGTTGGTAGATTAATGCCGTGGCCTCTAACTGAAAATTAAATCCCGTGCCAGCCGGCACCGCGACCCCACTCCGGTCCTGTCCTGTTATGATAGAAAACCTGACTAGGTAACGCTGTTCAGAAGTTCTGAAATAGTCTGGATATAATAAACATTATCTCAATAAATAAACTCTTATCGGCACAAACATTTACAATCAAAAATAAACTAAATAATTTAAAACTGACATTTTAGTTTGTAATAAAATATTAGATTTCGCTAACATAGTCAAAATAGACATGAGATCTGAAAATAATGCGCGTCGCATCGATCATTTTGATAAACTGGCGAGAACCAGATACTTACGTCGTTGTGTCAACATGTCTACTAATTTACGACCATTAATTAGGTAGCACGAAAGCAAACTTTGTTAAGATCAGTTTGAAATAAAGATTTCTAAGATTTACGATGTACGAAACACAAATCAAGATTTATCTCGTATCGGAGGACAGAAAGAATTTATTTATTCTACAATAAATAAGATGTCCTGTGAGAATTCATTCGGTGCACGAAACCTTAAAGCGTTTCAAATAATAAATAGAGTCGGCCGACTGATCCGATGGGAATGAAACTGGTAAACCGCCGCCCGACGCCGTTCATCCCGGCGAATACTGCTGAATAAACATCATTCCTAATACCAACCTCCCAGTCAGCACCCGCTGAGTAAAATAGACCTGTTAAATCTACGTTGATTAAAGTTGCAAGTCCATGCGATTCGAGTATCGTGTACTTATTTGTGATTGTATGTAATGAAAACGTTGACGCTATTAAAAACGGTCATTAGAAATACGTGAAGAAACTTTTATAACTAATTCGATCGATTGTCAACGACCCCAAGCTCGCCGAGACGTAGCCCTTGAGTTTGCGGAGTGTACTGAGGGGCTCTTTACCTTATTCCGGCATCACGTTTATACCACCGAACCAACCGACAGCGCTGGAAAGCGGGGCAAGCTTTCCAGCTCTATATATTTCTAATAATAATATTGGCTCACGGGAGTTATATTCTGTGCGATTCTACCGAAAGTTTCTGCCATACACCTGCAAAGTGTTAACGAGCGTCCTCCTTGGGTGGTCCCAGGTGGCTGCAGTAATGGCATTCTTTAACAGGAGAGTTAACAGAGTCTTAAAAAGGATTGACAGCGTGTCGTAATGCCCCCAGTATTACAGATATCGATAGGCGAAGGTGATCGCTTACCAGAAGACGGCCCTGCTGCTCGTTTGCCACCTATTATCTACATAAAAAATCTGAAAACGAGCTTCGTAGAGCGTGAAGTTGTTTTAGAACCCAAATCAATGCTGAAGCTATCTATCTAGATTCCGCTCTTCAAATGCACACAGCGCTTCGTTCGTGGCCTCTCCCCCTCCCCCTTCATGGGTTTTGATGACGCCGATCTTGATATAGAGCACCCGACATGTTGCTCCCGCTACCGGAGTGGTTCATGGTGTTTAAATCATATTGAGTGCATTCATTTTTGTGATATTTAACAACCTCAATAAAATCATCCGTTCATTGAACCCATGAAGGCCTTATAAGTTTTAGGGATCTAACATTATTTCAGTGATTCGTGGGCCCATGGTATATTTTACCTACGTTAAAGTAACTTCATTGTCAGCGACAGACCATACGTTCAACATCAAAATCATCATGGTTAGCTAGCCATGGGGCTTCTACGGCTGGACATAGCCCCGAATTGATCTGTATCAGGTCGTCAAGCCACCTCGTCGGTGGACTATCTACGGCCACTGCCAGACTGCTGCAGCTGGGCTCCAAAACGTTACGAAGTATTTTCTTTACAAAATTGACCCAAGTTACCAGACAGATATAATCATGATTCGATCCTTCCTCTAACGTTAAACAATATTACTCGGCTGGCCCCTTACACGGGTGGTGTCATCATCAAAAGGTCCCTTCCACTGCCAGAAACAAATGATTCCAGATGATTTCAAAAACAACAAATACGGAAATATACAATGGGCACTAACATGAATGGGCGGATGAAGTGTCCCGCAGCGGTACTATAGGTACTGGTGAGTCTCCGATAGCTGCTCTGAGTCCTCGATAGTCCCAATACTTCACTTGTATGTTCCTGTAAGCTAATGTGGATATGTCGTGATGTTTGCAGGGACTGTTGTGGGAGTGGGCGTGGGCCTCACCAGAGACTGTTCCACGCTGATGGTGGCTCAGTACTTCAAGCGAAGAAGAGAGCTGGTAGAGATATTTATCGTCAGCGGCAGTGGCCTGGGGATAGCTGTAATGTCTACTTTTATCAAAGGTGTCATAAGGTAACAACCCTTTATTAGGCATTATTCCCTTAAACGCTCTTACGACAAGTCACAAAGCCTAATATAATAATTACGTGTAATTAAGTTTTGTTGAAGCCCAAAAAAACCAACCGGTAGCACTCCGGGAGTGCCGCCGAAGTGTAAAGCTTGAACATGATTGATAATGATGATGAAAAGTAGCTTATGTGTTATTCCGGGACCTGAAATATCTACATACCAAATTTCATGCAAATCTGTTCAGCCGTTCTGGCGTGATTGAGTCGGAATTCATTCGGGTCGAATGGGAACCTCCTCCTTTTTTGAAGTCGGTTAAAAACTACCAGCAAACGAAAATGTTCCTTATTCGTAATATTTTTAAGTTTAAATTTGAACGGCGGTCTACTCTTCCTCCGTCGTACGATCTGACGCGAGATTAACATTTTTTTCCCCATACAAAAGTGCACAACGCCTCTAAAGATTAAACTTCAAAAAAATATTTTGAATTTGAATAATGTAATAGATTAATGGCAAAGCATCTAAACCGGCAATCCAGATAATATCTGTCTGTTGGAGTCGTAGCCCTCGTGTAGAGTGGTCGTGCACACGGCGCGGCGCGGCGCGGGCGCGGCGCGGGCGCATGCATACGTGCCAAATGTCGTGCAATGCATTAGAAATAAAATATAAGTAAAGTTTATACTCTCTATCTCATTACTAGAGAATTACGGGGGATTATTCTCCCGATAAATTAAAATGATTTATATATCCCGTCCGGCGTCCTGCCTGGAGCAAATGTCCCGGCGACACGGGCGCGGGCGGCGCGGGCGGCGCGGGCGGCGCGGGCGGCGCGGGCGGCGCGGCGCTTCGTCTTTGAACAAGTTCCAGTTGTATGTTCCACCTATGGGTGGATCAATTTCTTGTAGATGGAGAACAGCACTGAACTGATTATAACGAAGTCCCGTTGGAACGAATTGAGTTTCATCATACAAGTAAATAAAATAATTTCCCAAATCGGTTCATAGGTGATGGAGTTGCAACCGCCCATTAAAGAATAAAATGGAATTAAGAACCTATTTTTTCTGTAAAATAATCCAATGCTTACAGAGCGATCGGCTGGCGATTAGGGCTCCAAGCTGTGACAGTGGTGGTGTTCGCGACCTTCATCCTGGGAACGTTCTACCGGTCGGCATCCCTGTATCACCCACAACGACGCGCCATTCTGCACCTTAAGAACCAAACCAAGATCAAACGGAAGATGAAGGACAGAAATAAAACGGACGATAGACAGCCGTTCTTCGATTTCTCCACACTCAAGTCCAGAACTGTGAGGATCCTGCTCATGTCTACCGGGATATCGGCGTTTGGAATCAACACCCCGATATTCTATTTGGCGTATCATGCTGAAGAAGAAGGTAGTTGTACCTGTGGTATATTGCTTAATACACTTGTTACAAACATAAATTGATATTTATAAGGCTTATTTTAAGAAGAAGGAAAAGCATAGCAGAACCCCATTTTTAGTCAGACAAAATGTCAAAACAGCAGTGGACGTCCTATGGCTGAAATGATGATGATGATGATTATTTACTGTAGTAAGTCCCTGCTGACTTACACTTTTGGCTTAATGTATATAGTGGAAAGTGGCCCCGTCATTATTTGTAGGTTTAACATTAAAACTGTGAATTTGGTTAACATTTCTGTTGAACTCGAATCGTTTGTAATATTCCAGGTCTAGGAGACACAGCGGAACTGCTCCAAGCGTACCTCGGGCTGGCCTGGGCCGTCGGCTGCGCAGCGTTCGGTCTGCTGGTGCGCCAGAACTCCGCCGAATGCCGCATAGCCAGACAGTACCTGACACAAGCCGCCGTGTTCGTGTGCGGGCTGGCCACCATGGCCTTGACCGCCGTAGAAGGCTCCTACAGAGGATATGTGATGTTTGCTTGGATTTATGGTAACTTCATGGTGTAGTACCTACTCTACAGCGTTTTGATGCTATTAATTTGGCAACTACCATTAGAGCATAGGTATGCCCCAAGATAAACTTTGTAAATATAATCGGCAGGCGAGGGATTTAGTACTTATTTTTAGGAATTTTCTTATTTATTGTTAAAAGAAATATTTTCAATCGACGGTAAAATAAAAAAACGAAAAATATTCCTTTATTTAAAATTCTCGCGGTAGCGACAAATGAGCTTGAGCTGGTTCTTACACCAGCAGAGTGGTAATTAAAAGTCCAATGTGATTGGTATGTAATATTGTTTGAGCTCGTAGAGCACCTGTAAAGAACATTTTTAGATCCTCCCTCCCTTTCATCCTAGAAGCGCTTCACGTCGTACAAAGGAATTAATTTCGTAGGTATATTCTGCGGAGGCTACCACTACTCCCTGAAGATGTACACATATGAGCGCGTCAGATCCAGAAACTTCGCAAGGACTTGGGGCTTCGTACAATGCTCTCAAGCTGTTCCTATAGCAATTGGTGTGCCGCTCTCAGGTAAATGTTTATTTATTTATTTACTTACAGTTAATTAACTGCACGGCATAACACCATTTACATAATTGATTGAAACATCACAAGAAAAAAATCCAATATACGTGCATAATTCAGGTAAGCGTACTGCTCGCTGAACATTCGACATACAGCTAATAAGTCATTCCATCCGTCTGCAAATAAATCACAACTAGGATTAGCATCCAGTAGATCGTTAAGTGCGGAGAGCGTGCGGGGTGTGGGAGAATTCGGGGTCGGGAGAGCGGCGCGGGCTAACTACGTGTGGTTTCTGCTTCTCGTGTAATTGTTTTGTGCTGTAAAACCGATACAGCTCATTGTTGTGTGGCCAGTGCATCCAAAACTCCACGAAAAATCTTACAAGCCGTTATCAGCTGGATATTTACCTTCAAGAGAGCTGTGACTGAGGCAGCCCTGAAAAAACTTCGTGCGGTACATGTAAGGATAGTATCCATACAGTCGCTTGTATAGGTTTCTAAGAAATGTTTTTTGTATTTTTTCTAGTACCAGCTTATACATGGACTCATGCGGGTCCCAAACGCACGCACAAGTTTCTAGCTTTGTTCTAACAATGGCAGCAAATACAGCACAAATACAGCACTATGAATGAGGCGTATCACAAAGATATTTTTAAAGTCTTTAGCATTTCTTAGAACGAATCCCAATCCGCGGAACTCTTCAGCCAGCATACATATGTGATCATGAAATTTGGGCCTCTGATCGAAACACGACGCCCAAATCTTTAACAGTGTTTGTTCTAGTTATGTCTTGATTGCAAATTAATAATAATTAATAATAATTTAATATACACCTTCTTTCTCCTCTACCTATTCGTTCTTTCAAGCGGTCTTCTCAAATCCAGTTAATTAATAATATGCCGACTATCTATTTCCCGAGCTACTTCAATACAATTTTTATGAAAGAATTTTTTTTTTCAGGATACATTAATGTTGGGTGCGGAGGAAAAGCCGGGTACTACTTCAGCTCCACTTGTTCCCTCATCGGATCGCTGTCTCTCTTCTGCATAGACCTGCACAAGCGCAGTGTCGCTAATAAACAAACCAAGTACGCTCAGAACAACCTTACTCATCGACGGGTTGTTCTCGAACCTGAACATTTCCATTACATTTATTTATCAATTAAAATACGGCTACCCTCCGCTACAGCACTCGGCTTCGGAACGGTTCTCGAGTACATAATGAATTCCGAGCAACAAGTGATCAGTAGGGACCTTGTCGCCGCAGTGTTCACTCTCCGATATTGGGTTGTTTCAAAAGAACATCAAATAATATCTGAGAACACGGAAGCGCATTCCAAACGATCCATTCATTTTCGCTATATTTTTCACCCGTTTTATTCAGCTATTTGGGGAGAGTATAAATATCTTTGTTTGTTCGTTTATCGTTTGTTTGTTTTTTTGCATTGAATAGGCTTCGAAACTACTGCACTGATTTGGTAATTCTTTCACTGTTGGGAAGCTACACTATCCCCGGGTGACATAGGGTCTAGTATTTTTTTTTTTAAATTAGCGATCCTTATAATTTATACTTTTGAATGTTTTTGCCCGTGTGAAGCCGGAGCGGAGCGGACCGCTAGTATCATATAAATTAAATCATATTTTTTCCGCGAAACACTTAGCTTACGGCAGCAGAAATGTTAGGTAAGTTACAGATATTCATACGTATCCAGGATACAGATAAATAATTAAGTTGTGTTAATGTCCTCTTTTCTTCAGCTTTCTACGTGTTAACTTTGCTTATCATCACTCTCCACTTACATTGTAACTAGCCACGTACAATAATTATACCTATTTGTTGTAGTCAAAATTGTTTCTATTAAGAATTTCTAACTATTTTATTATAAGATTATGTATCTACTGAATTTTTAATATATTTTGTAATTGAATTTCGGGATTAGCTAGAAGACTATAGTCTGACTGTGGCCTTACATACAATTATTACCTACTTAGACTATTATAATGTATAATATACTCACTTAACTATATTTATTCAGTCTCCCTTGTCTAACCATGTCCTAAGTATCTAAAATCTTCAGAACAGGAATATATCTTGTAAAGTGATACATTTTCTATAAAACCAAAACTGTAACGTTACATTTTTATTAAAGTATATCGGTACGTTGGTCTACTGTTGTTGAGTCATTAATCTACAAATTCCTGCTGCATTCAACTTAAACACGTTTCTTCCTATCCGTGCTCCCGTACTACTAGTAGCTAGCTGAGAACTGTTCTTAGCTAGCTACTAGTAGCTAGCTGAGGACTGTTCTCATACCTACTAGTAGCTAGCTGAGAACTGTTCTTTTACCTACTAGGATCTAGCTCAGGACTGATGGAAGACGTACCGAGGTAAAGTTATTTGTTATTTACAGAGAAAACGGAGCGGCCTGCGAGTCCGCGTGTGGGACCACGCGCCGCAGTAAAGGCCGAGACAGGGACACCCGGACTGCGGTCGGCGCAGCCACCGCGCTAGGTAAACCATCTCTGCATCACATACACACCCACAAACAATATTGATCATATAGGTATTATATGCTATCTACTTACTATGCTGTGTATAAACTGCGGTACTCCACGCCTCGGACATGATTTTGCCGTTGCATCCCTAAATTTCCAAAATTCTTAGCGGATGCCCACTAGTTACGCCATACACAATAATTGTCTGTGACTATGCCTAATTTCCGGCCAGTGTTCAGAGCCCCCAGCTAGGCGTTGACAGATCAGTCCGGCACGGATGCCTCTTTTTTATATAGGTAGGTACCTACTTTACTACAAACATTATGAACCAAGATATCCAGACATCTTTCTATAAGGTATAGGTATCATAATAAATTCTAGTGAATATTCCACCCCCTTGTAAGAATTGTTAATAGGTACCTACATTCGTAATAGGTAGGTAATTACATAAAGTAAGCTAATTTGTTTTCTGAATCAGTGTTAATGTTAATCTGTCTTCAAGTCAGGAATGAATAAGTTGGCACCTTCCTACCAGCCGTGATCCATCGTACTTAGATCTAACAACAGATCACATTATGTAGAGACCTACTCCTCTAGGAAAACCTAATGTGGGACGAGAGGACGTCGCGGAATTCCCTGACCGCAGACCAGTCGAATCAGATTCGACGGATGATAGCGGCTTACACGGAGCTTTACTTTCGCTTAGTTTCACGTTTATAACAAGTCGAATTAATCCTTCACACCTTCAACAATTGTGTTCCTAACATATGTAGGTACTGAATATTTACTGAAACACCACTTAGATATTCCTTCTGAAACATCATCTGTACAACGATGTAAAACACCATGTACCTACCTACCTATAAACAGTTCTAGGTGCTGAATTAGTGGCACCGGACAGGGCCGGACGGGACTTCCTTCTCGACAGCATCGGTCCTGGAAGTCTCGGGTCTCCGCCCGCGAACGTGCCTCCAGAACTTACCTGCATCAGTGAGGAGGGAGGCTTGGACCTGGATCTGGACCTGGACATACCGGAGCATCTGCTGGAGGATTTGGACTGCGGCGGGGATTGCATCACTAGTTGTAATAAGGTGACTAGTACCTAAGTTACTATTTATTCTACATGTAGGTAATAATGTAGAAGAGCGACCGACTTGCGATGACGTTTTCCTTCGGCTAAACTAAAGTTCCTGCTCTACTAGCTTACTTGATACCTACATAAATCCTAGTTACCTGTAACGGCACCACGACGCGTAGTTTAGTCTGCAATAATAATAAACTCCAAACGTAAAGTGTAGTTACTTATTAGACCTATTAATTAACATCACTAAAGAGAAATGTGTCATTAATATTATGTAGAGGTATCGTTACATAGCTACATATGTAACTTAATATATATAATTAGCTATCAGTAGTCCATCAGTAGATCAGCAGCTGCAGGTGTGTGACTCATTTGAGGTAACTAGGCTCAAGTGTCAATGTGAAACTATTGTCACATTTCCACTCCCAAGTTGACAGTTCGCGCGACAAGCAACGACGTTCAAATGGCTTTCAAGTTGACTTTATAAAATCGTATTTGTTATCAAATCGTCAAGTAAATGAATAATTAATCATGCAGAATGACAATTCAGCAACGAGACTCTAATGTCCGTGCGTGTGCCCGCGTGTACCTTGTATGGAACCAAACTAGAGTTATAGCAATCATATCTGACTCGGTGACTATCATGTTGGTACTTCATTTAAAACTAAGTGTGTTATCCATTGTCCGTACAGGTGGAAAACTATCTTATGCTAAGCGAATACGAGAACAACCTGATAGCCGAAATGCCGACCGTGAACGAGCGCCGAGGCCGGCGGTGGTCCATCGTGGTGGCCGACTCTCCCCCGAAGCCGGACCAGCCCACGTCGCCGGAGATCCACAGAAACTCGATCAAATGGAAGAAGAAGTGCCATAACCCGACCAGACTGATCACGGTGATCAATGAGGCGTCCCTGTGAACTAGCGCTCCCACTTTCCATTACTATACCCAACGCTGGCTCAAGGAAACTGCGATCTGCTGTATAATACAGTTGGCCCGATCGCAGCTCGTTTCACCCAAACCATCAGTTCCTACACCGTTCTCCACGGTACTGTTCTGGTAGGAATTTCTCGGACTACAATTAATTCCCCTTAAAAGTATTCCCACACTTCAGCTCCGATGTATAATGTCTGGCAGCGACTCGCTATCGCGGTGGTATTCTCCAAGGCGGATACTCACTTGAACACAGACGCTTCTGCGTAGTAACTAAGGAGCGCGCTATATAGAAAAAAAAAAACAAATGTAATGTTTGTTCATTATCCAATTGTTTTGTAGTAGGTAGGTGTCGGTCGTTATAAAGTCGCTGGATGGAGCGAGGATGACCTTCCCCGGGCTTGAGAATTCAGGGTGCTCAATATCGTCATCTCACTCACAGCATACTGCTGTGGTACTTTCTGGTATCCTTCTGGCCAGTAACCACCCCGCAAGTTAGAAAGTCTGCCGCTAAACACATCATTTTAAAGCTCTGAGAGCTCGTACAGTGTTTAATCACAACATCGCCAATGACAGTGATGGCGATAACGACCACTATCACAGTGCCCTAACGCTATATTTTAATTATATAAAAATACAACGGGTTGCACTCCGGGAGTGCCGGCAGAAGTGAAAACTTGAATATTAACGTTGTGCATTTTTGAATATTTTGGAATGGTTAGGGAATAATTTCGTACGAATTACTTTATTTATCAGTATACAAGTACTATCATATATGTGGTAAAATACAATATTCATTTATTGCGCTATCGTACACAAACATGACAATTTATATTACATAAAGAATTGAACACTTCCGAAATATAACAATTATTTTACATCGCCCTGACGAAACAGCAGGAGCAGGTGTACATGGTCGCCGCGCGGTACAAGCAGAGGGGGTATTAGTTCCTCTCATACGCCGCGCCCGCGCCCGCGCCGGACTACCCTCCTTCCGTCTTACGAATGTTCGATGACGTCACGCGCCTGACCATAGTTTAACATTTTTTCCCCATACAAGTGCACATCGCCGCTAAACAAGTTTTCACTTCAAAACTATCAGACAGAGACCAATATTATGATAGAGAAACATTCCCAAAGAATTATTCAATATAATATTGATTAATAATATAATTATGGTAAGCGTATGGTTCTGTTTTCGGTTAGCTAGAGCCCGATCCTTGCACGCGTGAAACACACACCAACCTGTCATAAACAATAAGAACGTCCTCTTGATGTTCGCTTTGTCGTGGGAAATGTGGAGCCATGAGTCATACAGTAACAGTGACATACACAAACGGACAATAATATAACCTAGTGTGGGGTGTGTGTGCGGACACCCTGTAACCTCAGTCATTTATTTGATGTGTGTGAATAGCATTTGTGTAATTGTTCAATGTAATTTATTAAATTATTATTACAAACAAAATACTTTTTTATTTGATACTTCTCCATGCAATAAATTTGGGGTAAATCATACCAGACCATTTCCATGGGACCCTGACCCGTCAACTAAGTCAGACACCGTGCTATCTGAACGCTTTCTCAGACTTCATCGATCAAGCCATAGTTTCCGACTGGATATAGGACGTTTACGCACTCCATTCGAACGTTATTTACCAACCTGCTTCTCCCAAGCGATCTTACCCTCATACGAAACCCGTCAGAACAAAATATACTAATATGCTCGACGAAGCCATAATTTTAACACCTAAAAACTGACGTATGCAATATACACTATTACGTATTCCATCATCTTTGTAGGCGACTACATATTCGCTGTCAATGTTAAGTATTGATATAGAGGCCGTTCGACACCATCGGTCAAATAACTGTTGATTGTAGTTCGCTGCCCGCACCGGCGATCTCAACTAAGCTTCTATGGTCCCGAAGTAACGTTAAGTTGTAGCCAAAAACACTAGCTCATGTACTAACCGAGGATGATGTCGGCAGGCGGACGGTGCTAGAGGTGGAATGCAACGCCTGTAGGTATGCAGATTCAATTCACGGTGGTGTTAAACGTTACAGGCTCGGGTAAATACATTCGGGCTGTATACTCAAAGGTTACAAGTCCCGAACGTCACAGCATTGCACTCGTCACCACCAGAGTATGAAACAACTGCGTGTTAGCACGAGACCAACAATAGTTTTGTAGTAAGTACCAGCCAATACATGAATTTTGCATAAATATTCTGGTGCAACAAAGGCAGGTAACAGAAAATCTGGTGCTGCGAGCTGCAGTAGTATTTATGAAATCAAACGCTCGTTGAAAATGTTACTTTACTTCCCCGCAGAACTTTACTACGCCCTGTAACATAATCTTAGATATTTTATGTAAACAAAGAAATGCCACGTGAAGCCACTGACAAGCCAACATTTTACACAAGTAACAATATTTTTTTCTCTATTTCATTCTATGCCTCTTAAAAGTTACTGATTAACAAACATTGTAAAAGAAAGATAGTTTTAGCAAACATAGGCAAATAAAACATTAAAATGCATTACTTAATTTTTACTTAAACAATCATCTTATAAATCAATCTGATAATTCTGAAAAACTGTAGAATCAGAGCTCTACTTGTTGACATTCATAATAAAGCTAATGTGATCAATTATGTGGTTAACACATTTTATCCTCTCACTAACCTTTAACAATTGTTTTCTTCATTAATCTTATCTAATATCTTTTTATTTCGTGCGACGACGTACCGCCGACTGAGCCCAGACTATCTTAATCGGGTTGAGTTTAAAATTTGTTGTTTTTTTTTAGTTTTAGCTGCGAGACTTGAACTGTTCCTGTTGAAAGGGTTATTATAATGCTTATTAAATGAAACGTATTTCATTTAATAATTATTAATATTGTTTCCCTCAAAAGAAAAAACCTTTGCCACTTTCCCATTATATATTTTTTAGAAGTTACATTTTTTGGACTTTTTAGAAGATTATACGTATCCTTAAATATTAATCAACAATTATCATCAATAATCGCATAACGCCAAAAAGTTAGCAGCCTTGCATTATGAATAAGCTCGAACCCCCTCTCGGTTACACGTTTGGTCCAGTGAAGTGGAGCTCAGTGTACTGGGACGACACGTGACAAATATAGAAGGTTTCACTTGTCTGCACTCGTACACATTCATAATAAAACAAGGCTTGTAAGTTTGTATTAAAATATAATGTCGTTTATAGTAAGGTATACAATAGGTACGCAGGTAAAACTAATCAATACTGTACTAAAGTACAAAGGAACGCACTACACTGTTGTACAGTTTGAGCAAACAGTCAGCCGAGAGCAGAATATTACATTATCTTGGAGTTTATTATACGTATTTAACTTTGTATCACTGTCTCAGTACATAATGAGGATTCCTATATAAATACTCCGAGGTACATTTCGGTTGATTGTTTATATAAGCCATTTCATTAACTGTGAATAAATATTAAAGGCGTCGAATAAATACGAATGCTATATAAACCTCAGCATTATATAATAGTATTATTGCTCACACACCTGCTGAGTATACTATGTGTTTCTATCAAGGAAGGGCGCCGACTGGAGCGAGAGAACACCGCAGCCAAGTTTGGTAGTCGTAGGGAACCGACAACATTAATACTATTTAAAATCAAAGAAACTACCCACGGCTTGATACAGAGACATAGACACTTCATGTCTACTATTTTTGAGATAATCCATATCAAAATTCCTTTTCATACGAGCGTTTGATACGCGAACAATAATTGATAATTTCATGCACCAATACTAAACTACCCAACTATGAGTAATTTATTTTACTCGGTATCAAAGAGAATATAGTGGATCGCCTCCTTCCTCATAAAAGCAACATTGACAAGGCACATTGAACAGCTGAACTGAAGTCTTAAAACGATGGCTTCGAACCATGAAATCCTAAATCATACTATCAAAAATCGTAACAAGTACCCTTTTCGTTCGTTTGCCCAATTTATTAAAATTAATTCAAAATTTATCAGAGAAAATTCTATATCACCAATTCATATAATTATCTACAAACACAAATGACCACTTCTTGCTAATTGTGATCAAATAACAGTGAACATCTCAAATGAGTCTCTGTAACATTTTTACAATAAGGCTACTTCGGTCAACTCATAGAACAATAAAGAATAATTAAGAAAAAAAAAAAAAAAAAAGATATGAACAGACATGCTCAAGTCGACGCGCAGAGATTCGGACTGACTGTTCGCTTCAAACGCACCACAACTATTACCGGTGTGGAATAACAATGATATCCTCTAAGAACTGAGCGAAACAACGCATCGCTTGCAACAAGGCGGCCAGCAGTATCGACAACGACAAACTGAGCAATTTCTGGTTTTCTCTACGCACTATTTCGTTGTTGGCCACAGGAACTAAACTCAAACACTCTACGCTACACTCACTCGGATATTCTAAACTCTTTGTACCCACCGCGTCGGTTTCAGATCTACTTAATTCGCTTAAATCGTCATCGACATCACATGTCACATCTATTACAATAAATTCGGAAACCTTATCAGCTACCGATCGGTCGTCGATTCGAGATTCATCATCGATAACAACATTCACGAAATCGTTAGAACAACTAGGAATCTCATTCCTTCGCTCATCACCCTGAGGGTCGACGATTAGGCACTTCGATATAACGTCCACTCTCTCTGCGATTGAACTTAAATCGTTACTTACTTTAGGGCTTGGGTTTGATAGGGATAGGGAATCTCCGTTATCTTCGGACGACATCCCGCTGTCTCTGTCATCCGCCGTATCGTCGCTATCGTCTTCTTTGTCACTTTTACTTTTAACTTTAACATGTTTATTAACTTTGTTGTGTTTAAGTTTAGCATGTTGGTTAGTTTTGACGAGATTGTTCGTTATCCTCGTATTACCCAAGCTGCCGTAGGGAGGCGACTCGGAGCCCCTGGAGCGTCGGCCCGTGCCCGTGGCGGGCACGGCCTCGGGTCAGGAGATCTTCGCCCGGCTCACTCTGCCCTTTATCACTAAAGCACTGGATGGTAAGTCTCGGTCGGATATGCTGTCGACGTCCGCTAATGATGCATTCTCCAGGGAACTGTCATCATCGATTAGGAGCTCTGATCGCAGCCCCTGGAAATAATGAAAAAGTTTGTTAATACACTAAATATATTCACAACAGTCAAGAATTTATTATGATGACGTGTATTGAAAAAGTGCTTACTCACCTCAGCAAAATATTCGTAGTCCTTTTCAAAAGACAGTATAAACACGCAAAAAATAGCTGCCAGTACATTGGTGCAGAGACTTGTCACTATTAAACAGAAGTAAATAGCACTGGAACCACCTGGAAACCAGATTATGGCTCTTAACAACTTGGCAGAAGAATAAATTAGTTACTATATTAACGATGATATATTATATATTTATTGTGACGATGGTAAAAGACCTAACGGTATGACACTTAATTCCCTAGAAGTTAGGGCGGCCTTTAGTGTGGGACGCTACATGCGTTGACACTTTGGCGTCGTCACATCTTCCTGAGACACATGTTAGGGCTGGCGCCGCGGCTTTTTCGGCGGAGCATTTGAAACAGCGAAAATATGCTAACCTAGGCAATGGTTACAGGTTACATATTTGAACCGTTTGGGGTCGAGACATTGAGCCCGTGGGGACCGGGGGCTCATCGGATTTTCCTAAACTTATCAGAGCGTTTGATAGATGCGACGAGTGATCAAAATGCTGGCATATATTTGGTTCAACGGATCAGCATTGCAATTCAACATCGCAATGCTGCTAGCATTCTGGGCACGCTGCGAATCGGGCGGGTTAGAGCATTTGAGTCATCAATAGGCTGACGAAAGCTAGTGGATTGTTGAAATGTTTTTGTAGTAGCTGTAGTATTGTGATTAATTATTAGTATTTTATTTTAATAAGCCATCGGACCAAAAAAAAGTATACATACAGTCGTGGTCAACTAATTAGGGACAATCTCTAGTTAAGCCAAATTGTGAATATTTTTTTAATTTTCCAACGAGTCTTAACAATATTCCATATCTTTTACATGTAAGTGTAATTAGTCATTTATGTGCGCGATTATACAAACAATAACAACTTCTTAAATATTAAACCTCTTTACAGTATAGCTGATAAATTATCATAGTGCTATTTGTTCAAAGAATGCTGGCTGGCCATTTAATTAGGGACACTGAGGTATTGCGTTCTAATTTCAAAATTGGAATTTTAATATTTTTTTGTTTCTTTTCTTATTGTTTCGTGGACGTTTTGGCGGCAATCCAGATTTTTTATTTTAAGTTTTGATAATTATTTTGAAGAAAAATGGGCAAAAATAAAAGTTGCGATCCAACACTACGAAAAATTATCATGAAGTTTGTCGAGCGTGGTTGGTCATACCGAAGGATAGCACAACATTTAAATTGTTCAAAAACTATGGTATGCAATGCAGTGCAACATTTCAAGCGCTATAACACAGCTTTAAATGTGTCCAGAACAAAAAGATCGAGAAAAACGACTCCGCAAGAAGATAGAATGATAACCAGGTTAGCTAAGAAAGATCCGTTTCTAGGCTCTATTTTAATGAAACACGAAGTGTTTGGGGCAAACGAAAGAGCCGGTGTATCTGCGAGGACCGTTCGACGACGTTTGGTAGAAGCAGGGTTGTTCGGAAGAGTGGCTCGCAAAGTACCGTTGTTGAAGAAAGAAGATAGAAATGCTCGTTTGGCGTTTGCACGTAAATATGGACATTGGACCTACGCCCAATGGCAACATGTACTTTTCTCTGATGAGACCAAGGTTAATTTGATTTCTTCAGATGGAAGGCAATATGTACGGCGTCCTGTAAAAGCGGAAATGAATCCAAGATTCACAAAAAAACAGGTGAAACATGGCGGTGGAAACATTAAAATGTGGGGTTCATTTTCTGGACGTGGAGTGGGACCTGTGAGGAAAGTTCAGGGTAACTTAGACCAACATCAATACAAGGCAATATTGGAAGAAACTATGCTTCCCTATGCTGAGGAGCATCTCCCTATTATATGGACGTTTCTGCAGGATAACGACCCGAAACATACCGCCCATTCAGTTAAGTCGTTTCTTACCAGTCAGTCTGTATCGGTGCTAGATTGGCCAGCAAATAGCCCGGACCTCAACCCAATTGAGCACCTTTGGCACGAAATCAAGAAAAAAGTTGCCACTTATCGTAATACAAATTTGGATGAACTTCATGAAGCTTTTTGTGAGGCATGGGTAAACATTCCTGTCGAAACATGTCAGAAACTGATAATGTCTATGCCACATCCGTGTCAAGCGGTAATTACTAACAAAGGTTTTGCTACTGGGTACTGATTTTACACGTAATAAAATAGAGCTGTTAAAAATATTATAACACTGCAGATTATAAGTTTTGTTTAACTGTATTTTTCATTATACTTTACTGTCCTTAATTAAATGTCCACTACAGAATTGTACCTTAATATTTAATACATGTTTAATCTTTGATATCAAATACTTTTTCTATTTATTTAATATTTTATTTACAGCCATTTATAGCATAATAATCGGACCACATTATGCAACTAATAGGTGCTGAGAAATCAATAGGGTTTTATATTTATATGTACATAACCGGTTATAGCCCTTCACTATCTTGAATGTCCCTAATTAGTTGACCACGACTGTATATTAACTAGAGCTGGAAACACAGGAAACCCATCTCTGCCTAATAAGTAAGATATTAAAACTAAAACACATTGGCCAAAAATTGATTATTCATAAGCACTCACACACTTACACTACAGTGGGTCAAAATCGGGCGGCTGGTCGACTGTAGTACGTGATCACCGGCACCGGCAACTTTCAGCCCCCGGGAGTATCAGTTGCATAGTGAGCAAAGTTTGGTTAATAAATGTAGGAACAGCGTCACATACCTCTGGGTAGGATCGAGGCCGCGGTCCCGAATATTGTCATTATAATTAGTACAGGGAAGCTCACGTTCGCCAGGCATTGTCGGAGCACCGTCAAGGTTCTGTCGTAAAATACACTTGAAATATACGTCGTCAGGATGCACTGAAACAATCAAACGCAAAAGTCACTAGTAGTCATCTGAAAATAAGTGACGTTCAATTTTTGGAAGGTAAAAATTAGGCTTCTACTCCGTTTGAAACCCATGACCACAGGATACCGTCCTGTCGCTTTGCCGACTAAGCTGCAGTAGCGATTCACTAGCAGTCCAAAGTAATTTCTTAATAAACAACACGTTCATTAATACAATCCTATCCAGTGGTTATAACTCTTGCGATGCTCTTAATCTTTCAAAATGTGTTAAGTGCCAAGAGCATCGCCATCCCAGTATCACTTTTATTTAATAAATCATTGTCAGACTGTGTATTCCCTCTTCTTTATGGAAATCTGTCTTTATCACTGTTGTATATAAAAAAAGCTCCAGAATCGATCTTAAGAAAAGTGGATTGGACAAGTCAATCGAGACCCATAACAAGGTGTTTTTGACATCTAATATCTTTGACACGTAATATTGCTATTATAATGAGTAAAATTGACCAAAACATACTGAGTCGTTACATGGTCTCAGCAGTCGCCAGTCCGTTCTATAATTGGTAGTCGTTGCGCTATTCAAAGTTGACCTTCACCGAAAGAAACGAAAGCGCGCGCCTTTCCTATGTTACTCGAGAGTACATAAGTACATCCCAACGGACGATCTCGCAATGGATAATAGGTATTTGGTAAATCATGCTCTTGTACGAGTAACAAGTAGAGCGGAAACATTTTTGTTGTGAAAGCAGAACTGTCTGGCGATATTGAAAATGTGTAACTTCGGACAAACGGTCAATACTACAATTCGAGAAATTAAAATGATTTCACATATAACGAATGATAGACATACGTAGATACTGTACAAACTACACAAGGCAAGTTACATTACAGTTACTTACAGTCACAATGGTGTAAGGGTAACTTTGTTAGGTCGATTACATTGTTTGATGATCTTCCTTTAGTTTTACAGACGGGCCTTGTAACAATTAGACCCGGAATGATCTAGACCCGAGTTATCCCGGGATAAGAAAAGGAAATCCTAGGAAACGCTGGTAAATAAATTAATAAACGTTTTTCTCGCGATCAAACCCCGATTGATTGATTGATTAACAATGTGTTCGAATCGCAAAAGTCTAAAAATTACAAACACACCTCTTACATGTACAATGATGAAAATCATGTTTGTGTATTACGTACCTGCATCCAAATGTATAATGTCCCAAATCCACATATAAATATATTGAGTGCTGTGATGCATTGACTATCGACCTGGAAAAGGCCAAAAATAAAAATTAACGGCGTTTCTTTTCCAAAATAATAAATTAATGCCAATGTTTTGAAATTACAGTTCACCGCACCAAATAACCTTGAGATGACATATTTTGCTTAGGAATTTGTTTCAGTGTTGTATTCAACCGACCTGGGCTCGGCGTTTCTTCAGCCCACGACACTAAAGGAGTAATAAAACCACTCGCAGGTGGTCCCTGGTGCAGTCAGCTGTAAGGACGCGTGCGTCGACTGTACGGTTCGGACGGTGGACGCCACATCTATTTCAAATCCACGGCATGATAGATGAGTACTTTCTAGTTCCCGCCTGGCAAGTATCCAGCCTCAAGTTTGAAAAAACTGTCACCACACAAGTGTTTAGGCAGCTCTCAGGGCCATTAACTTTTTAGGTTTAGCGTGATTTCACTTGTGACCACATCGGTACTGACTATCGAGCGAGATAATGGTCAAACGCTAGGTATAATAACGTATAAAAAACAATGAAATGATTACGTTTCACAAGCGTCTTGTTATGTGATGTAATTTTGAATTACTTATGTATGATTTCAATATGAGTGAAGCAAAATATTCAAGGTCGTTGTTTCTGAGCCACGGGCATGAGCCACGGGCATGACAACGGGGGCAAACAACTATATCTCAACTATCTGCGCCCCGCGGTTTCACCCGCGTACTGATGAAAAACGGTGATGATTTTGATGAAATTTGGTACACAAATAGCTTATAACCTGTATTAACAAGGCTTATTTTCATCATCACTGTTTTTCATCACCGCGTGGGTAAAATTGATTTTGATGAAATTTAGTATGTAGATACTTCAGATCCCGGAATAATACATAGGTAAGCTACTTTTCATCATCATCATTCATCACCACGCGGGTGAAATCGCGGAGCGCAGCTAGTCCTATCCTACTAATGCGTTTAAAAATGCGAGTTTGTGTGCATATGTGTACTACCTCAATTATCCCACGGGAACTATACTTTTTCCATGATAAAGGTAGCCTATGTGTTATTGCAGGGTTTATCCTATCGTATAACCATACCAAATTTTACCGAAATCGGTACAATCGTTTGAGCGTGAAGGAGTGACAGAAGTTTTTGAATTATTTGCTTATCCCACGGTAACAGCAATTATTTTCGGTATGAAAAGAGGCCATTGTTTAATCTAGGGTCTCAACTATCTCCATACCAAATTTCATCAAAATCGGTGCAGCTGTTTGAGCATGAAGGAGTAACAAGCATACACACTTACACACATACAAACTTTCGCCTTTTTAATATTAGTGGGGATAATAATAATGGGATTAATTTCACTATAAATGACTTAAAGGAGGATGGCAGACTCCCATACAATTGTAGCCTAGACGAAAGAAGCCGCGTTCATGAATGAAACTTATATGTATCGATAGAGCAATAAATACATTGTATATTGTATATTTAATCATTTTCCCAGAAGTTGGGAGTAAAAAGTTATCACGGAAAATCATCTGTATCAGTATGCTAACTACACGTCCATATGCGAACCATTCAATGTAGACAGATAAAGCAATATAGAATGGATCGCGATACAGATACAGATCACAGTGGCTGTGTTTATGAACGCAGTCCGGGTCTACAGAACAGCTGCCTACAGATTATTGAGTAACATTATCAATTATTTTCTGAGCGTAAGTATTCGAACGCAACAAACATATGAGAACTATAGGGTGCGTTCGAAAAATACAAACACCACATCTAATACTTTCAATTAAATAAAATAAAAGCACCTTTATAAATAATGCAAATTATTCGGAACGGAATCGGAACCGGAATAACGGAATCCATAAAAATATAATCTAAATTTTCATATATAAAGAATACATGAATGGGCTGTCATTTCGTTTTTCGGGAGCAAGGCTTGTTCTGCCATCCTCCTTTGTTAGTTTACTAGGATTTATTGTATGAAATAGGGCCCTGTATTAATAAATGGGCATAATGCACAATGTAAGTAAGAGTCCTCTAGTGACCACGACCAATGCAACTTGGTCGTTAATTTGCTTTTTAATTATCAGTATTATTTAATTCCCTGTTTACTCACCTTAAACAAGAATAGGAAGAAGTAAACGAGGAAGCCCAGTGACAGAAATGAAGCTGAGAATGAAGCAATCTTATTGGCAAACAAGGTCACATTAGGGTTTGGTGTTAGAGAGCCCAGGATATGGATGTGCTGATATCTGTCATATATGATTTTGGCAGCTGTAAAAAATATTTTGTTAGTTTGTTAGTACCACAAATTGGAAGTCAATAATTTTCATTTAAATACTCTACCAATTTGACTTAGATATATTTTAGGTTTTCTCTAAAACAGCCTTATATATATATATATATATTTTAGGCAATTTTTATAATTACATTATTAAGAAATGATGCTATTATTTTAAAATAAAAAAACATTTATGTAACAGTAGCTGGTAGTTGTATCTAACTAACATTTATGACATCCAAATACATTTTGAAAGATAATTTAATAAATATTTGTATATGATTATAGTAGCTATAGTATTTGTTAGATACACATTCACATCCATTAAATGTTAAAATTGTAACATGGGTTCCGAACCTTTGAGTTAGATCGATTGGTTATTTAGGTGTGCATATATTTTTATAACCTCAATCAGCAAACACACATCGCTTTCATTTATTCAATAAATATACCCGATAACTTTAAAGGATTAGAATATTTGTTTTACATTACACATCATACAAAAATTATACAGAAATGAAGTCGTTCAGAATTTCTGTTCCAATCTTTAAACCATAAAAAAATGGGCTTTAAAACATTACAGCAGCATCAGATTCCATCATCAAAACCATCTTCAATTTCGAAAGGTAAACAGTTGGTGTAGAAGTGCTGAATGGGTGAGTTGTGACAACCGAGTGGTTAACCCAAAAGTAAGGATATGTTTGTATAAAAAGATGGACTCTTAGTGAGCCCGCTCCAAAATTGCCTATGTCATATGACATCACGATAAAATGCCTGGCACGCAGTCAGAAAACTTGTGCTGAGCGGGGATCAGAAAATTATGCGGCCTAAAATTGGCCAGAAGTCTGAAAAATCTTTCACTTCCAGTCTAAATGTGTAGGTGACATCTACGTGTGAAATTAATGATAAACGTGGCATCATTTAGCACGGTTATTGTAGAGCGAGTAAACATAAGTCTGTCAGTTCTGAAATGGCTGGAAGTACTTGACAGACAATGCCAAGATAGACACTGTATACCTTTTCCAACGCCATGTGACATCGCAATGAAAATTATTATAATTATTATAAACATTTTGAAATAATAGTGCCTTTAAAAATAAATAAGTCTGCCAAGCTATATATCTTCAAGTCACATGTGAACAGGTATCTTCTAGGCAGGCATAAATCATCATAGACCGCATCATCACTTAACATCAGGTGAGATAGTGGTCAAACGCCTGTCTATTGTAAATATAATAAAAAATATAGCCAGAAGTCCTTAAAAAATGTTTTTTAAGTGGAAGTGAAGGATTTTATCAGACTTCCGGCCAATTTTCGGTGCTATAATTTTCTGATCCTCGTTCAACACTACTTTCCAGACCATGTGCCATGCATTTTAGCATGACGTCATATGACAAAGAAAATTTTGGAACTGGCTCAGGGAGTAGAGGTACAGAACCTGCTTATTATCAACACACCAAGTCCAGGAATGTTGGTTTTCATATTTCATTAGTACAGTTCAAACAATTGGGAAAAATAGTACGTGCTATATATAGTGCTTGTACTGTACTGTTTACAGATGATACACATTATTTTAATATTAGTATAAATTCTCTGATTCACATGGCACATTATAGATAATGGTGTACAGATTTTGCGTCCAGCAGCACAGATGTTATGTTAAAGTATAATAGAAATTTTAATTATTGTTCTGTTTTTCATAACCAATTTATAGATTTAATTGTTACGATATTTCTGTAACAAATATTAATACCTAACTGGAACTGGATGACCAGTAAATTATAATAATAAGTCATGGTGTCTTATTCTATATTTAGTTTTATTTACAACACAAAAACTGGAGGGAAATGTTTGGCTAATTTTTTAGTAAGACATTATTTATTGAGGAAAACTAAAATATAAATTAATAGGAAACTCACCAGCTCATGTAGTAGTTAGGAATGTTATACTAAATATAAACCTGGATATGCAAAGTTTAACTGTATATTCAAAGGAAGATTATTTTTGTTTAAATTTTATTTTGTATTTATATATTTCTATTTTATGGCAAATATGTTTTGCCAAGTAAAACAAATCATGAATTTATACCTGCTTTGTTCATTGTGTCAGTAACAGTAACTTGTCAGGTCAATAAAGTGTGGGATAACATTTACATAGTTGCTACCTATGTATCTTACTAAGTCGTTTAGGTTCTTTAAGGACTTGTCCTTCTCGGCCTACACAATTTTTTTTATCATGTGGGATATTGATTCCAATGAGCATTGCATGGTTAAGGAAATGTATAAATAACAAAAAGCCTCTCACCAACTGCACTGCTGACTATGAGAAAAAAAGCAAGGCTTGTATCCAAGGATCTTATTTCTTTAGTTACTTGATAGCAGATACTGAAAAAAATATGTTCAATGGGTGAGTTAAGTTTGAAGTAATAGCATGACAATCAAGCAAACATTTATTCCAGTGAAAGGGCCATTTCATGTGCAAGTATTGCAACTGTATCTAGTATTTTATTAGTAGATAGCAGTACCCCTTAGCCTATATTTAATCAAAGTATTTGTTGCATTGAGCTCTATTAATATGAAAACAGGTGCTTATCTCTAGTCATTGTAAATGGTACACTTACGATATTAGAAATGTAGTTGATAATATCACTAGTCCACACCTAAATATCAACATATTCAGCAAATTAAAAACGCGCACTCGTCTCAAGCATTTATAAAAAAAATGTATCTTATTTCTTTCTAGCAACGCATTCAACTAATTTACGTAAACATACACTGACTGACACTGACAGTCTGACACCACAGATTACTTAGGGAAACCTACGGTTTCAGGTGGCCCTCTTTATTTTTTTTTAAATATTATAAGCTTGCGTTTGACCACTGTCTCACCTGATATTAAGCGACGACGCGGTCTAAGGTGGAGCACGCAAACTTAGAAGGAACCTATTCACTCGCGACTTGAAGACTCCGGGGTTGTACATATCGGGAAACACCGACTCAGGCAGTGAGTTCCACTCTCTGGCAGTACGTATTATAAAAGTGGAAACAAAACGCTTCGTGCGTAACGGTGGTATATATACCATGTAGCAGTGGCGCATAGTCGTACGCCTTTTATCTATTAGTGTGGTTTATTTTTCGGAGTATTTGAATACTGTGCTCACAGTGAATACGCCCGAATTATACTAATTGTATTCACCGATATAACGTTATATACATGCTACCAAAAATAAACCGCAAACTGTACGCTTTTGTGTGCTAATGTCAGAGAAATCAACTGATTGTAAATTTTTGCTAAGTATAAGTATTTTGATGAAGTTTAAAATTGTCATTTATGTTTAAATCCCTAAGTGCAACTTAGCAAAATACTGCGTAACTATCTATTCCCTGAACAATAAAGCCAATAAAGGTTAAAAATTTTGTTTTGATACACCACCATCAAATGGCGAATGTCAATTGGTCAACCTAGAGAATGGAATAACGTGATTGGTCAATTGAATTTAACATTAGCACACACGCTGCACTACCTCGTTTTCATGTACATCGTATTCATGCTACAAATGACGTCACACCACAAACATGTACGGAGATTGTCGTATTTTGAACCGACATATAGCGTGGATAATTTGAATAAAGTGAATAATCTGAATTTTAAACCACAGCTTAAGTCGAAGCTGTACCGTTGTTAGTATAAAAACCATAGAAGTAATATGTACTATAGCGTATCAGACACCGAGCTCGGCGGCGAGCTCGAGGCAAAAACATCCTGGTTAGATTCTCTCCAAATAGTCAAAGAGCAAACATCCTTAGGGCCCACTTACGGACCACTCTGGTACCGGGGCAAGTCGATCCGATATCTCCCTGTCCTGGCGACAGCTCAAGCCGAGGTCCGAACCTCAGTGGTGCCCTTGAGCTAGCCGCCTCGTCCTCTCCTAGTGGCACAGCGCCGTCAGCGCTAGCCTCACTAGGCGGTGCGCCTTCTGCGACCGCACAAATACCGGGCTGAGCACCATCTGTGCTCGCCCCCCCTCCGGTGAAGCTGTAAATGCCGGTAGAGGCAAACAGCATTAGTCCGTTAGAAAAAAAAAAAAAAAAAAAAAAAAAAAAAAATGTACTATAGCAACACGATAAACAATACCAATGCCCACAGATCACTTAGGGAAACTATATATACAGGGTATATATAGGGTATCATCAACTGCCGATGTAGTCATCAACTGCCGATGTAGCCCCCTCCGGTGAAGCTGTAAATGCCGGTAGAGGCAAACAGCATTAGTCCGTTAGAAAAAAAAAAAAAAAAAAAAATGCCGATGTAGTGAGCGAACGAAGCCCTCCATCGGCGGAAAATCTCACGTATTGGTCACGAACATGTATTGGTACGTTGACGAACACCAATTTCGCCGAGAACGATTATTCCGATAATTGTAGTTCTACTTGAAAATGCAACGAAGATTTTATTATTTTCGCTTCATACGTCAGAATGTTGAGATAATGACAAACATTGAATCCGTTGTTCAACTATTTAGAACGCTTACAGTAGTTGCGACTGGCAAGGAATAATATATATAGATCGATATTTATGAAAATCATTGCGAATGGAATGTACCCTAGGATATAGCTACTTATCTAGCTAGCACCTTATCTATGGCAGAGAATTTACTTCATTATAAGGGTGCGCTTCTTTTTACGCTGTAAGTGCTTTGAGCACAGATGCGTGCTTTGTCATTCCAAAATGTACGGACAGCTGCACACAACATGTGCTTGTAACGCTTACAAGTACGATGTAGAGCGAGCAGTGTGAGCGCTGTCAAACATCTAACTGTCATTTAGAGAATGCGTCGAAAAATTTGTAATGCTTCCATAAAACATAAACGCAATATAATCTTTCGGAATATATGTTCCATATAGTTCCCGTGGAGTCCAAAAGAGAATGATTTAATATGAATTGAATGGGAACTGGCATTTATAGCATTCGCGCGCTTTCACACATACAATCCGTACAGATTTGCTTAGGAGCGTCAGCACTGTCAGTACTAAGTTCATCTTGGAACAGCTAAATGCCTACGTACGAACATATGCACTGTGAGCGCAAAAGGAAACGCATCCGGACGGGAATAAACAAACAAAAAAGAGGCGCGATCTTGGATTTTAATTTAATTCAAAAATAATAATCCAACAAGATCCATGGGTAAGTAGCATATATTACCAACTAGTGTTAGTATTCATTACACTTACAACATACTTCTAGACCTAAGTATAGCTTATGTCTACATCATCTCAGCATTATCCGTACAAAATGCTTGACTAAAGGAGTCGCTAAATCGTCCGCAATAATCTTCACGAGACCGTTATTAGCTGCACTGACTCTGCTCCTTAAAGATGCTACCTTTTTGCGAATTACGGCGTGAAAGCCATCAGTTTGGTATTCTGCAAACATTTCAGAGGCGCTGCAGAAACGAGGAAGTCCCAATAGCATCCTAAAAATGTTGTAGTATTGGATGCGAAGGCAATCCAGTGATTTCTTGGGGTAGTTTAACCACAGACTACCCGTGTACATCCCCTGACAATAAGCCTTAAACAACGTTATTTTGACTTGGTCTGTACAACGGGCAAATCTGCGAGCCAACATGTTGCCTTGCAAGTCGCACGGCCAATGCCCTGCGCTCACTCTCAATATCAACAGTGTCCTTAAGGTCATCAGTCAAAAAATGCCCAAGGTAATTCAATTATAAAAGTCTGCATATTGACGCTGTTAATTGTAAGTAAGTGTAGTAATTGTCGGAGTTTCTACAGGACATTTCATATCGGGCTTTAAAAATCATATACCTACTCTTATAAACATTGTATATTAGACCATGTTTTGCGGCATATCCCTCACAGACCTTCAACAACTCCCCGATGGCTCTTGCAGTTGGAGCCAGCAGCACCATGTCGTCAGAGTAACTGATGTTATTAATGGCAACGCCACTCACTCGACATCCAACACACATGCTGCTGAGTTCAACTATGAGATCATTTATGTATAGGTTGAAGAACTTAGGTGAAGTCAATCCTCCCTGCTTTACCCCACATTCCAACCCGTACGGTTCAGAGAGTGTATCAGCCCATTTTATTACATTTTTCTGACTCGTATACCAAAACTTAAAGATATTCACGAGTTCTGATGGCACACTCCAATCCCTCAACTTTCTCCAGAGCACGTCATACAAAACAAGATCGAAAGCCCTTGAGAGATCGAGGAAACAGGCATAAACCGGCGTTTTGCGGCTTCTATAATAATTAACAGTATGCTTAAGAACCAGAATAGCGCTTTCGGTAGAGAGTTTGGGCCTAAACCCAAACTGAGCGTCATGCAGTTCTATGTACGTTTCTAAACAAGAGTTAGCAAACTTTCCAGTACCTTAACCCCAATATTCGCCAGGGAGATGGGGCGATAGTTTCCTTTATCCGAAATGTCTCCTGACTTGTTTTTAACGATAGGTATCACTGTAGTTTTCATTAACTCAGCCGGTAAATATGAGTGGCTAATACACATCGTGTAAAACATGGACAGGACCCTCGGTAGGTGAACTCCCGCATGTCTAAGGTGTTCAATGCTAAGCCCATCATGTCCAGGCGATTTTCCTCCAGTCATTTTACATATTACGGCTTTGACCTGACTAGCCGTAAACCTATGTAAAGGCTGCATCACTCGACGTACGGGCTCAGCATCGCTGCACCCAGACGATGGATGCAGTGGAGAACTTACATTAAAATGTTCACTGAACATATTTGCAATCTTTCTTGGATCACTTTTCCCATCAGTAAACGGGAGGCTTGGCTTGGTATCTCAATTTCCTGTTAACTTCTAAAATTTACTAAAGTTGTTTGCTTCTCTATGGTTAGCTATAATGTCCATCTTTATCTGTTCCCGACTGCTTTGGCATCACTTTAGATTACTTTTATATATTTTACTTGTCTCATACATCTGATTGTAAGTGATACCAAAAGTGGGACGACCATGTAATACCCAGTTGTGATATTTCATTCATGCCTCCCGGTAAGATTCTTGAACTTGTTGAAGTGAAAACTACATTTTTAAGAAATATTACATTTCCTACATCATCGGATTGTCCACACGATGTCGTTGTTACAACCTATTCATGCATTGATATTATAGTTTAGGTAAGTGTAGTAGGGCATCAATGACCGGGTACAAACAATTTTATTCATACAGCCAGCCAATACTCCTACTTTTTAGTTATCAGATTCAGTTGATACCTAGATGATACCTAGATCTCTGATAGTTCAGAGTTGATCGCATACTTTTCAGTTGATTCTACACTCATTTGATTCTAGGTCTTTGACAATGATTCCCTACTGCATAGTGCATAGGCTATTTCATACGTCCTTCGTTCCCTTCTTCGTTTGGTGTTTCCTGATGTATCTGGGCTTAACTTTAGTTTACAAAACATCGATTTTAGAGGGAAAGGCGGTGGGGGAGTTACTTGTACTGTGTCTTACACCAGAAGAAAGGAAATGAAAAAGTCAAAAATGAGTATCTTTTGTTACATTAATTTTTGTTATATTGGAATCAACATGAATCAGCATTTGTCCCAGCTCCCAGCCTTTAAAGACTGTGAGCTTCTGTAATGTCATCGGACCTGTTAAGACCCGAAAAGCTTCATCATATATAAAGTATAATAGGGCCTGAAGAATTTCTTATAATTATCCGTGAGTTCGAGATGGGCTAGAAAACAGTTAAAATCTCCCAAAACATTCACATTCCACGTTCGTTTTGGCACAGGTGGCGTTTTGAACAGTTTTCATTCACTGTTCAAGATGAATGAAAAGTGTTAAAAACGCCACCATGTTATCCCACTTTTGACCCACCTCCAAGGCTGGGTCTTTTGTGAGCGTTTTTTAACAGCTGAGAATTTGATAGCTACAGCTGACTTCAGTAGATAAACAAACTTGAAATAATGAGCCAGTGTAATGTTTTCTTTCTATTTCCATTACTGAAATGTAATTCTCGTTATGATTCAAGCTAAAATTGTAGGTATTGAAATATTTTAAGTCATGAATATTCAGATGAATCATTCTACTTGATAGCTCTTGTGTAAATGACGTGTATGTGTTGTTCAACTTGGAAAAGTTTGTTTTTGCCACAAATGCCACATTCCCAAATTGAACGCTTTTTCAGTTGTACACTGCTAACGCTAAACTAACATTAAAAACTCCACATGTCCATCTCGAACACACCTTTTATAAACATATTTTCTGTCTCTGTTACTCTCATGTAAGTAATATATCCAGAGACTGTAATTTGTGTCAAAAATATTTTAGAACAATATAAGTCTTGGAGATATTATTTAAATGGCAAGTCATCAAATTGTGAAATTCACTATACTATGTATTTTCTTTAATATAAAAAACATTTTCTATTTCAGATTCGGTACAACAGCAAGCATTCATTAAATATTATAATTCACTTCCTGAGGTTTGTTAAATTTGCTTAATATTAATGTGTATCTATTTAAATATGTAACAGGGTTATGCAACTTACCGCTCTGTCTTACTTGGGATGTGTGAGTGATAGTGGCATCTTTGGAAGAGTGGATCCGTGCTTGGGAACCATTGGTCCCATTTTTATTTTTAACTATTACAGTTATCCCTTAGACCAACATTTTTTTTATTGTGTATAAATAAAATACAAATTAATCCATGATCAAAACAAACAAAATACTTCAACATTTTATACTATTCAACAAGGAATTCTTGTATAGATTTCTATGCTATCTAGGTAACAGCTCTAAGATTTGGATGAAAGTTTGTACATGAATAATGATTCATTTAGCAAGTTTTTAACTATATGTTGCTTTCCTGGCATAACAGCAGGCAATGGGCATAGTTTCTTCGCCTTGATATTATATGATCTAATTTGTAATTACTGAAACACATATACATTTCCAAAGTATTTTTTAGTATGCATTCATCAGTATAAATAATATTTTAATTGAGATAAGGTAATTTTATTCCAATATAACTTTACATTTGATATTGTATAAAATCTTCAAGTTTTATAAACATTTATTATACTTGTCATAAAATACCAAAATACTGGCATGACTTCACAAAATCTTTCAGAATTTTGTGGAGAAAAAGATGTAAAATATAAACAAGCATACTTACCTATTCTTTTTTATTTATTTATCATGCTCAGACCCTCACATTAGGATTCCCTGTGCGGAAGGCATGGATACATTCATTCACAGCACACAAATGTTTGCCCTTGCTGGGATTTAAACCAAGGTTTTGGATTGGAGACTTAGAAGTCATGTCACTGCCATCTGAGCCACTGCAACCATTTAATTGCATTGTTCTTATATGCATACGAGTATATTACACATTCTATATACAATAGTATAATGTCTTACCTTGCGCTGGAACCACAAAGTTTGTTGTACTTTTTGTGTAAATAATAATTGGCCACAAGGTATTTTATTGATTCTGATCAAATAAACCTTAAATGACTAGTAAAATACTTATAGTTAAATTAATAATTTACAGCTTTATGGTCAAAGTGCTGCATAATATATCCTACACAGAAATTCTACATACTAAATAAATTGCTGTTAGTGAATTGTCTTAGCTTCTCGAAAACCATGAGGCTACTTTGTCTTTTGCATTAGTGAATTTAGAACCTACTTTATTCCAAAAACCAATTTTTTCAGTGACTGGTGGTTCTAGTGGTGCCTCAACATTGGTAGTCATTTTTGTGACTATTTCTGATGCAACATCAGATTCAATATATTGTGACTCTTTACTTTCTTGTTTATCACCGGACATTGGCACAAATATTTCAACCGGCTCAGTTTCTTTCTGTATGTCTTCACTTGGTTTCCATGTAGATTGTACTTGTTGACGGAGGTCTTCAATTTGTTGTTTTAAATCCTTGTTATATTGACCCCAGTTGTCTAACTGCTGCTTCTTCTGTGGCTGATTCTGGTGATCAAACTCTGGGAGAGATTCTTGTATGATTTGTTCATGTTGGCCAAAGTCATGAATGTTTTCTTGGTGAAAACCTTCATTTTGTTGACCAAAATCATGGAGTACTTCATGTTCCTGCCCCAAGTTTTCACTATGCTGATCTAATTCTTCAAACTGATGTAAACTGTGCTGATTTATACTTTCATCCTCTTGTCCTGTGGTTATCTCCTCACGGCCAGTCTCTAAGTTGTATCCAAAGTGGTTTGAATTTTGATTATATAAGTTGACACTTTGCTGACCATTACTTACAAGTTGGTTTTCTTGTCCCTGATTTTTATTATCAACCATTTGATGGTGGTGTATGTTCTCTTGATCTCCATTTTGGTGATCAAAACTTTCAAACTGATTACAAGGCCGTTGATTTTGATCATCGCCCTGATAGTACACATTCTCTAACTGTGGTTCTGTATTTTGTTGTCCCATATCTTCCGATTTTTCTTTGAAATGAGACTGCACAAAAGAATAATTACTTTTTGGTGTTTTGTTAGTAGTAATGTCTATATCGCTGTGCAGTTTCCAATTATCTTCATCATTGTGTTCTAAATGCTTTTGATTCCCTAAACTTAACACGCTTAGCAAACTATCATCATCATTGTTTTCATTTTGTACATTTTGATTGTATTCATCTGTTTTTTGTACATTATTAATAGTTGTTTTGTTAGTTTCCTTGGTCAAGCTCAAAGTTTCGATTTCTTCGAGTGTTTTGTAAGGCTTTGAATTTGATGGCTTGCTTTCAATTATTTCCAGTGGTTTGCTGAGAAACATTGAGTTGACTGTTTCGAGTGAATCATCGGGACCAATATCGCCGCGGCCTATGTCTTCTTGAGGGTTCTGTTTGCTTTCTGGACCAATATCCACACGTTCAACTTCAAGAGGTCGCAACTTGTATTGTACGACTGTAGTTTCTATTATTGGACTTTCAGTCGTGCTATGTGAAATTACATTTAAATATTCAGTGTTTATTGCAGTGTGCGGATTTATATTTTGCATTGAATCATATTTACTATTATTATTTTCCTTTTGTTTATGATTTGAAATTACTCTATCTGCTGATGTTGTATTCTTCTCCATATTGTCTAATAGACTCCATAAATCTGTTAAAGATGTGGAACCCGATTCGTGACTGTTATTATGAGTAATGTCTCTGGTTGAGTGTGTAGAATGATCGCTAGTAGTGTAGTGAATTTGATGTGTAGAGATATGTTCGTTCAAATATTGTGGCCAATTTGGTTGTTCTAGTGGAACTCTATCTGAATCTAAAGATATCACGGGAACATATACAGGGTTGTTCTGGTTTATGTTTTCTTGAAAGTGATCCCAAGAAGTATAAGTTTGTTGGCCAGTTTTTTCTAATTCACTCAGGTCTGTAACAATATTTACTTTGTCTGAATCTGTTTTCTCCTGCTCCCCTCGATGTTCATTAAAAATGACGTGTGCATATGGGCTTTCTATATGACCTTGTGAACTTTCCAGTTGATTTATATTTGGTGGGTTTCTCTCAAAAGTGCTTTCCTGCGACTGAAATGTGTTTGTATTGTTTTGGTTGTACCCGCTGTGATCCATGCGGTCTAGGTGCTCAGTGTTATAGCGTCCACTTCCGTTTTTTACAGTGGCCAGTGTACTCCATGTGTTTTGTGTTTGTTGACCCAGATCCGCTGTATAAAGAAGTACAATATGCTTATTAATATAATACTAGCACATAATTCCACATTTAATTGTGCCTTCCTCTTCCAACACTACCATTCACTTGACCCATGTATACCTACTTAGTCATTCTCTTTTCGTTCATTCTCTCTAGATGACAAAACCATCGTCACATGCTTTTCTAGTCACTACATCTTCGTTTACACCACAGCATTCCCTTATCACGCTATCTTTACCGTGTCACTCAGTTTCACTCGAATCATACTTCTCAGTGCTCCTATTTCAACTGCATTTATTCTGATTTTGTTTTTGTGCCACACCCAACTTTCACTACCATATATTAGTTTTGGGACTTTTGGGACCAACACTCCTCTATGCACAGCCATGCTTGCCTTTCTAAAAACCTGCTGGCTGTACATAATATAATGTGCCATTCACTATATTTCCTACATTCACTCTCCTCTCAATATCACTTTCACATGTTCTATCTTTAGTAAAGTCAGTCGTTTCGGGTGCTCAGACTTAATGAAAACAAATACCCATTATATTCATTTTATATTGTATTCTTTTTTAATCTTATATCTCATCCCAGATAGAAATACAAATGTGAATGTTGAAGAATTTTATGTGTGTGGATTGTTTAGCAATGTTAATGTTAATCGAGTTCAGGGCTGCGATCATGGATCGTCGACTCGATAAAATTCGACAGTAAGTGCTTGTTCAGACACGGCGATATCCGGGCGCTTTGGAGATCTCCATAGTAATAGAATCGCGCGGGTGCCTCACGATTCGCGTGAACGCCATGTCTGAACAAGCACTTACTCTCCAATTTCATAGAGTCAACGATCCATGCTCGCAATGCTGGTTTGATAGGTAAATGCAATGATATTATATGTTTATATGAGGTAGATGTCGCACAAGCGCGCGGAAACTGAGGCGGAAAAAATAAGTCAATTGTAGTAATTTTCATTACGACGCGTATTTCAAGCGCAAGTCTAAACATATAGCTATCCTGTTCTATATTATTTGTACCGTATTATCTGTCGCAGTATGCATGTTTATGTCGTATAGGAACAAAATCTAAGCACCGCGCGGTATGAATATACGTCATCTTTAGTAAAACAGCATTGAGGTAAATGTTAAAATTCAGACAAAATTGATTATGTGGGTAAATAAATGGATGCAGGTGAAATAAAATTACTCAATTATTTCTTCTAGTTGTATTATCAATCATCAGTATCATTTTAAACACATAATAATTATGATTAAGGTGTCAGGCGTACTACAATAATGTTATTATTTATAATTATTAGTAGAGATTACTGAGAATAAACTCTTGTCACTAGTAATCGGCGTGTATTCAGATTAATAGGCAGGTACTAAGTTAGGCCATGTACTTAACTTTACTCTGCCTCTGGTTTTCTTTGGTTATTGCCCTTGGAATCACACTTAGTACAACCATTGATGAAGTATGTATTTTGCTTTATAAGCTATGCAAATGATTGAAAAATTACTTTAAAATATGTTTCCTCAACCTTATGCGCTATATTGTTAGTTACACAGCACCTCAAGTCTTTTAGATCATACTTAATTAAATAATTATAATGTTAATATAGATATTATATTAGTTGAAAATTAGTGTTGGCAGAAACTTCTTAACTTCACTTACTTTGAGTCTGCTGTTCCCATTGGTTAAGGGTTTGTTGTTGCTCTAAATCCTCTATTCTATCGAACTGGTTTTGAGTTTGCTGAGCTTGCTCTGGATAAGTGTCCCATTGACTTTGCGTTTCTTGTTCAGCATCTTGTGTTTGCTGTCCGACATCTAATTGTTGGCTGAAGTCATCAAAGTTTTGTGGCTGTTGTCCCAAATCCTCTAACTGTACTGATTGTTGACCGAATTCATGAAGGTTTTGCGGTTGCTGACCCAAATCTTCTGACTTCTGTGATTGTTGTCCAAAATCATAAATGTTTTGCGGTTGCTGACCCAAATCTTCTAACTTCTGTGATTGTTGTCCAAAATCTTCTTTATTTTGCGATTGTTGGAATAAATCTTCCAAGTTTTGCGATTGTTGACCGAAGCCTTGGTCTTCATAAATGTTTTTACTGTTGTCCTGGTCGTGGCTAAGGACATAAGAGCGTGCAACGCGAATGTGTCCGTTTTCATCACAATCGCAATCGACTCCGTTGATGGAGTGCCCTCGTTGACCTTGATTGTAATATACGCCTAATTGATGTGTCCCATATCCACCCGATCCTTGATTTGAAGAAGTTAACCTTTGCGATGTTCGTGTATCAGCAGTTGTGTAAAGACCATTTGAGGCCGGTTTTATGATGTAAGGATCACCTTGCCTCTCCCATGATTTGTGATATGAATATGAAGACTGGTAACTTTTGGGTTTGGTACTAAAATCTTCAACTTGGTTGATCAAATTAGCTGTATTTAAATTCGCATTTATGTCATGGTTGTAACCCCCGTGTGTGTATGCACTCGAACCCGCTGCGTTAGATGTCGCCGACGTTTCAGACGCTGAATTTAGTTGATTATAACCTACCGCCTGGTGGTTAGATTGGCTTGATGAGCCAGATTTAATGTTGTATTCACTATGGTGTCTATGTGAATGGACGTTTTGGGCTTCATCCGCGCTCACTTGCTGATGTCCAGAGCCAGATACTTGAGTATCTTCATAAAGTTCACTATTTGAAGGATAAGGATTCACAGTAGGTAAAGCGAATGGTGCCACTGTAATTGGCTGATTATCGTGTTTCTCCCATTCTTTGCGGTAGCTATATTTAGATTCGTAGTGTTTGGCGTTATTTGTCGGTTTGTATGTGTTTTGGTTATCTTCACTTTCGCTGTTGATAGCGTTTTGATCAAAAGTCGAAGCAGATCCGTGGGAAGAGTCGTACGTTTGAGCTGCTACCGGTATAGCTACTTTGCCTCCTGGCCTTACATATACTCTGACGGGTGCCAAGCTCACCAGACGTACCTTTGATCCGTAAACTTTGCTCGCACCGTACCCCGAATATACATGAGAGTTCGCAGCATCCTGGTCATAAGCGCTTTGTCCCTGATCGCCAGAAAAGGAATGACGTCCAGATTCTTGAGGCGCCTGACTGCCATCGTACTCACTCGCGGATTGTAAGCTGTCTGCAGATTGCATATTGTTACCGTATAGTGTTTGTTCCGAGTTAGTATGGGTGTCGTATCCCGAGTTCTGTGAACGAGTTCTATAACCGGTGTTTGAATTTGAATACTGGTTTCCGTAACCGGCGTTTTGGGTCGAGGATGAGGAGGAATGTGACTGAGAACCACCAAATGATGTGCCTTCCTGAAAGTTACGACCTGCAAGATTGCTGAGATCATAGTGTCCGGAGCCGTATACTCCTCTAGAATTAGCAGCAGAAAAGACACTTCCACTTTTTTGATTAGCTCCATCTCCAAGCTCTCCCTCCACATTCTTCATGAGCCCTCCCATTTGGTGTTGGGCCAGAAGATCCATGTTGTGTGCGCGTTCGTAGTTTCCTCCCATATTGCCTCTCTGAGCGCCGTAGTAGCCGGACTTGGTGCCATCGTCTGAAGAGCTTCTCGAATATTGGAAGTCTTCCTTCTCTCTGTACGTCTCCGGCCTGGCCACGGCGAGGGCCATGACCGCGGCCAGCACCAGTATTCCCCGCATGATGCAATCCGCGCCCATCTAAATAAATGACATAACTTATCAGCATTGAACTTGAACAACTGTCTGCGCCTATCTTCACTGTTACACAATATTTGCTTTTTTTATTATAACAATACTTCTACTTCTCTAACAAAATATTTCGTGGGTATTCCTTATATAAAAAGTGGCAAAGGTGGCTATCGGTATTATTGGGAGTCGCCGAGTTGAATATTAAAGCTAACTAATTATCATCTTAGTACCTTATTTATGTAAGCATTCTAGGTCTAGCGTGATCACATCTTGGACCACATCCTCACTGACCATCAAGTGAGATATTGGTCAAACGCTACATGTATACAGTATTAAAAACCCTTATACCCTTTGGAGATCGGTACAATCCCGGCATGACTTACTATTTATTAATATTGCTTAAATTTTGAAATAAAATTGAAAGACCAGGTCTTATCGAATCCCATATCGGGCTTGGTCTTCCTGCGAAGGTCACGTCGTGAAGTAATCTAGGCGGACTTCTACCTCCCACCTTAAAGTTAACACATCCATCTAATCATGAATGATGCATTAGCTGAGCCGTATTTCACAGAACTATATTAGCAATAAAATCACTTATATTTTGCGGTGATTACAATTTGAAACCAAGTTTAAGTGTGATATAGACGAAAACTTTACATTAATAACAAAAAAGCACTCGACGATGAAATTGTCATCAATCTTTACCTATAACAAGTTTTAAAAGTAACATAGGTATTGATATAAAATGTAATCTGACTAACATTATAAATACGAAAGTTTGTGAGTATGGGTGTATGTTTGTTACTCTTTCACGCCTAAACCGCTGGATGGATTTGGATAAAATTTGGTATGGAGATAGCTTATAAAAGATGATAGGCTTATTTTCACCATCACCGTTTTTCATCACCACGCGGTAAAACAGCAGGGCGCAGCTAGTTAATAATCAAACCGACTTTTCGGCGGAATATTCTCTTTAAAACAAATAATATTTAAATATGATATGAAATTTGTATGCGAAGTAAAAAATACTAAATAACAAGAACAAAACAATACACCCGGATTTACAATTTCTTCTTTCGAGATCGGTGATAAATATAAAGTAACAAACAGGAACGAAAGTACGCAAACTCCGCGTGAGTAAAGCTAATTAGAAACAAAAACTTTAGACAATATCTTTGATCTCACCTACTAAACCTGTACACAGATGGATTCACACAAGAGTCGTTAGGAATCTTCCGAACGGCGCACTGACTCGACTCGTACGAGACGCGCCAATTTATGCCTTATTTATTATATCTGTGTGACGATAACCCTCGGGCGGGTCATGAGTGATCATGATTCCGAGAAGTCCAAGCAAAAATACTGTATATCATAATGGTCGGTAAGTCGCGATTGTTGCGGAGCCGAAGCCTTGCGATGACCACAACCTGCATGACGTCGGTGATCGTCAGCGGCGGGCTGTGGGGACGAATGATTCAGTCACAATATGACTTCATAGATGAGCCGATCTGTTGGTGCGTAGGCGTTACAATAATTAGTTTTATTCTTTGTGAAACAGATATAATTACGTGTACCTACTATTTGTACCAGTATCTATGGTATGGTACATTACACCCGTAGTAATATAGGGTGGGCCATTCAGATGGGTCAGCATAGGCGAGTCTGAAACTATAAGAAATATATTTTCTTAGGAAGTATGCGATCGATTTTAGTGGCCGAAAAAAAATACTGAAATTTTAAAAAAACCTTGTATCAGTTCAGCATCGAACCCGGTCGTATACCGAGGCTTGCAATACTTATTAGGTTAGTCAATGCGACGCGCGACCAAAATGCTGGCACATATTTGGCTCAATGTATCAGCTATAATAAATATGCAACACTGATTCAAATGCTGATAATTCTTGAGTGAAACAAACTTACAGGATAGTAATATCGCACTGTTATTATAAGAGTATCGACTCAAAATGAAGCCTTTTTCCAGAAACGACAGAAAACTGTACTCACCTTGTTGTCGATTACTAGTTGAGCTGCCAACGTTGTTCTACCGTATACATTATCGAAATGTCAAAGTGACTGGCCGCTTTATTTAAATTACTTCACGTCAATAAACGAAGTTAAAAATATGTTGATAGCAACAGCGCCCCGCGGTTTTACCTGCGCGGGGATTTAAATCTATTCAGCGAGTTCCAGTTTAGGCGTGAAAGAGTAACAAACATCCATACATAGAAACTTTGGCGTTTATAATATTAGTATGATTTGTTCACACAAAAATACTAAAATAACGAATAAAAATGGGGGCGTTAGGAGGGCTAAAATACTTTGCGACCTATTTTCGGACCTACCTATATATACGAAGCGATGATAGCAGGGGCTGACGTATGAGAACCCAAACCAAAACAACACAACAAACGGGCGATTGACGTTTAAATAATAAAAGCATATTTTATTATAATTATGTTTGTTTTCTTGTTTGATAAGCAATTGGCATTGTATTTCATTAAAAATGGGACGCCGGTCGCCATAATCAGGAGAATGTATGATTTATTTCTACGAACACAATATAAACAGGTCAATAAATCACTATCTGATTATTTTTATATGTACTTAGTTTGCGCTTTCATTAAAATTATAATTGGATGAGATTGTATTAAAACTATAAGAATATATTGTATGGATGTTTTAAAATGTCTAATATCAATTATGATTTGTAAATAACAAAAAACATAATCATCCCAATCTTAATCATTTTTCTCCTCATATACCTTACACGCAGTGTTAAAACGGCAGAGTGAATTTACATGAAAATTGGTTCGAAGATTCCTTAAGCCCGGGCTTAAGGAATCTTATCATTATCTATTATATCTCATTCTCTGGGATGTACAGTGTTTTTTTTTTACATATTATAAGTTTCCGTTTGACAACTGTCTCACCTGATGTTAAGTGATGACGTTGTCTAGGATGTGGCACGCAAACCTAGAAGGTACCTATTCGCTCGCGACTTGAAGACTCCAGGATTATACATATCGGGACACACAGACTCGGGCAACGAGTTCCATTCCTTGGCGATTGCAGTTTTATTACAGTAGGATAGATGAGGGGTGTCTATGATGTGTTATCTTCTTGTTCAGAAACCTCCGACCACAGTTCGTTTGTTCGATCGCAATGAGTACTACAGTGTGCACGGCGTGGACGCGACGACGGCGGCGCGCGAGGTCTTCTCGTCGATATCTAACATCAAGCAGATGGGCCTCGCTCCTCACAAACTGGACTATCTGGTGCTGTCCAAGGGAAACTTCGAGATTCTCATCAAGAAGCTTTTATTGGTAAGTGTGACGAAAAAGGTTACATCATTTTAGGGTTCCTCGTCTGAAGAGTAACCGACATAACCCTAGTCTGTCAGCGGACTGTATCTTGTAAACTGCAATTATATGATAGCTGACATTTTGACAGAGTATGAATTACAGGAGTAGTAGTTCTGTAATCCAATCATACTAAATTTTACTCATATTTTATTAAATTGAGGGTATCTTTTCATAAATTTAAATAATTCGTAATTTGGTGCTGAATGAAAAAAACATAAAAATGTAAGTTAACGAATCATTATTTTGCATGCATAATAACTCCGTATCAAAGGGAAAATTATATAATCTACATGCTGATATTTTCTTTCTCCAAAAAATATGAGAATTTTCGGTATTTGGATGTGTGTTAATCAGGGGATTTTCCCCCAATACATTGGTATATTTATCATCATCTGCGGTTCACCTTGATAAACATATATCAATTTTCTGGACTATGGTAGAGAAGGTTACAACGACATTTGGCGTGAAATGTCCCACACTGTCTTTTGTGATCTAAAATGTACCTACATAAGTAGACTTAGCTGTTCCTTAGAGTATCAAAATCATTTTGTTATCAGACTAAGATCATGCGGATGAGTACCAGAAGGCTGACCATGTTCCAACACCGTCAGGCATTCATGACATGCCTCAGTACAGGCGCCTGCAGATCCTCAGAATGCTGTTGTTACTTCCCGGGCGCATGAAGCGCGCATCACTGGCTCAGCATAGCGGCACAGCATCTGCTTACCAGTGATGCGCACTTCTGGCGCATGTCGACATGGAACCGTCAGTCTGCATTTGTGCGAACAGTGCAGAGGCACTGCAGTAGCGAGGAAGTCCCAACACCATCATAAGTATACTATTCAGGCATAAGGCATTCAGCGATTTTTTTGATATCCGGTCAACAGGCCTCCCGCGTAAAGACCCTGACTTGACGCTTTGAATAGCGTTATTTTGACCTGGTCAGTACAGCGGGCAAGCCTACGGGCCGGCATATTTCCGCGCACCGCCAATGCCTCACGCTCGACGGTTCGTCTGTTGCGAACACCAGAACCGAAACATACTCAGCAGGTATCCGTCTATTTTCCGTCTTCCCCCAAAGCACATCATAACAAACGAGTATCGTTTGTCAAATTTGGATACCTATGTCTCCTGACCACCTTATATTTATGTGAGTAAGTCCTATATTTCTTCAATTGTGATTAAACGTCCTGTTTTCCTTGTTTATATTATTTTTATTAGACTCTGACGAATTAGCTTTTTACAGAATAAAGAATTACAAGTATTCTTGAGTGTATTGTCAGCGACCTTAATGTATCCAGCAGATAGTGAAAACATTGAACTCTGAACGTCGCTTCTTTTAATTAGACGATAAACTAAAATACGCCATTATCTGTAGTAACATTGTGAGGAGGAAAGATTTGATTGTTTGTTTGTTTGCATTGAATAGGCTTCGAAACTGCTGAACCGATTTAAAAATTATTTCACTGTTGGGAAGCTACACTATCCCTGTGTGACAAAACCTACATTTGGTTTATAACCTTATATGTTTACCTATATTTTGGTGGTCGGGTACTTTCGAGTACCCGCCTACCACCCTCAAGTTCGAAAAACTGTCACAAAGCACATAGTGTGTTCAGGCAGCAGTACTTGAGAGCCAGAGAGTATTACACGCTAGGTCTAGCGTGATAACATCTTCGACCACATCGTCACTGACCATCAAGTGAGGTAGCGGTCAAACGCTAGATATATACAGTATTAAAAAAAAGTATGGTATGAATACGGTGCCGTGGTGGTACCGGCCTAGAATAGTACTCCCCCATCTCTTCCCGTGGGTGTCGTAAGAGTCGGCTAAGGGATCAAGTACCAGAAGGTGGGCAGCAGCGCCTTCTGAGGATAGGAAATTATACTGCGCTCGCCAACCCGCCTGCCAAACGTGGCGAGTATTGGCAAATACCCCCTATATGGGGAGGCATATGTCCAGCAGTGGATGGCCAATGGCTGCGATGGAATGGTATGAATGTCCACTGGAATTAAATAATCTGATTCTATCATCGGTCGAATCGACGTACGGCGATTCGTCATCGCTATATGGTAAATATACGTACGAAGCGTTTTGCTTCCACTTAATTCGTACTGCCAAGGAATGGAACTCGTTGCCCGAGTCCGTGTTTCCCGATATGTACAATCCTGGAGTCTTCAAGTCGCGAGTGAATAGGTACCTCCCCATTGTGCGTGCTAAATGCTAGACAACGTCATCGCTTAACATCAGGTGAGACAGTTCTCAAATTAGTAATCCTTGTAATTTGTAATTTTGTAATATTTTACCCGAGCGAAGCCGCAGCGGACCGCTAGTAAATAAAATGGCATGAATGAGGCGTACCCAAAAAAAATCGAGTTGCGCTTTATAGTTTAGAATACATTTGTATATTTGATAAAATCGTTCAGTCACTGTCAAGACATGAATAACAAACAGCATGTTGACATTAGTTAACTCTCGCGACCTCTGGCGGGTGCACATGTGATCAATGTGGATGCGCCGATAACAGATGTCGCGCCGCGTGCGCGGGACTATGACTCCGTGGATATTGCTTTATAACATTTTATGTCCACAATAAAGTCCATCCTGTCCACTATTACTCTAATAAAACTGCAAAAGTTCTAAACTCATTACAGAATTACATTTATTAAGTAGGAACACGTATTATAACAGTTTAAAAAAATAAATTACACTGATATCGGTTGATAAATGACAGTTTCATAATGTTCCATTTAGAAGTCGGTTCAGAAATGTTCAACAGTTTTCGAGAAAATGTTTTATTTCTTCCACCATTCAGTAACCGGAGCCTGTATTTATAGTTTTATACCACGTGCTTAGTTTTAAAACAATTAAAACTTACTCTGAAAATATATATCTGCATCTAATTTTTAATTACACGCACTAGGATTCCCTGTGTTGAGGAAAGATTAGACACATTACACAAACATCTATCCTCATACCAGAAATGTTAGGATTCGAAACCAGGGCCGCGGAGTTGAAGTCTGTATCGGCGTATCGACTGTCGTCGATACGCGATGTCCGTCTCAATCTTTTATTATTGTTTTATGATAAACTGCCCGCACCCCGCGGTTTCACCCGCGTGGTGATGATACAAGTAGCCTATGACAGTAACAAACAACGTTGCTTTCTATTAGTCAAATATTGTTCAAAATCAGTTCAGGAGATTCAGAGATAACTCCTTACAACATCGCTAACTCACAAATATTCCGGTTGTTTTAGTTTATCACACTCAGACCCCCGCACTAGATTTCCCTGTGTCGCGGGAAGCATAGACACACTCACAATCACAGCACACTAACACCCACGACAATACACGTTATCTTAATATTAGAGATAGGTTCGATTGAATGGATACTATGAATTTGAATGTAAGATCATAAATTAACCTGTTTTAGGTGCGACGATATCGAGTAGAAATCTACGTGTCGGGGGGCTCCGTGAAGAACAACGAATGGAACCTCAAGTACAAAGGCTCTCCGGGCTGCCTGTCCCAGCTGGAAGAGGTCCTCGGAGAAACCATTGGCAGTTCTGATGACAGCACACCGTGTCTTATGGCTGTCAATATCAAGACCGACCCGGTCACCAAGGTAAACCTTATAATTGTCCTTACATATATTGTATCAGGAACATAGTGACAGTAAGTGTATAAAGTTGAGTTGTTATTTAGTAAAATAGTCCATCTGAAGTATGTCTCTGGGTTCTGCGTAACACCATCCTAGCTGGTGAGAGGTCTTCTAACATTGGCAGTTCTGGTACCATTTACAGACATTGTGAAAAAGACTATCAAAACTTTGCATTAGAATAGATAGTTAAATAGTGTAGTAGTATTACGTGTAGCGTCACTCGAGTCTCACGTCAAGGAGTTAATAAGATACAACTTGTTAGTAAACGAAGGGTAATAAGTGTGGCCTTTAAAAATCAATTGCAAATTATCTTCGAAATGAACATTCTCAGAACAGTCAAATTGAGTGAGCACAGTGTTAGCTACCATATCTCCCGAATAAGACCATAGGCAAACGAGTTCTTCGGCCACGTTTAGATAAACATTATGTAGAAAATCCTCCGCACAGTGTGTAATCCTTCACAGTTGAAGATAACAATCATAATTTAATTCTGCGAACACGGGGGGGGGGATATTAGTATTCATTTGTCAGTTTGCTCACTACAATTTGTACATACACGAAGTTATCAAATGATCGCTACACTGATACCGAGGGTCGCCTCCCAGACGTCGCTCACCCAGATGTCTGTGTCAGAGTTCACTGACGATGACCTTCTCACTGTGGAGAAGTGCGTCAGAGGTTGTGTGGCTCGATACACTGATAGGATAATAATATTACTTATAGTTCCAAGCGCTCACAGATCACTACAGAGTATCAAGCGCGTGGCCTTTATAAGTTAACTTTTGTGTGTACTTCTCTCTGCATCTTATTCTTCCATCAGGGTTTTACCACCGCACTATCTGGAACGGGCTAAAAGTAAATCCACATATAATAATGGACGCCCGGGAATCCCATACGGTGCGATTCTCCAGGCCGTTTTTGGCATACATCTGCCTGATTTAGAAATGAGCCTTCTATCTGCATTCTCACGAGTATCTACAAAATGGGAAGGAGAGTTAACAGAGTCTTAAAAAAACATACGGGTCTAATTTAGAATCTCCTTGTTTTGAAGTCGGTTGAAGAGGTTAGCAACGTGACGTAATAACCTCAGTGTTACAGAGGTCTATGAGCGACGGTTATAAGGCGGTCATTCGTGTTCGCCACATGGGGCTGAAACAAATAATAATATTCGTATTGTCAATACTTCTTAAATGTTATAACTTTGAGAACCTTCTTTTTTATACTGTATAGTTCTAGCGTTTAACCACTATCTCACTCGATGGTCAGTGACGATGTGGTCGAAGATGTCATCACGCTAGACCTAGAATACTCACTGGCTCTCAAGGACTGCTGCCTGAACACATATGACTATGTGTTTGGTGACAGTTTTTCAAACTTGAGGGTGGCCAGGCGGGTATTCAAAGGTACCTTACCGCCATGCCTTACCGAATTTGTGCTAATGGTGTTACCTTCACCGGAAGCTCAAGCTGTTGTTGGGGATTGAACCAGTGTCCGTCAATTTGATAGCCGACGCTCCCCCCGCTGAGCTATCATCGCTTCAAAATTTGACATTTGAGTGGTCTGTGTTACGTAGGGCCGCCTGTTGGGGGTGGCGTGCGTGGCGGCCGGCGAGTACGCGATGTCGGCGGTGGAGTTCACCGACGACGACCTGCTCACCGAGCTGGAGACCATCGTGGTGCAGACGGCGCCCGCTGAGTGTCTGGTGCCGGCCAGCGACCACGACGATGTAACTATACTTACCTGTTTCCTTCACTTCCCTGGTTTCATACAATTATCATCAATATTAATTAGTACACCCGGAGTACACGCATTATGCAAACTTATGTTTCTAATATTCCCAATTGATTTTTTAAAATGTTGAATTTAAATTTGTTTACTTTTTAAAATGAAAGGGGGGGTAATATTTCGATTTTCTATTGTACGTTCTAGTTTTCAAGGCAACTGTTAACGGTAACCAAAAATCATCGGGTTCTGACAAAATTCCTACATATGTAGATACTTAGGATTGAATTAGTGAGACCCGTGCTTCGTAACTGCTGGTCCCATTAAGGCTACGGCTAGAATACGCGGTACACGCCCCTGCAGTTACAGACCTATTTGCCTTTTGACGATTCTGATACATCCTCATTTCGACACCGTCCGTCGTCGACACCCACCACGGTCGGTCGACAGACGCTCAAGACACATTTTCTTTAGAACTCAATGATACACGTGAAGGTTTAGTGCTAAAATGCAACAATTCACCTGTTTCAGTACAAAGCCCTAAAGAAAGTAATGGAACGGACGAACGTCGCCGTCACCAAGGTGAAGAGAACAGACTTCTCGACCGAAGGGCTGATCCAGGATCTGAACCGACTGCTGAAATTCAAAGAGGACCAACAGCACGACGCCAACGCTTTCCCGGAGACCGCGAAACAGTCCGCGATGGCGAGCTTGGCTGCCTCCATTAAATATGTCGCTCTTTTGTCGGATAATACTAACTTTGGCAGGTATGAAGCTTACAAACGTACCAGTGAACTGATAGTTTTACCGACGGGAGTTTTAAATGAACACTTAGCTTTAAAAGGTGTCGCGTGGCTGAAGGGCTTGATCAGTAAATTGTTAGAAGTTTAGTGATTCATTGCATTAATTTTATTATATTAATGTTTCATATTCAACTTACTACGCGACAGGCGAAAATATCTAAATTTAGAATTATAATTTATATATATGTGTTACACAAATTGAGTTAGTTTAATTGATATAATCAGTGCACCGATCGAGTCCTAGTGGTAGACAGTGCGGCGCGCGGTCCCTCAGCGTCCCTGCGAGTAGCAGAACGCCAGCAGTGGAAATCTATTTAAGAATTAATTAATTAATTATCCCGTGCTGGAGGCACCCTACATAGGACGCCATGGAGCACGCAGCACCACACTCATTGGTTCCATCCTGTTTGTTTATATGAACCTCGAGAGGCTGGCCCGTTTCTAGATGAGGTTGTTTGCTAACGATCGGTATAAACGGACTATGTCATTCCGCAAAGTTACTTCATTCTACATAATATGTGTCACTGATTATTTTATTAAATATAAAATTGCTTCTTATTTGAGTCGGATAATACCCCCGACGTGTAACAATTATTCGGTACAAAATGCCAAGTGTTTATTTGGTTGATCCCCGCGCGCCGCGTCGTGTCGTCTCGCTTCGTCATACTAATATTTACTAGGATTAGAAAATGTGTGGCTCCTGAACTAGTGATTATAGTGCATATCTAGAACTTAGGTAACACCTCCCTACTTTGTAGCTTTTAAACTGTAATCGAGATTGACTCTATAATACTTTTAACGGACTTCAAAAAAGGAGGAGGTTCTAAATTCGACCCGTATGTTTTCTTTTTCTTTTATAATGTTCAATAAAAATTACGACAAATGCAAGAGCGTAAGAGAAAAATATAAATTCCAGGTGTTGCTCGTTTCCGTGACGTCACTAAATCTTATACTACTCGTATACACCTCGGAAACGGCTCTAATCGAAGTGAAACTTCTAATGCCACTTCCAACAAGGTTGCGTTAAACGTTCAACGCTACCATGGAGGGGGTATGAAAGCACGGTTGCGTTAAACGTTCAACGCTACCATGGAGGGGGTATGAAAGCACGGTTGCGTTAAACGTTCAACGCTACCATGGAGGGGGTATGAAAGCACGGTTGCGTTAAACGTTCAACGCTACCATGGAGGGGGTATGAAAGCACGGTTGCGTTAAACGTTCAACGCTACCATGGAGGGGGTATGAAAGCACGGTTGCGTTAAACGTTCAACGCTACCATGGAGGGGGTATGAAAGCACGGTTGCGTTAAACGTTCAACGCTACCATGGAGGGGGTATGAAAGCACGGTTGCGTTAAACGATCAACGCTACCATGGAGGGGGTATGAAAGCACGGTTGCGTTAAACGATCAACGCTACCATGGAGGGGGTATGAAAGCACGGTTGCGTTAAACGATCAACGCTACCATGGAGGGGGTATGAAAGCACGGTTGCGTTAAACGATCAACGCTACCATGGAGGGGGTATGAAAGCACGGTTGCGTTAAACGATCAACGCTACCATGGAGGGGGTATGAAAGCACGGTTGCGTTAAACGTTCAACGCTACCATGGAGGGGGTATGAAAGCACGGTTGCGTTAAACGTTCAACGCTACCATGGAGGGGGTATGAAAGCACGGTTGCGTTAAACGTTCAACGCTACCATGGAGGGGGTATGAAAGCACGGTTGCGTTAAACGTTCAACGCTACCATGGAGGGGGTATGAAAGCACGGTTGCGTTAAACGTTCAACGCTACCATGGAGGGGGTATGAAAGCACGGTTGCGTTAAACGATCAACGCTACCATGGAGGGGGTATGAAAGCACGGTTGCGTTAAACGTTCAACGCTACCATGGAGGGGGTATGAAAGCACGGTTGCGTTAAACGATCAACGCTACCATGGAGGGGGTATGAAAGCACGGTTGCGTTAAACGTTCAACGCTACCATGGAGGGGGTATGAAAGCACGGTTGCGTTAAACGATCAACGCTACCATGGAGGGGGTATGAAAGCACGGTTGCGTTAAACGATCAACGCTACCATGGAGGGGGTATGAAAGCACGGTTGCGTTAAACGATCAACGCTACCATGGAGGGGGTATGAAAGCACGGTTGCGTTAAACGTTCAACGCTACCATGGAGGGGGTATGAAAGCACGGTTGCGTTAAACGATCAACGCTACCATGGAGGGGGTATGAAAGCACGGTTGCGTTAAACGTTCAACGCTACCATGGAGGGGGTATGAAAGCACGGTTGCGTTAAACGTTCAACGCTACCATGGAGGGGGTATGAAAGCACGGTTGCGTTAAACGTTCAACGCTACCATGGAGGGGGTATGAAAGCACGGTTGCGTTAAACGTTCAACGCTACCATGGAGGGGGTATGAAAGCACGGTTGCGTTAAACGATCAACGCTACCATGGAGGGGGTATGAAAGCACGGTTGCGTTAAACGTTCAACGCTACCATGGAGGGGGTATGAAAGCACGGTTGCGTTAAACGTTCAACGCTACCATGGAGGGGGTATGAAAGCACGGTTGCGTTAAACGATCAACGCTACCATGGAGGGGGTATGAAAGCACGGTTGCGTTAAACGATCAACGCTACCATGGAGGGGGTATGAAAGCACGGTTGCGTTAAACGATCAACGCTACCATGGAGGGGGTATGAAAGCACGGTTGCGTTAAACGTTCAACGCTACCATGGAGGGGGTATGAAAGCACGGTTGCGTTAAACGATCAACGCTACCATGGAGGGGGTATGAAAGCACGGTTGCGTTAAACGTTCAACGCTACCATGGAGGGGGTATGAAAGCACGGTTGCGTTAAACGTTCAACGCTACCATGGAGGGGGTATGAAAGCACGGTTGCGTTAAACGTTCAACGCTACCATGGAGGGGGTATGAAAGCACGGTTGCGTTAAACGTTCAACGCTACCATGGAGGGGGTATGAAAGCACGGTTGCGTTAAACGTTCAACGCTACCATGGAGGGGGTATGAAAGCACGGTTGCGTTAAACGTTCAGTGCTTTTATTTTCATTTCCACATAACGAGGTTACGCATAGGACGGCCACCGACCAGGTGAACAGACGACCTAACTAAGGTCGCAGGCAAGGGCTGGATGCGGGCCGCTTCCGACAGGTCCTTGTGGAAATCAATGGGGGAGGCCAGCTGTGGACGTCCTATGGCTGAGATGATGATTATGATGATGATTACGAAGTTTCACTTCTTCCGCGCGGGGGGACTCCACGCACTATTTTTTCTTTATTACTTGGATGAAAGTTTGTGTGGAACATCACCATCATCAATATGTTGTGTTGCCTGAGAAACGGACGAGCGCACCTCGCTCGCCCGGGTGTCACTTATTACACGAATGACCATTCTGAAGTGTGTTTATGACGTCACATAGATATAACGTCTACTGTTTTGCGTATTTGTGGAAAATATGCAATAAATGTAATATTTGCGAATGTGTGGCGATTCTTGTCGTTCGATGTATGAATTTGAGAATATTTAGGTAGATACAGATATGAACAGCCCCTCGGCGTAATGTAGATGTTATCGTTCAGGTTTCGCCTGTCGACGATCCAAGCGGAGTGCTTCCTCCACCTGGACGCGGCGGCGCTCGCCGCGCTCCACGTGCTGCCGGACCCGGGCGACAACAGCCACTCGCCGTCCAGGAGTCTCTACGGGCTGCTCGATAGATGTCGCACGCAGCAGGGGAAACGGTCCGTATTATTCTATTTTTTTTTTTTTTTTTTTTTTTTTTTCTCAGCTATGTGCGTCCACTGTTGGACGTATGCCTCCCCCATATAGGGGGGATTTGCCAATACTCGCCACGCTTGGCAGGCGGGTTGGCGAGCGCAGTATGATTTCCGATCCTCAGAAGGCGCTGCTGCCCACCTCCTGGTACGTGATCCCTTAGCCGACTCTTACGGCACCCGCGGGATGAGATGGGGGAGTACTATTCTAGGCCGGTACCACCACGGCCATGATGATAAATAGAAGGTTGATATTACGCCGATAACCGAAGCAATAATTCCATGTTAATGACCCCGTATGCCATTAGTTTTGTGCCAAACGCATTCTTAGGCACTACAATTACGACACAAATAGAACCTGCTGCCACCCTCAAGTTTGAAAAACTGCCACCTGTGTTCAGGCAGCAGTCCTTGAGAGCCAGTGAGCATTCTAGATCTAGCGTGATAACATCTTCGACCACATCGTCACTGACCATCAAGTCAGATAGTGGTCAAACGCTAGATCTATACAGTATAAAAAAAAGCTAGAGAATACTCCGAAGTGACAGAAAAATCAAACTAAGGTTTATGATGTCACCATATGTTTAGCAGCACATTCAATACATTTTCGATAGGCTCAAAACTGATGAGGTATTTGATGTGAAAGCCACTGATAAAACATTTTTTAAATAATTAATTGGAAAACAGTTTTTCGAATTTGATTTGCGCTAGTCACAGTGTATTTATTAGTCATCCACATTGCGAATAAAAAAAATAAAATTTGACTGGTCGGTTGGCGCAGTTGATAGCACTCTGCCTTCTGAGCAGTTCAGAGGGTTCGATCGGTTATTCTATTACAAGCGTTATTATAATGCTCCAGACGTGCTGTCAAACAAAAGAAAAGGATTTTCTATTGTTTGATATAGTTGTACCTCCGAAGTGGTCCCATTAAGATTTCATCAAAATCAGACGAACTGTTTTTGAGGTAAAATCCTATAACTGAACAGTGTTACGTCTACTTGGAGGACTTTCTAATCGCGGGTGAAGATATCGGTGAACATACACGATGACGACTGATCCCGTGAGTAGCAAAAATCACTGAAAAGGGTGAAAAAAAAATTACCAAAAATTGGAACCGACTTCAACACTCAAAAGTGTAAAATAACTTGTCGAAGTCGGTACCATGATAGTTAAAAATTAGCTACTATCAAAATATTGTGCTCACAGTACCGAGTTCAACGACTTATTTTACTCTTTTGAGTGTTGAAGTCGGTTCCATTTTTTGAAAAAAAATTTTTTGTTATTTAAGAAGAAAGAAGTGATGTAGTGTAAGAAGGAAGTATTTGGATGTGACCTCGACATTGATCAGTTAACATGAGCACTCGGGGTCATCGCTCAACACCGCCCCGCGCGCCGCGCACGTGTCCCGGGGGTAGGAAGTTATCGCGTTAGCGCGCATGCGTAGCGATCCTGGCATTTCTATCTCGCTTCCTTCACTCTCATTAGATTCGTCATGCTGTCCATTTCTGTTAACAGTACATATGACCTGGACTATTTACTCTCGTCAAAATAGGTCTAGTAAGTGTAGCCCTATTCACTTGTTTAAAATGAAATAACTTTCAGACACAACAACATTTATTTAGATAGATAGTAACTTAAACTTCATAAAACACATTTATCCCCCCACATCGTCACTGACCATCAGGTGAGAGAGTAATCAAATGCCAGATCCAGTTTAAACTAAGAGAGGAATTCCTGAACTTAAAATTTTAGTGATTTCGAACTGAAGATCTAAATTAAACTAAAGCCGGCTCCACACGTTGGCCCCAATATAGGCCCCAACGCTACTCGTCTAACGTGTGGATCTAGAAAATGGCATTGGTCCCAACGTTGGGGCGAGCGTTGGTAGTTGGCCGGCTCGTGTCGGTTTCATCAAAGGAATCTGCGCCAACGCTCGCGATCTGTCCACACGTTGGCGCTTTGCGTATTTAATGTGTTTCCCATCGATAGCGCCCGAACAATGTAGAAATTGCCATTTTATTTCAAATTCTCGAGCAATCTCAAGCCATTCGTGTTCATGTCGTGAGTTTTATTTCATCTACTATAAAAGCGCTCAGAGAAGTTTCGATTGGGACATCTTCATTGGCCGTGACCAGGGAGGAGGCGTACAGCGTGTGTACGCCTCACCGAATGTGCAGTCCAACGTTGGTACGAGCGTTGGGACCAACGTGTGGAGCCGGCCTAAAGCATGCCATTACCGGAACAATGTCGGGTAATCCGAAATAATGTAAGACGGTACCTTCCTAAACGTAGGTAGGCTGCAACACACTTCATAATGATCTTACCCTCGAGTACTAAGCCAGTTCGCAGGTTGTTAACGCTGAGTTATGTTCTGAGCACACCACGAGCGAGCTCTTTAAGCGTATCGTTGCGACATCTGTCCGCCAGGTGCGGCCCGACATGAAACACACGCGTGGACCACGCTCGTCCACACAGTGCTGGAGGGCGCCGAGGTCCAGGTCCGTCCCGGCCACTTTGCATTCCCAATTATAACGTAATCAACTGTTGTTTCAGTTTACTCGCTCAGTGGCTCCGACAGCCGCTGCGGGACATCAACCTCATCAACGAGAGGCTCGACGTCGTGGAGCTGTTGATGAACAACTCCCAGCTGCGGCTGCAGCTGCACGAGGACCACTTGCGGAGGATCCCCGACCTGCAGGCGCTGGCGAGGCGCCTCACCAGGAGGAAGGCGAACTTGCACGACTGCTATAGGATCTATCAGGTGACTCGGCCAACACGGGGATGAGACGTACCACGTCTGCCGTGCCGATGCCAACCATCTAGACGTATTGGGCGTTTCCTCGTACGTCACTCTCCATTTTGGCTCCTGCAATGAGTGTAATCCTAAATTGGCAGTCGGAAAGCTGAGCGGCCTCGAAGGTGAAGCGATGCTATACACCGGAACAACTGCTCGACTCGTATCAAACACGAGTTCGTGTATGGAATACTGTTCTCATGGGATGGCCTAGCGTCCACTCGCAGCTTTTGAGTCCATTTAGAGGCGAGCCGAGTGATGATGGCCTAGCGTCCACTCGAGGCTTATTTAGAGGCGAGCCGAGTGATGGCCTAGCGTCCACTCGAGGCTTTTGAGTCCATTTAGAGGCGAGCCGAGTGATGATGGCCTAGCGTCCACTCGAGGCTTATTTAGAGGCGAGCCGAGTGATGGCCTAGCGTCCACTCGAGGCTTTTGAGTCCATTTAGAGGTGAGCCGAGTGATGATGGCCTAGCGTCCACTCGAGGCTTATTTAGAGACGAGCCGAGTGATGGCCTAGCGTCCACTCGAGGCTTTTGAGTCCATTTAGAGGCGAGCCGAGTGATGATGTCCTAGCGTCCACTCGAGGCTTATTTAGAGGCGAGCCGAGTGATGGCCTAGCGTCCACTCGAGGCTTTTGAGTCCATTTAGAGGCGAGCCGAGGCTTATCTACAACGCCTTTTGGTCGAGACAGGATGTGCTAACTATAGTTTATGATTATATACTACTAATACTACGGACTAATAGTTATAGTATTAATTGAATGGCGTGTTCTGTTATAGGCGATCCACAGACTGCCCGCGTTGCTGCGGTGCCTGGCGGAGGCGCAGCACGCGACGGTGCACGCGGCGCTCACGGAGCCGATCTCGGAGCTGAGCGAGGATCTGGACAAGTTCCAGCAGATGATCGAGGCCACGGTGGACATGGACGCTGTCGACAGAGGTACTCTATCACCACCAGCCAACAAAGCTGCGTTCCAGGTCTCCGAGATGGCGCTACGAACATCATTATTGTGTGAGAAACGGCCGCTACGACTCACGCCTGCTCATTTAGTATTATGTACATACACTCACACATTCTATACACTCGCTACTCTCTAAGTTATCGAGGAAGGTGTCAACTGTAAATGATAATCGCGATTTAAACATATATTTATATAAATAGGTGATTTCCTCGTGAAGGCCACGTTCGACGAACAACTTCAAGAGTTGAGCGAACAGTTGGAAAAGCTGCAAGCGTCTGCAGACAGGGAGCTGAACAAGGCTGCGCGAGACCTCGGCCTCGACGCCGGGAAGACCATCAAAATGGAGACGAACCCTCAGACAGGTTTCCAGTTTAGGTATGTATGTACAAGTTTGAAAATATCTAATTATTATTAGCATAATATGATTTTTCCCTACACACTCAGTGTAGGCTATTATGAATTTAAAGCTTTTTTTATGTGTACTGTAATATGAATAAATGTCCTAAGGGTGGAAAAAAATGTTTAGTCCGATTATCAATTTAACCGTCGGTTAACTGTATGGTAAAAACTGTTTGACCAACGGTTAAATAGATAATCAGACGTTTTAAATGTTGGTGAACTCCACACTAATTGTCTCACAAATAAACCGGAGAAATACTTTTTTAATATAATTATGGACTAAAAAAGTTTACACAAACTGTATGTGTTTGTGTAAGTGTGAGAGTGTGCGTAAGTGTCTCACATGGCAGAGTATCCCGCGGTAACAACTCATTCAAGTGTGGCCATCAATCTCTCGAGTTTAGTATAATCAGTTTGACATTACATTACAGGGTAACACTAAAAGAAGAGCCGGCTCTCCGCGGGAACAAGAAGTACACGATAGTGGACGCGGTGAAGGGGGGGTGTCGGTTTAAAAACCACGCCTTGGAGAAAATCACCGATGATTATGTACAAACTAAAGCGGCTTATGAAAAAGAACAGGACAAAGTTGTTACAGAGATCATTGGGATTGCGTGTGAGTGATTTTTTTTATACTATATATGACAATGTATGATAATACATTTTAAAAAATAGGTCAAGTGCGAGTTGGACTCTACCAAGGGTTCTTAACAAACCTGTAGTTATATATATTAAGTTTCACTCCAAAATTAAAGGAAAAAAAAAGTTGCTTTCGTGTCTGACATTTTGACATTCGATTACTTAACTGACTGATTTATTTGACGTGACGTTTACTTGCTTCTATGGCGATACCGCGACCGTCACAACGTATAGTACGCTCAACTGACGTTTGTCGCTCTGAAGATAGGCTCTGTGAACATTTGTGCCGTAAATTACATTGTACCTACTATAGTGCACGACGCCCTCCAGTTAGACGGAGTGAGAGCTAAAATGTGTGTCAGCGGCGAGCTTTGGGAGAGGTTTATGTCCGACAGAGGACTGATACAGAATGCAGACAATACGAACAATCGGTTGCAAGTCAATCTGGTACTCATCATTAAACTTTTTGCCGTAACTTCCAGCTGGATACTCGGAATGCCTATTCTGTTTGTCCCACATCCTGGCGCGCCTCGACGTGCTGGTCGCGTTCAGCGTCGCGGCGAGCTCTGCGCCGGAGCCGTACTGCCGGCCGACCCTCACCGAGAGCCTGGACAGGCTGGAGATGGACCAGTTGAGGCATCCATGCTTGGAGGTGCAGGACGGCGTCTCCTATATACCGAACGATGTCAAATTTGAAAGAGGTAAGCGATGAGCATTAAGTTACAAGCGAACCATTGAAGTTTTTTTACATATTTGATCGGTTTAGCTAGTGGTAGTTAGTTTAGGGCTGGGTTTTTAACCGACTTCAAAAAAAGGAGAACCTTCTCAATTCGACCTGTATTTTTTAATCAGATCCTGGTTCTGAACCTCAGACCTTTCGTGTGGGTGAATCGATTTTGATGATACTTTTTTATTTGACACCTGGTGCTTCCCGTGTGGTCCCATTTAAATTTCATCAAAATCGGTTAAGTGGTTATTGAGTTACACTCCGATAACTAAAGTGTTAATTTTCTGGGGATGACTTCCTTATTGAGCGTAAAGTAATCGGCGAACATACACAAGGACAGTTGAGGTCGTGAGAAGCTAAAGTCACTGCAAAGGGTGAAAAAAACACTTACATTAAAATGGAACCAACTTCAACACTTAAAAGTGTAAAATAACTTGTCAAAGTCGGTACCCTGTGCAAAGTATTTTGATAATAGTTATATTGGAAGTGTCATGGTGCTGACTTGAACGAGTTATTTGTCTGTTCAGTTTAGAAGACTGCGAGTGGTGAGTGCGAGGACGGTTGTGTCTGTGGCAGGGCGGTGCACGATGCACATAGTGACGGGCGCCAACATGGGCGGCAAGTCGACGTGGATGCGCGCGTGCGGCGCCGCCGCGGTGCTGGCGCACGCGGGCTGCGCCGTGCCCGCGCGCGCCGCGCTCGTGCCGCGCCTGCGCGCCGTCAGCGCGCGCGTCGGCGCCGCCGACTGCGAGGACAAGGGGCAGAGCACCTTCATGCGGGAGATGATCGAGTCCGCCGCCATCCTGCGGGTAACTATACCACGGAGCAGCTCTCCCCCACACGGGGGTCGATACAGCCGCACACGGGGGGTTCATACTTGTTGGAGAACCACGCCTCGCTGCTCAAACGGTGGTGGAGGAAAACATTAAATAAATAAATTGTTTAGCAGCTTCCCGCAACATACGTGGTGGTGCTATTATCTCTCTATTGACACCCGCCGGCCGCGAGGTGCCGGTGTCGCGCGCACCTAACGTTTCCCCTGAGGTTATTTATCTCTCTCTTAACACAATACTTCATCAATTGAGAGTGCTCTATTTCCCCGCATGTACCTTGCCGGTACCATATTGATAACCTAATGTCGCTACGACCAACAATATCACAGATGCGTCCTTATCGCATGTCCAGTATCCCACGCGGCTGTACGTTTATTATGTTTGCAGACGGCGACGCCGGACTCCCTCGTCCTCATCGACGAGTTGGGCAGGGGTACTTCTACCTACGAAGGCTGCGGAATCGCTTGGGCTATAGCTGAGTGAGTTACCGATCGTTCGTTTATGACACATGACAGTCCTCGGTTCACATCCTGGTTCGAGGCATTTTGAACTATCGGTGCGGGTATCATCCATATCCACAGCACGGTGGCTAGTCCATCTGTCCCTGAAAGCCAGTACGTTCTTGTATATAGCGTGATTCCACCTTCGAGCACATCGTTACTTACGTTGGAGTAATCTAAAACTAGATAAAAAAAACGTGTATAAATCCACTTCCTACCTGTCGATTTCTGAGTCTCTCGTGGTGTCCACCACATCCTATATAAGATATTAGATCAAGGTGTACATTTTACGAGTAAATAGTCGTCGCGGCTGAGAGTTTAAGAGTAAGATATCTGACATCCAGACCCCAGGGGCTCGACTCCGCGGGTCTGGATGTCTGTGTATGACGCGGGGTGAGGATTGCGCGCGGCCATGTCTCCCGCGACACAGGGAATCATAGTGCGGGGGTAACGAGGGTGTAATATAAAGAAGTAATAAGCACCGATAATAATCATTACGTGTTATTATTTTTATGTATCGAGTGCATTATCGCTCGTTCACAGGGAGCTAGCGACGAAATCGAAATGTTTCTGTTTGTTCGCCACCCACTACCACGAGCTGACCCGGCTGGAGGTCGCCCACCCGGGCGTGATCGTGAACTCGCACGCGCAGGCCTCCGTGGTGGGCGGGCAGCTGGTCCTGCTGCACCGGATCGCGCCCGGGGCGGCCGCGCGCTCGCTGGGGCTGCACGTCGCCAAGCTGGCCGAGCTGCCGCCCTCTATTATTATGGTCATTTATAATCATTTATATTAAACATACAGTAGTAATGTCATCGAACCTATGTACTCTATAGAAAGTGTTTAACCTACAGCGCCATCTTACGGACGTAAGCTACTAATTCGCTAAGTTAAACTGTTATAGTTTACTTGACTCACCACGCAATGATAATGTAACGAACGAAGCTATAAATAGCTTCCTTAAAATGGCGTATATGTCGCGCGATTACTAGGCTTCTATAGAGGAGTAGATAAGTTCGATGAGTACTGTATTCGAATAATTGGAGCCATAGCTTCACATATTTGAGTGAATATATATATTTTTAATTAGGTTACAATTAAATTTTAACTATAGAAACATTTACAAAAGGGCAAAAGTATATACGCGTAGTCACTAATGTAACCGTCGTAACGGTAAAGTCCGCCCCGCGGAAAGTCTATGTTTTTAAAGCATAAGCTTGCGGGTGACCACTCTTGCACCTGATGTTAAGTTTTCAGGCGGTCTAAGATGGAGCACGTAAGCCTAGTGAACGTCTATGTCAAAATACATCGCTTGATCAAATTATAAATAAAATAAATGTAATTTATTAAAGTTTTCTTGTGACATTGTTTGAGATTCGAGTCGTGTCGGGTGTTTATTGAGTGTTTTATTGCAGTACGCAGAAGCCAAGCAAAGGCAGCTGGAGACCAACCTGCTGGAAGTGAAGACCGCGGCCGAGTCCGAGGAAACCACCAGAGCGGAGGGTCAACAGCTCATATTACAGTTCTTGAGGGAATGTAAACGCGTACAGGAAGCCACCTTGGACGACGATCTCATGAAGCGAGAGATAGATCAACTCAAGTCCGAGCTCAGGCGACACGATAATGAATATGTTAATGCGTTAATGGCGGCTTAGTCCACTCGGTTACTGTTTCATTATTAAATAAACTATCTTCTAATTCGTCATGGTTTTATTTGCCTACATAAAAAAAAAGGATTTTAATGGATAAACTAAAAAAATCTTGACCCGTTAATATACATGCTTTAACTAGTACAATAAGATCACTGAGTATGTAACAATTTGAATTAAAAATAAACCCTCCCCTACTCATTACCTATATCATTAGATTAAAATAAAGATGTTCTGCTATTATCCAGTAAAATTGTATTTTGTAAATGGTAAATAAAACGTAATTTCCCCATAATATTCCAGTTAAGAACACAAGTTCAGTAATAGTGCATCTTTCTAATATATATTTAATTCACTCAGCTCCTGAAAGAAAAGGCATTTGCCAAACATAATTTACTTTGTTGCACAGTCAAGAGATCGTCCTAGCAGCGTACTCACCACAGATGTTTGAGTTTATACTGTGCTAATAAATAGTTCTGAAATAGTGACGCAAAGATAAATAGTTCTACAATACATAAGAAGTTATAGCTACAGTTCGGAGAAGCCCCATGGAATGGTATCACTAGTTCAAGATCAAGACTGCTTATCATAGTCTAAGCTAAATTAATAATTAATCTCTTCATCGTGGGAACATGACACATGCTGAGCCTTTTGCCATGGATATTTATTTAAACAATTTTAAACATGTTCTGTATAAATATTTCTATTTTTGTGGCAATAAATGATTTATTGTTATTGTCTCTTTATTTTCTTTTTTCTTAAGTTTAGTTTTTTTACAGTATAAATATCAAAAACAAAATTATTTTTATTATTATTAAACATTGTATGGCGAGTGCGCTAAGATGAGAGACACGCCGAGAGCCGCCGATAGCAGATGTATGGAGTTGCCGTAGGCTGGCTTTGATTACTCGAGGAGGAAAATATACGCGGCATTTTCTGGTGGCAAGTTACGTCACTAAAACATTTTTTTATTTTCTGCTTAGGCCGTCAGTTTCGATAACAGTGACCGATACTTTTAGAGGAGATTGTCACGCTGGACGCAAGTGTTGTGGTCACGGCTGCCAAAAGTGGAGAGTTAGCTCATTTGAAGTGAGTGGGTACCTGTGATATGACCAAGCTCGTAGGTGTTTTGAATTCATTTATTTAAATCTGTAAACATTTACCAATGGTGAGCGCTCCGCGCTACATATCATTTTTTAGAATTGTATATAATTTGCTTGCGAGATCTATATTTTAAAAATATGGGACAACATTCACACAAGGTCTTCAGGTCCCAAACTAGGCAGAGCCTGTACTATGGTAACCTGATGACTGGTATATATACATATACACACCCAGACATGTTCATGCACACAAATGTTTGACCTGTCCGGGAATCGAACCCGGGACCAGCGGCTCAGAAGCAGAGTGCTACCAACTGCGCCAACCGGCCAGTCAAAATTTAAATTTATTCTATTTTTATTTTAATGTTAATCAGATTCTTCTTTCTCTACGTTGTTAACATACAAACACCGCCACTGGATGTAGCTTTTGTTTACTAAAACATGTTTGGTACAGTTTGTAATTTTTATTCACAGTAGGTAGGTAGGTACCTACTTACATATATCTATGGCTGGATTAAATAGCTATGCTTCAATAGAACATGTAGGAAATTGTTACAGATAACCGCTCACTTGCGAGCAACCCGTGCGAACACTGGCAACTCGATGCGAAGCTAAATGGACAGGGACACGACCTTTCACATTTGGGATGTTGCCATGTGCCAATACTTACGTGTGGGGGGCGCCGGCGCAGCTCGCACTTCATTTTGCAAAAAAAATTTTTATATAGAGAATATTGGAAGCAGTTCGGTTCAAATGTTTTGCCAGAACAAAGTGTTTTTTTTTACTTTTTATCATGTGTTTATACACCAAGAGTGCAAAAAGAATATAGCTCGTCTGGAGCCTGATAGTAAGCGCCAGGTCATCATGATATCCAGATCATTAATTACGTAGGTGAAATGTATTTGTATAAATATTTGTGACATGCAAAGCCCTGATTATTTAGTCTCACTTCACTCAGCAATAATGACATGCTACAGTGCCCTTCAATCTCGCCACAGCACTTACTTGTATAATATAGAATAATATGTTGAAGCGAGTCCTCGCGGCGGACTCCTCGTGAGACCTGGTGCTGTTTATGTTTCCGGTAATCGATATTTGAGTTCGTTTCCTTAAGGAATTACAATAAATAAAACGATTGCTTTATGATTTAACATGAGTTTATTTTAAACATTCAACAATATGGAATATTTATTTTCTACAAAAATCTTGACTTCCATTTTTTTAAATAAATTCTCTTAATAATTAGTTTGTTATCGATACGTTGACAATGATCAAATTAAAATCCCCGGCGTTACGTTAATTCTCCATTTGCACATTTGTTTCGTGTGATAATTATAACAGTCTACCTACCTACGTGTGTATACTTTGCATGTTTGAGAACGATAGTTATCAGGGTCGATTCGGTCTTTCTGTTTCCTTAGAGGTGTCAGAGGGCAAAACATTTCTAGAATTGACTTACGACATGAGTCCCGACACTGTTCCTAGATACTGCCAAAAAATTTCCACAAGTTATAAAAAGTATCATGTTCTACTGTCTGATCTGGCCGGACAGGGGGAGGCGTATATTCACTTACGGCTCGAATGGTGATTATAACTCGTACAAAGTCTAGGTGTTCACGACACAAGTGTGCCCGCCCTGGATTACTTCCTATACGTGATTTTTAAATTTAGTGCTGCTTTTGGTGCAATGCCATGTACGTGAATCATATAATAGTGGGATGAGTGTGTGAGGTGTATGTCATGATATCAATACAATACATGATACAATGCTTTCCATCTTCACGTGCAATGACGGCCGAATGCTGATATAACTAGTTTATCACACAACAGCAAAGTTACATCTTTGTGTTGTAAACGCTAGTTCCTTAATACCCCGATGTCAGAACTCGACTGTATACAACATAATAATATATGTACAATAACAAAACAATACTTGATACTTTTTACTTGGAATAAAATACAATCCGCAATCACTAAATTATTCTGAATCTAACCGAGAGCCTATTATAAAGATTTATACAAAAATTTAGTCATGAAATTATTTTTACTGAATAAATGTTTTAGTCACTAAGCTATGACATGACAAACTTTACCGACAGAATAAATTAAGCCTCAGGTATTAATGTTTCACGAAGGAAAACAATTTGCGTGTTGATATAATACATTTTCAGCTGATATTTACACTTGTTGGTGGGAATGAAAGGCTACAATTAATATATTACATTATTATTATATATACAAATGTCAGAATGTGAACTATCAATAATTTAAAATGTTTTGAACATCAGTCTACAACATATGTTTGTTTAGTTGTTAGCTACTCCCGCTGTCTAACTCCCACTGATTCAGAGTTATCGTATTGAGTGCTGCCCCATATCGCTCTATTACTAAACATGTGATGGAAAACAATCATTAGCGTTAACCGATTGATAAAATTATATGAGTCGGGATGACTTCAAGCGTTATTTAATATCATCTGAAGTCATTCCGACTCGAAGCGCCCACGACTGACACCAGCCGCGAAGCATCTTCCCTTTTGCGAAGTCAATGCATGGTTTCAGCACGCATTAGGGGCTCACTTTAGACTAGCATCGAGCCGGTGCCCGGGCTCCTTCAAGAGAAATACAACCGCACTGCGTTCGTGAAAGTCCTCCGGCACATGGGGCACTTGTCGGTGGAGAGCGCGCACTTGGCGCACGCCACCACGTGTCCGCACGGCACAAAGCACACGTTTCGCTCCCCCTCGTAGCATATTTTGCAAATTTTGGAATCCTCCACCTCGGGTTTTTCTTCTTTTTCGACGGCGGGGCCGGTGTGAGGCGCGGAGACCGGTGCTAGAGTGGTCTCTTTCTGCTCCGACTGTGCGGGTATAACGCACGCCTGCGATATCACCCTCTGCACGTAATCCCGCCCTTTGACTAATTGGACGTACGCGCAGCGAGTGAACCACCGCGCGTGCTGCTCCCAGGGCACGTCGTCTTCTTCCCAATCCTTCAAGCCGCCGTCGCAGAAGAAGCATTTCGTTTTGTCTCCCTGGCCCGTATAGAAGAAGCCGGCCTCCGCTAGGTCTTCGGGTTTTTGGCGCATCGACCGCGGCCAGTCCTTGAAGCTCCTGAACCGAGCGGCCTCGGATGAATACCGCGGATGCACGGGGCCAGGCATGCGCACGGGCGCGGCGGCGGCGGCGGCCGCACGGGAGCCGCACTCGTCGCGGCCCGTCAGGTCGCACTCGCTGGCGTCCGGTGGCGCGGGGCCGTTGTTCAGTTTGCGCAGGAACGAACACTGCGGCGCCCACCGCTGGTGATCCATCGCCGGGTCGTCGCCCTCTTCCCATCGCATGATCTCTACTTTGCAGAACGCGCATCGCACCTCGTCGCCGCGACCGAGGTAATAGAAACCGTTTTTGGCTAGACGCTCGGGCGACAGGAAGGGAACGGGCCAAGAGTCGAAGGTCTTGATGCGTTCGTCCTCTTGGCGCATATCGGGCGCGTCGGGGAGGAAGCCGAAAGAGTCCCGGTTATCGGTCTTGTCGATGGAGGAGGAAGGTGACGGCAGCGCGGGCGTGCGGGGCGTAGAGACGGGGGAGCCGGCGACGTCGCATCCTGGCGGCGGGAGTTGAAGGTTCACGAGTGGTCGTATTTTATTCAGAAAAGATGCAGTGTGGGCGCCATTGGGTACAACTGGAATAGAAAGAGAAAACAATATTTAATATTTATGTTGTCACAATACATGTCTCGGGGTTTTTAAATCATTAAAATGTATGCATAAATGAACAGCATATATATATATATGCCTGATCTTACTATTACGAAAGCGAAAACTTGTCATGAATGGAATTGAGATCACGCCAGATCGCCAGATCGATGGCCGTGGTGATACCGGCCTAGAATAGTACTCCCCCATCTCTTCCCGTGGGTGCCGTAAGAGTCGGCTAAGGGACCACGTAACAGAAGGTGGGCAGCAGCGCCTTCTGAGGATTGGAAATCATACTGCAAGTCCCCCCTATATAGGGGAGGCATATGTCCAGCAGTGGACGTACATGGCTGAGAGAAGAAGATCGCCTAAACGGACCTAGAATGAATTTAGCAGAGAGATCGGCACTATTTTCCGGATTAAAACGTAATCTATGCGCTATTCCTAACTATCGGAATAGCGCATCGGCTACGTTTTATTCTGGAAAATGGTGCCGATCCCGTGTGATAACTCAGGTAACAGGATAACCGTAGTCCACTAAAGTGAAGCTGCTGAACGCAGCTGATATTGTGAAATGCATTATCTGGACAGTTCTCTAAACTTTATTGAATACTGGTCTCCTTCTTAGGCAAACATACGACATACAAGCACGATTCATACTCGCATCTTCAACACGTTTAGACATAACTGTTCTAATTATTGTTTTAAGTTACGGTCTTCATGAAGTTCGTCGAGCCTACGCTGGGGTCCATCACCATCTTAGTGTCAATTCTATACAAAGTTCCTCATAGCCTCCATCATAACACCATAACTAAGGCAATGAGACATTTTAACCTTTTTACCACCATTTTTACCTATTTTGGCAGAAAAAAATTTTAAACTGTCCAAAAACAAGGTGCGTGACTACTGTACAGTGGATCTTTACCAATTATGGTTATACACTTATGTATTTTACATATGAATATTAAATAATACGGGTACATTTTTGCGTGGAACAGTGCGTCCGCGTCGGGTGGAATGTAATAATAATAAGGCAATAGTAATAACATAGCGGCGTATGAGAGCGTTCAAAAACAGTTTCACATAACAACAAGTAGGAGGCCGCCGCCGCCGCCGGCTCTCAGAACCTCTTCGACGCATTCCACACCTCGTCTCCCGCCTCCTCGTGCACCGCCCCGAGACCGCGCTCGGTGCGCACGCACCGGCCTGGGACCACCACCGTCTGATCTCATAATACTCGCCTACACGCCACAACTACGCCTGCCTAACGTTTGTGCCAACGTCACATTATATGATGTACCTATACTCGTATATATGACCCCGAACACCTGAGGAGAATGGACAACAGCACAGCCTGGCGAAGGACAGCCAAAGAGAGGGCAAAGTGGTGGAAGCTGGTAGAGGAGGCCAAGACCCACATCGGGTTGTAGAACCGTAGGAAGAAGAAGACCTATATATTTATAAAAAGCAAGTGTGTGTACGCACGTCCAGGGTGTTCTCTATCGCCGCCAACTGGATCTACTCTACATTGTGGTGGTAGATACTTACCCCCTGGTCTCACTGGACGGAACGGGTGGAAGTGGGTGGAAAATGTATTGAAATCTATATGTCTATCCTTTTCTATCGCATAAGGATTTTTCTAGAATATCTTGATTTTAACAAAATGTTCTAGTATTCTCTAGAACGATCTAATATACAAAATTGTTGAAATAATATGAGATCATCTAGAATATTCCAGAATGATCTAGAATCATCATCATCGGATATCCGAAATTAGATATGTGTAGGTACTTAGGTACTACTTGGTACTTGGTTGGTTGATGGATGAGCAGAAACTCAGTAAATTTTCGTAACTTTTATTCTGGTTTTGATCGAACGAAGATCAACGGTAATCAAAAGTGAATAAACAAATTCAAGTGTACCCGGGCAACGGCGGGTTTCGCCGCTAGCATACATATATATATATATAAACTATCTAGCTCAGCCTATTCTATAACAATACAAACGCCGAAAATGTAAAGTATAAATACGGACTAATATAGACTATTATTTCTTATGTTCTTCAACTCTTCTTTTGTGGCTTCTGTGGAGTTCTTATGTTCTTTTTGTACGTATATGAAATCTAATAAAACAATCCTACCTTAGACTCGTACAGACAATGACATTTCAAATTGGGTAACTAAAAAAAAACCTATAAATTTCTGACTAAAAATATTGAATGGAATAAATTAATATTTGATCAATGACAGCATTAATAGGTAATTTTCACCTGATTTTATACGATACCAAAACGAAAACAACCCAGAGTCGGGCATGGATTGTTTACTGTATAGGTAACACTGTCCCCGTTCACAAATGTTCTAGAACTATCCGAAATATCGATTCGGTTCTTTAGACATCAATCCCTCCTATCGAAACAGTGAAGTGAGACCCATACAGATTACGTATACGAGTCTCATTTCGATAATAGGTGTTAACGTTCCAAATATTCCATTTCATTTACAAATATTATCGGATTAAAAATATCCAATAAAAATGAAAACCAAAATACAAACAAATCTATTGAGCCAGTTATCGAACGTCGTGAATCGGGGGCTGAGAGATGTTATATATATATTATGTATATATACATTATTAAATCATCACCATGATCCTATTTGAATGTAAGGTTAAATGTGAATATTTGTAATGAGAATAGTAAACAGATAAGTTGGTATATAGATTAGTGAGTTTAGACATGGTCTAGGTGAAGGCGACAGGCCTCGGGAACGAGGGCCAACGCGCACCAGGCCTACGTAATCAATAATGGCTGCGACGGCGGGCGGGGGGGCGGGGGGCGGTAGGTAAACGGATCAATATTTACCACTTATGCTGGTGCGATCAACCAAAAGCGGCATTTTGAGAGGTGAGCACGCACTTAACCCACAACACTGCATGTAACGCTCCATCCGCACATAACAACGAAACTAACGACGGGCTAAACGAATATATATCTGGTACTTTTTCCGGTGCGATAATGGCTGCCGTCTGGGTCCGGGCATCGTTGACTACTCGACTGCTGTGTCGACCCGAAGGGTGCTGCAATGGGCACCCCACCGCGCATGCGCGAGTATTTTTAGAGGGTTCAAATTTGCTATCGGGGGGTGGCGTAATACACAGCTGTGCGATAGCATGTTGTTTATATTATAGTTGCCTACTCTAACATAGCTTGTCAATGTTTATAAATCATATGACAGGTCAGATCTGATTATATATTGTAACCATTCCCTGCTTAGGTACCTACTTACTACACAATCTACGTTATTTTAAAATTGAATCATTTAGGTCACGTGGTGCCATTATGGCATTTACGTTTAAATAATGATGTAGACCACCACGTAGCCGGCGTACATATTATGATGTATCTACGCTACGAGCAGGGCAGGGCGGGGCAGGGCAGGGCAGGGCAGGATACCACCATACGATAATATGAGCGAAGAGCGTAGGGACAACGCGGGAGAGATGTAGTTTTCAATCAAGTAAGCGTCTGGTGCGACGTTGCCGTACCGTTCACAGCCGACCGGATTTTCATTCATATTTGAAGGGAACGCGGCGTTGCCGTCTTCAGCGGAAACTGCACGACCACACAGCGTAAAAAAGGGCCTTTGGAATGTGGCAGTAGTTTACTGTTGGGCGGGTCTAACGCGGTGTACTATTAGTTATTCTGGGAGAACACCAAATAAAAAGTAGACAGAAGTTGTATGGAATGCGGACGCGGCTCAACCTAAACTAGCTAATTCTTACGGAACAGTTTAAGTCAAGGGTACCCATATGTATGTTAGCGCCCAGCGAATACCTACTGGGCACTTAAAATGGGGGATGTATATTTGTGAATGGGGGTAGCGTACAAAGGCTAAATACATACCTACGTATATGAATTAATTACAGTTTTTTTATGATCAAACTAACAATTCCGATAAATGACAAGTCCGAAGAGAAAAATAATATACAGCGTGCAAAAAACAATGAAGCACACCGCTCAAGATGGCTCGCGGTTCATTGTGTTAACTGCAAAGAGCAAATGAAATTCAGCATCGAATGTATCTGACGAGAGTGGAAAGTGGCGAGAGGCGCCGCGCGCGCCTGGAGCGAGCGGGCGTGGGGAAGGGGACGGGGCCGCGTTCTCATGCCCATGGGTGGTCGACGCCCGGCTTCGGCATTCCGATCTCTCGTCTGCAGCCGGCAGCGCCTACGCGCTATAGGTACCTACCTACTACTATCTACTAAGCCACATGAGCAATTTCGAGAAAATCCCTTATAGGTATATAGGTAGGTTCTAGAACATACATTTATAAAAAGTATCAGAGAAATGCATGTACACCCAAATGCATTAATGTAAATTATGAAATATAAAGTATATTCGAATTGATCTCGTGTTTGAATCGATTTTCGTACCTGTGACTGTGTGAACGTTTTATGAATGAAATTTGATGCTTACCATAAGATAAACACACCATGGATTCTCCCAATTCATAAAAGTTGAAAAAACAAACTGTAAAGGATAAGAGCGCGCGTCCGGAAACGGTGTCAGCGGAAGTGAACGTCCGCCAGATGGAACGTCGCGTCGAATACAAACAAACTGAATTACCTACTAGTCTGCTACCATCACAACTTTTTACTTACATATTCATCAAAAGGCTTTATCATTATTAACATCGACAAAAAATAGTAATGAAAAAATATTTTCAATAGATGCTACAAAGGTTTTTGGGCTTTATTCATTTGTTAATCTTACTCCTACCTCGTATTACCTCCTATTTGACTGGCCGGTTGGCTCAGATTCTGAGCCGCTGGTCCTGGGTTCGATTCCCGGAGAGGTCAAACATTTGTGTGCATGAATTTGTCTGTTGGTTTGACCTGTGTCTGGGGGTATATATATATATATATATATATATATATATATGTATATATATACACTACACACATTAGGCTGTGCCTAATTTGAATGTTGTAAAAAAAAACTATAAAAATTCGGCAAATTGCAAGTAATGTGAGTAGACAGGTCACAAAAGAAATTTTTTAAAAATGATTGTAATTTTTGTAGTCTGCTAATGTACCAATATTTTCAGGAATAGCATTATTCTTTCTATTATACCTATAGAATACCATTGTAATATTACAGAGAAAGACGCTCATCCTATAGAAAATATTTATGTAAAACCATGGACCAATATACTATAAGAAGACTAACATTTGAATCACGTAAAGAAAATCGTATGCCAGAAAAAACCTCATAATTCGAGGCTAAATCTAGATGGCGCTACAGGTTTGGAAAATTTTGTAGCCACAGAACGAGTACCTAGTAGTTTTAGTAAGTTATCGATTTCTATTCTATAATCGAAAGTTATGTGATGTTCACTGATTCAATTACAATCATAATTCACAATAGTCGAACCCACACTAAATAACTCAAATTCAAGAACATCAATTCAATTTTCAACATTTAAGGCTAAATTTTTCTTCAAGCCTCAAGGCATTTATTCACAACACTCATATTGAACCTCATAGTAGAAAAGTTTGATTATTATGACTGTTTACATATCGCGTTGATAATTACAGGGCAGTTGATAAATAGTATGAGTAAATAAAGTTTACTTTTCAGTCAATAATTTTGTTTGATAACAATAGTTATATTTTTAAATATCTTTAAAATAGCAAATAGTTTTATAAAATGATGCCTTATTAGACATAAATAAATAAGTTGACACACTGGAATAATTTGACAGCTGTAGAAATAAGTACCTAATAGCCCATTTTGTGTTTTATTGATTACATGATTAGATAATGAAGAACTTTTAGATCTTATTGCTTTCAGACAGTTTTACCATCACATATAAGTTTGATGTCTTGTTTATGCCTTACAAATAGATGCTGGGTCGAAAAATCTATTCTGGAGTAATTTTGTGTATTTCCTTAGAATTAAATAGATTCTTGGAACTGAACTGAAATATATTCCTATGATGTTTAAAAAAGTACTGGAGCTGTGTGTTCATATTAATGTAAAAACAATCAAATATTTTTCTTTGAAGGAAAGAATTCCATTACTAGTGGGACTTGAACCCATGACTACAGAATACTGTCCTTTCACTTGGCCATCTAAGCTATAGTAGCACTCCACTAGCAGTTGAATTTATTTCTTCATTGTCTTTAGTTAACATCCGAAGTGATGTTTATCTTAGCGCCATCTAACTTTAATTGACTGAAGTTTTAACATAATGTTCTGCCTGCCATGTTGTTATTGCAATCAACTTAAAAATTCTTTGAATGTAAAAACGTCCCTTTACTCACAACAACCAATTTAATACTACATACTTGGTAGAATTTTATCAAGCTTGGTCACATGTTCACTCTTTCAGTATTTTGAATGAATGAAAAACTTAAAACATCACAGACAATCCATACAATTAATAAATGTATATGCTATCGAAATGCACCTCTGTATATAACGTTGACAGTTTGATTGACATTTACAGAACTAACCTCAGAATGTGTCTTGTTATGAACACAATGCAACATCGAAGCCTAATCAAAGGCACAACTCAATTGTTCTGAATAGATCAAAATTCATCAATCAAAACGATAATGATATCAAACAGCATTGGTTGGTTTAGTTATAGAAGAGTTCTAATCTGCTGATCCTAGAAATACAGTAAGACTAGTTTTTGAGCCTTAATGGTTTCCCAATAACTTTCTTAGGCCTTTATATATAATATTCTATATACCTCTTTAATAAAATTATTTTGTATCATAAATTGTATTGAAATATAAGAAATAAAATTAATCTAAATATAATAGAATTCTCTATGTTTATAAAAGCTTTTAATGCAACACACCTGAAGGAATATAATCTATACTTCCTTAAGGATTGGTGCAACATATGAAAAGAGATGCCATCAGGCGGACAGCTCTCCATAAAAAACCAAGAAAACTTATGTTTTGAAAAAAATAATTATAAATTCTATGCACATCTTATGGCTAGTATTGAAAAAATGAAGCTACATGTCACACTGGTGTAACTTTATGCCTTGAAGATTTGAAATTATATAATACTTATAAAAAAACCCATTAAAATAAGTGAAGTACGGATAGTAACACTAAAAATATATCTGATGTGGGCCAACTGTAACAGATGGCGCTACCAATACCATTTGCAAAATAGCGGGCAGTATTAATCAGTGAATGTACACAGTACAGGAAACATTAACAATGTGCAACCTGCTGAATCATTCAATACAAAGACTTAATTAATTGGCTTCCTTCCTTATAACCATTACAAACATTATTCCAGTTTATTTCAAATAAATATTTATTAAAGGTACTCACTGCTAGCCAAACAAATGAACTTTGTGCTGGTTGTGCTAGAGGCCAGGGGCCTCTTTGGGATCTCTGTACACAAGGTCATTGAAACTTTTTGGTAATAAAAACTAGTCCTTATGCCACACCACAACCAACGCTTGTGTTGCTGTTATCTTTGTAGCCACTTATATAATGATACATGAACAAATACCAATAGTTTTGAAGTTGATAAGCTATCACACATAATTCATTTTAATCTCTAATTTCTGGGAAAAATGTTCCAGTCATTATGATAATTTCAATGACATTTTTTCCATTGAAGAGCACAATCATTTGCTGTATATAAATAAATATACACACCCAACCTTATAAATATACAAATTACATTGAAACTTAATTTACTGACTTTCTTTTCATTTCAGACTTAAAACTGAGGTAGGTGAGTTACACTATTGCCACATTATTTTTTGAATAATATCCCATTATATTCAAAATCCCTCACTTTGTCACGAAACACTCAGATATTGAAAGATGTCAATATTTTATTATCAGTATACACAATTTTTTGAGTACATTGAATACTTTGGTAGGGATTACTAAGGAATTCAGTCTTCAATATTATAGCTTTAAGTAGGTAGATAAATTCAGATTTCTATAGAGAAAGTAAACCTTTAACTATCCTTATCATTAACTGGTAATTTGGTAGGAGAAATGGTTATGTCAAATAAAATTGAATGGAGAGTAACATTACATACATGGATACAATTTATTTTGTAAAAGTAGGTAAGCTGGAGAAAAATTATGATTAATTTCAACTCTGTACATTGAATACAAAGCTATTGTTTTTTAAATAAAAAGAGCAGCAAACAGTCTACCATGACGTAGCTCGCCCTCGTTCTCAATACAAAACATATGGTTGAGTTAAAGCATATTAGAAGTGCAAATTCACCTGGTAATTCCATTTGGGTACCACGCTCGATCGATCTATCCAGTGTAAAATAATTACTCATAACTAGAGGATAGTCTTTTTTTTGAAGCACTGTCTTTTTGATTCACTCGGACACGGAGCCAATAAACATCACACACAACTCTTCCACATTAGCGCGAAACACGGCCGCAACTAGCGTCGAGCAACAGGGATACTTGCTGAGCGCGTGACGTAACGTTACATTGGACTGAACGGCTGAACTAAAGTGGTGTGCTGTTTGGTAGTCAGATGGCTGGTGGGTGGCGCTCAAACGTGCGTCATTCGTCGAGAATACACCACAAACATGGAACGTGAACGGCGGGCGGCGCGCGGCTGGCGGCAGCGGCTATTTGTTAAGGACTTTAGTCAGTCAGCCAGCGGGAAAACTGAGCGATTAATTTTAGACTTTGTGATGCGAGCAACAGAGCGACAGACAGCACGACCGAGCAAAGCCAACGACGTCGACGAGCCAGCCACGCCACGTTGAAACTGACATTTGTATTTTAATGTTGCCACAAACTAAGCGCCAAATTGGCACAAGAAATTGTAAAGGCAACGGAATGTAAGATTAATTAAGTACAACATAGAAGCTGATAATATGGTTTAAGCGAGAAACGGAAAATAAAACATTATTATAGAACCTTTAAAAGAAATCAAAACTAGTCTATATCTAAAAAGATCAACCTAAAGGTCACTTCAAGTTTTCCTACAGTTGAAACAGCGAGCCGTAGAAAGAAACTGGATAGCAAAATTTGAAATCAAATTTTGCTTTTGCTCATTTCATTATGTATTCATTGATTTATTTGCTATAAACTGCAATACCGATTCACATGTCATGTGAATCGGTATTTCTTTCGCATAGAATTCAAAAGTTTGAATGAAACAGAACACAATTTCATGGAAAAATACTGTAAGTATATATTCTTATATTCGATATTATGCTGTACAATATCTGTTTTTTGTACATGTTAAACTCGTGATACGTTGTCAAGCAAACAAGCTTACTATAGGTTTTTTATGCGAAAACAATTTAATGGTGCATAGAATCTTATATTTTATCACATTAGTTATACTACACTGTTTGTTTTCCGAAGAAAATAAAATAAAATAAATAAAATATCATTATAGCAGCTGTCTATTGCGACACATGTCATTTCATAATATGGCATTTGCACTATCAATTTTACTACCGCAGATGTTATTGTAATGGAGAGTCACTCTATCATACATATACCAATTTTATATTTAGAACAAATATAAATTTATTTACAAATATGGTGCTTACAATATTTTATGATATGAGATCAATGGTTATTAATTATGGTTATCAATGGTTTGCCCATATTCGATAAATTAATAATGATTTTTATAAGATAAATGTATGGTCTAAGATACGGCTTTAGAAATTTATACCTTCATCTAATGATATTAGGTACCTTTTTACCTGATAATATCATTGCCTTCATCTGTTATTTAATGATGAGATGGATTAAATGGTACATAATATTTAAATGGATGAATTGCTCGTGGGTTGCCGAGCTAAGCCCCGTACCTATACTGTTAAAAATAGCCCAATCATTATAAAAATCTCTCTGCATCCTTCTCTCGCATGGAGTCGCGCGCTCAACGCTTCTCTGTCACTCTCCGTACTCGCACAGCAATCTGAACCTTTAAAATCGAATCAATCATAAACATGACACAGTTTGAAGCAGGCTACCTAATACTGTTGGATAAGCAATAAAATATTTTTTTTTAAAAACATTCAATGCAAATGCACTTTGCATTGAAACTACCATTAATATTTATTTGAGATACCAGCAGTATTAGGTACACGCATTCTTTATCACAAATATTATTACACAATTAGAGCCGTTTTTCATTTTAAAATAATAAATGAATAGAGGTTAAAAAGGCAGAATCATTCCCTTGATTGATGAACAAAAATAGTGCCATTCATGTATTTACTAGTAAAACAGAAACAAGTAATTATAAAGGAAACTCGACCAGGGTAGTGGATCCTGGTTGGCAATCAGAAGGCTACCAGTTCCAAACCCATTCCATCGTTGAACCATTCGTGTAGTTACTGTTACTAGTTTGACACGTAGGGTGTATTTTTAATGTCACCCGCTTAAGCCATCTCCTAGGATAGAAATATGTCACTAAGGAATTTTAATTAGTTGTCTTTGAAAGACATTTGACATTCTAGGTATAGTTTGGTGCTACTTTTGCCTACATTGTCACTCGTCAGTGACGAGTAGTAATCAAGTAGTGAGATAAATTAATAGTACTTAACATTATACATATATTACTTTGTGTGTAGTCCTTTTCCTACGACAGCTACAATGTTACCTTATGTAATACTACAATTATTATACCTACTTAAACTACAATAATTCCTTCGCAAAAATGAGCGTCATCCCTGATAAAACGCATAATCATGAAACATTTGTTGGAAAATATACCAAATGACTTTAAGATGGCAGCACAATCCCAGCGCCCGGACCCGGGCCTATCAACTGTAACGAGGGTAGCGGACATAGGACGATTGATGGCGCATTTAATATTATAGGAATTCCGTAAAATCTGGTATTTTTTAATTTTTGAACATTTGGCTAAACCTCAAGACGTGTCAAATCCACGAACTAAAAAACATAACTACGAGTAGACCGTACGTAGGTATATTTATTCAAATTTAAACAGCTGTACCTAGGTCTAATTTATTATTAGTAAAGTAAGTATTAATGTAGGTACACACATTCGGTAGTTATTTCGTAAAATATCTCACTCTATCTCCCTAAGTGTACACATAGAGGTAAGTCTACGCATTTAGGATCAATGATTTATTTAGTAGAAATTATTGATTTACCTATTTTATTTTATTTCTACTATTTAGTACACAAGAGCCTAGTTTGTATAACTGCGGCATCCAAACTTGTATTGTGACCACGTAGGTATACACCCTTATCTTTAGGTAATGACGTAGCTTACAAATAGCTATACATTTGTCAGGAACAAGACAACTCCGAGCGAGATGGACCCAATCTCCATATTATCTAAAAACAGTTGACAGTTATACAAATTATATTTATTAAATCTAAGATAACTAAAGTATACAATACAAATAAAACCTACAAATTTTGTTATGAAGTTCGAATTTAAAGGTTTTAATTTTATGTAATATCTAATAAGCCACGGGAATACAGTCATGGGCAATACTCATATTAACATTCATACCTATATACCTAGGTAAGTCAATAGATGACTCGTATGACTTATGAATGAGCCATACGAGTCGTCTATTGGCTTTGAACCAATGATATTGTACCTATGTTTATATGAGGTAGAGAGTAGAACATCATTGCTTAGAACCCTAATATATTTTTTAAAAATTCAAATAGGTAATATCAATGATGTTTTACTACATATAATATCATTGGGTATTATACCCACTGTTTCGATGCTTCGGATAGAGGAAGAGGTTCCTTTAATAATTTGTAATGCCTTTTTCTGCCTACATTTCGATGCCTATTGAATTCCATAAAAAGTAGGTAATCATTGCACTTTTACCTAGGTGGGTACGATTATAAAATATAGGAATTGGTTGAATTGGAACTCATTACCTCCAAGAACAGTAGTTCATACTAGGTAGGTACCACACAAGTAGGTACCTAGCTGCATGTTAAAGGTACTATTTATTGTAGGGCTTCAAACCTACGGCATTTACCTACCTTCTAAATTTTCAGTTGAAGTGCTTGGAGTCGTGTCGTTTTCCTTATTATCAGGGTTGTTTTCCATCACTATGTGTTTTAGTATATATTATGATTTTTATGCACTCGCTTAAACCATTTTGCACTTTTTTCTAATCGATTTATTTTGTATATTTTTACACTGAATTTTTCACTTGACGACCTTGACGTTGACGCGTTTGTCACTTAACTTTTTAATATTTTTTTCTTTTTTTTTTATGATTGAGCATCGCTAGTCAGACAATATGTCTGTTTGTTCGACTCGCAACAACTGCAGTTCTCGAGTAAATGACGACTAGGTAATCTAGGTAAGATAAACATTGTTACACAACGACACGTAAGCACACGTAGGACGTTTATTATAGTAGGTATACCTAGGAAGGTAATACCTACCAAGACTATAGAGCAGTACCTAGGTATAGATTCTAAGGATCACCCACTCCATACAATTATGTAGGTAGGTAAGTACCCACCTATAAAATTAAGCACACAATCTAGTTATATCTACCAATCCTTTGTAAGGCATATTCATTCTCTCAGCCATGTGCGTTCACTGCTGGACATATGCCTCCCCCATATAGGTGGGATTTGCCAATACTCGCCACGCTTGGCAGGCGGGTTGGCGAGCGCAGGATGATTCCCGATCCTCAGAAGGCGCTGCTGCCCACCTCCTAGTACGTGGTCCCTTAGCCGACTCTTACGGCACCCCCGGGAAGACATGGGGGAGTACTATTCTAGGCCGGTACTACCACGGTAAGGCATAGGTACATAAATATAGATAAAAATGTGAATAAAATTGTAAGATCTAATCGTAGAAGCAACGTAACTCCGCCTTTTTGATATATGCTCTATGTATTTATGTATTTTGGATAGCAATTAAAAGAATAACACTAAGATGGTACTTCCTTTGACGACTTTTAATAGGTAATTAACGAATTGTTAAGGTGCTTATGGTAAGTTTTATATAGAAGAAAGCCACAAAAATATTGTTTTTGGCAGACGAAAGGTTAAAATAGTGATTGTGCCCGCACTCCGCACTTGCAGCTCAAGGATAAAGAGGAAACATCTTGAATGTTTAATACCTAGATACTAAAACTAATATAAATAATTTGTAGAAGTTCACTTATGAATGATAATTATTTACTTGACTCGTTTGCGTGATTACTTAATGGATGACACGTATTAATATTAAATTACCATTTGGAAAAAAAATGCACCAATCTGAATTTCGCTTTGTGATTTGTTGTAAAAAGATAAAATTAAAAATACCTTCCGAAGTGAAGCTGTCCGCTGTACGTACTTGCTAAACAGACTGGATTCACATAACAGAAGGAAAAAAATGAATGCAGGTAAAATTAATTATTCATTCTCTTAAACAATATTTAATTTGAGGGTCATTTAAATATTAATATTTACCCTTGGCTTTGGTGGCGTTGTTTGGTAGGTACCTGCTAGGCATTCACCTGCAATAATTGGAAATCAACTTGTTGTTAGGTATTAGTACCTAAGTGTTGCACTCTTAAGTAATATTACCCTTATGTATTTATATATTTATTACCCTTATTATGTATACTACTAATAATTATGTTTTAACAATTGAAACTGTGTTATCATATTCGGATATTTAGCATTATCTTCTTATATACATATTTAACTTCTATATAGTTATTGTGAGTAATATTTTATTTACAATAATTATTATGATGCTTAAATAATTATAAAAAGTAATTATAAAATATCCATTATTTAGGAGAGAATTTTTTTTCTGAAACTGAAGACGATTCGGTAAAAAAATTATTGGTATAAACGGAAACCATACCTTTCATATAAAAAAAAATGAAATGGGCTTATAGATAAAAAAGTTTTTATGTACCTACAGGGAAATTTATTGAAGAAAATGAAGAGGATTTCGATGAAATTTTATGAGACGTAATATGAATGCGTGCGTATGGAATTTGATGTGTCAAATAAATTCAATAAATTTATTTTAAATATGGCGATATAAAGATATTATATTAAAGATAAATAAAAAAACCTTAGTCTCTTGGAAATAATAAACGCAATCTTTGTACATTCTCCCTTTAATCAGGTAACATGGCTCAAGATCGAAATTTCTCGTCTTGACGAAGGTATTCCAAGTATAAAAATGATAGTTTGGCGATGGCAGGTGCGCCCGTAGCTTGCGCGGGTGATGGCGGGTGGCAGGAGTCAGCTGCCACTCCACGTGCCTACCAGCTGGCTTCCTCCAGCCCCCACACCCCTGTTTCACCCCCGTGTACCTAATTGAAAAGAACCAAAACTGTGGTTGATGTAATTCTTTTTTGCTTGAACGATCGAATAAATGCGGACAGATGGAGCACCACCTTTTGTTCCCTTGTAGGTGTATCAACGTGGCATTATCTCTTAATCGTACATTGCCCAAGGAAGGATTCCAATATAGAAAGTATTCAAGGGCAGATATAACTTTTATCGTAGCTACCGAGAATAATAGAAAGGTTAGGTACGATCGGCGACATTACAAGTCGCTGTATTCCAATTACATATTATTGAAATATCTAATTCAATGATTTCCACTGATTTAAATGACGCCCGAAATATATACCTTTATATGTATATGCCCAATGAAAGCATTTGGTTGTAATTAGACTTCATAAACCTGGGTGAATTTGAAACTGCTCCGACAACAACTTCATACGCATACAAGTATATCTACTAGTACATAAGTTGACGCATTCGTATTATGTAAACATCCATTACACCATTGTAAACACTAATATACATAACAGTAGGTATCTTCTCCTTGATATTATCAGCATGTGATAATAGTTCCTGTGTTAATTCGAATAAGAGTCTACATACTTACAAACATTTCCACACAAAACTTGACCCTTCGACTAAACGAACTGAAAAAAGGACTAAAAAAAATCACGTAGTTTCGACAACGTGATTTCGCTTTGAGCAGTATATCACTGAAGCAGTAACGAATGCGTTGGCATGCATCTATAATCAATGTATTCATTACAATTAAACTATCGCAGTGTCTTTATCATAATATGCTCAAATACTGTATATTATTACCATACATAACTTTTGAGTTATGCATAGGTCACACTTTTGAGTGTTAAAGTCTGTTCCAATTGTTTGGTAATTTTTTTCACCCTTTTCCTTTGTGTGACTTTTGTTACTCACGGGAGCAATTGTCATTGTCTATGTACCGTGAGTAGCAAAGGCTTTGAGTATACAGCCTCGGTTGGTTATTTTATCTGAGAGCAAAGGTCACTGAAAACGGTGAAAAAATTATTTACTAAAAAATGGAACAGTCTTCAACACTCAGAAGTGTGAAATATTATCCTGTTGTTTTTGTTTTAGGAACCTGTTAAATTTATGGGTATCAACAGATTGGGCGATTTATCTGACACGCACTGAAAATGTTTCTTTGCCAAAAGGTAGCTGGGAAAAAAATATGCGAAGAAGCGAGTCTGCGCCAGTTTAGCGTCTAGCCACGAATAGAAGTCTGCCGGCGCTTATAATAGCCAAGAAACAGGATAAAGCCAAGCCGCAGACGCACGTTACTAATAAATGCATATATTTTAATGAATGAACTCGGCTGGAGCGGGGCCTGAGCAGAGCTCGGTTCGTGACTTCACAGTGGCCAAAGATTATGCGTTAGAATCCTAATTCAGTTTCACGATCAAAAAGTGTTAATATTTTATTTTTATATTCACGTCTTGGGCAGAGTAAATACTTATTACACACATTACATTTATTACACACACATTAATAATACCTACATCATAGATACCTACAACATGGCAAAAGGGAGATACCCATGCGTGATGAAGACATACAAAAATATACAATAAACTTTATAAATCCCCGACACCACGAGGAATGACCTTTAAATGACTGAAAAGATTTTCTTCTGTCGTAGGGAAACCACTAAAGATCATGTAAACCACCTTCAAATTAGGTTCCGATGCGATTGTGTTAGTTCATCAATGGTAATCTGTGCTCGGTCTAGAGTGATACACCCATGACAAAAGCAAACGGCCGACTTGATTAGACACCCTCACTAAAATTGGACTACTCCACTCTTCTCAGTTCTTCTCCACTTGACGGTCGCCGTGGCGCAGTGGTTAGTGTCAGTGACATGACTTCTGTGTCTCCGGGACCCTGGGTTCGAATCCCGGCAGGGGCAAACATTTGTGCGATGAGTGTAGATGTTTGTCCCGGGTCTTGGATGTTTGTGTGCTGTGTGTGTCCATGCCTTCCGCGATACAGGGAATCCTAGTGCGGGTGTCTGAGTGTGATAAGAAAAAAAAAAACTCTTCGAATTGGGAAGTTATTGGAAGCAGATGTCGTTTCTGGGTTGGCTTTTCTTTGGAATGGTGCATGGCGGTTGAAACGAAGGCGGCGCGGAATGCGGCCCGCTTTCCCAGAACACTGCCAGCGGATCGACTACACTTGTCTCGTCTCACAAGATTATAATATCCGTAGAACAAATAATATCTATATTTATATGTACATAATGCACTCATCATATATTTTGTGCTAAGTTAAACGTAGTCATTTATATATATATATCTGTAAGTTACGTGTTCCACATCAACATTCCTTTGAAGTTATTTATAGCAGAGTTAAAACGCGCTTTTTAGTTCAATTTCAGTTTTGTTTAAAAATAAAACATATACTTGTCACGTCCACAATTTGTACAGAAATTAACTTGCTCGGGCGTATCGTATCAATCTATATTTTTTCTAAATTAGAAGACGTTACGAAAACGTACTCGTAGCAACAATGGACGGTTCCACAATGCACTATTTTTTCCTATCGAAATCCGTTAACATTCCAATCTGTTGCTCCGAGAGCGTGGCCCGAAACCGTCTCGAGGAGATTTCGAAATTCTAAGAAAGGCAGAGCCTTATAAATTATCTCAAAAGTGCCGACGCGGCCTGGAGCGGGCCAGAATGCTTTTTTTACACCACAGGTAGGCTCGCTGGCGCTAAGAAGGCAATGGAATGTATAGTAGGCTCGAAAGATTTTGATACTTGCACCCAGTGTTTTTGATTTTATAAACTAACTGCTCGAACACCTTTGAATTAACATTTTAAGTACAATAATGTATGCATAATATATAATATGTGCTAACTATGCCTACTGATGTTCCTGAGTTTTTTTTAAATTTTGGAATATTGTCAAGTCAGAGCTTAATGTCAAGTGTGATTATACGATTGTGTAAAGTAGGTATCTAGAACTGGGAAGGTCCTAGGAACGTTCAAAGCGTTTTTTTTAAAAGTTGAATTTAAGTTAAAAAGTATATAATGACGTAATATAAGAATAATATTATCACCGGTAATTAATATTTACCATGTATTTTATTTGCTTTATTTGCTCGATATTTTGGCACAGTTGCTTGCGCCTAGTTCACGAGTAAACTAAAGTTTCTGCTGGTTGATATTCTTTAAGAGAAGACAAATCTGTCTACCCTCTATCTTTCACGTTTGTTGGTTAATGGTATTAGGGTTTGAGTATAAGGCTGGTTTATTTATCTAAGGTGTTGGGTATCACTGTGATTAGCAACAAATCAAAAACATGGTACGTATCCCGATATCAACATAAGTTGTTGTGTTAGTGACCATATCAGTTTAAAATTTAAAATGTAATACATATGTACCTTCTTCTCGTGACACGACCAATGCAACTTCGTCGAAACGTCGAGGTAAATAAATAACTAAATGTTTTTCTTGCGATCAAGCCCCGATTGATTTATTAACAATGTGTTCGAATCGCTAAAGTCTAAAAACTGCAATTACATATGTGCCTATATTGCATTCAATTTAAAACTTTGAATGCGAGTACCAAATCAGTTTTTTCTGTAGAAGTGATTTATCACAAAATAAAAAAATGTATGGTAGACTCGTGAGCACGATTCTCGGAATGGAGCGTTGTTAGAGTCCCGAAGAGATTCCAGAGACCAGCCTCTCGAAGCGAAGGTCGGCTCCACACGTAATTGCAATGGCCCAGCTCAAGTCGCCTCGAGCCTCAGCCCATAGAATATCCAGATCCTCATTTGGGAAAGCAACACGACGCGTATCTCGATTTAGCATGAGGTTATGGTAACATGCTCCGATTAAATTGCGTCGTTTGTGCTCGTAAGCGCCCGGTTATTTTATGGACACCAAAGGCTCGCCAGACTATTGAATAAATGAAACGACAGTTTGCGTATTACTAATCTGTGGGCGACCACTGATCCTCATAACACTACTCACACTGTGGTACTTAATTGTTTTAGTACCTATCAACTATGCAATCTATCATCTCTAATAGTTAATTATTTACATTTTACATACCTAATTACGTACCTATGAGGCACCTTCATACAATCCATCGAGTGTATCTAGCACTATATAGATCCAAACCCCAAGGACGCAGTTCCCTCCACTTGGATCCAGTGACACTGAACTCGGACATTCAAAATGGCGGAAGTTGAAATTGTGTTTTTTTTCTCAATAGCAGCCTCCCTTTCAAACGTTCTTCAATATAAGTACTTGATTGCGTTACTTTTTATATTATCCTAGTAGGTATAGATTTTGTTCTTCTGAATACAAACAATTTGTCTTTGTTTGTTTGGATCTCACGGTATAATGATTATGATTATTTATGACATACCCAATCGCGTTACACTTTTCCTGCATCTGATGCAATTTAGTTATATATACCTACCGAAATAAAATAACTATAGCTCGTTCTCATTTAAACTGAAATCTGAGGACATCCAGTAGATCTCTGTGAATATACATACACATATAGGTACATACCTACACGAGCAATAATACTGGGCTCACAAACCTACACGTTGACCATTCATTATATGTAAGTATTTATATATACTATTTATATTTATATATTGTGTATAGATCATCGTTTGACCACTATTTCGCTTGATGGTCAGTGACGATGTCGTTGAAGATGCATCCTAGACATAGAATGTTTATTGGCTCTCAAAGACTGCACTGCCTGAACACAGTATGTATTCGGTGACAGTTGAGGGTGGGTATTCGAAAGTACCCTACCACCATGCTGGGAATTTAATAACGACGTTACCTTCAGCCGTCGGTTGCGATCGAACCGGCGGCGTCCATTAGTTTGACAGTCGACGCTCCTACCGCTGAGCTATCATCGCTTCAAATCCTAGTCGGACTAAATCGAAAGTAAAATATTTATTTATTTTATTTATTTTGCACAAAACACTTACAAATACATTACTACAATACATGGATAAAGACAGATAAATACATATGTATGTGAAAACAATATATGCAGGTGCTAATTTCTAGCAATAGATAATGTAACGCTTCTAGAGTGCAATAGTTGATAGTTCTATCTAAATGCCATTGACTTTTGATTTAAGGATTGTAATCGTAAAGTGTCTTCTAACTATTTAATGTTGTATTGCGTGAAACAACGGCTCTTTGGTAGGACGGCGACGCGACGGCGTCGGTCCGATGCAAACTAGAGTTTGAATGGACGGTGTTCGGTCGGTATTCGGCTGGACCGACTTGCCGATGGTTTGCTGTGGAATTTGGGCCAACGAGCTGACTCAACGATAGTCGAATCCCTTCCTCGTCTCGGAGTAATATCGGTTAACCGTGTGGGTACTTCATAGTTGAGGCTACAAGAAATACAGCGGAACAGATGTGGGTAGTTAAACTCCAAAGTAGGAGGCGGTTTGTCAGTAACGCAAGCCGTATTTACAACCGACTCTCAGAAAGGGAGGAAGCTCAATCCGGTTGTATGGTTTTTTCTGTTTCTTACGACAGATTTCCGTCGATTCAGAACGGATTTGAACAATCTTCAAAACGTTACTGAAAGCAGATTGATTGATCCATTGAAATCGGTCAACTATTCATTGATACCTTATCATTTTTGTGTAAAAGCTGGCAAAAAGCAAGGCGTGCACTAAATTGGATTTTCTAGACATAGAAAATCTTGTGTGGTCATTCTGAACCCTCTTGTTTAATAGGGACATTTTAATTCATTTTTATGTATCATCTTTGAGATGTAATGAACGCGTCAGCGCGCGCACCCATCTTTGAAATGTAATTAATATTATTATAGTATGTGCCAGTAAAAGGAATTGCTGACGAGCAGCTAGTGAAATAAGAATTAAAGTAATTAAATTAAGTAATATGTAATAAGTATAAATAAGTATTAAATTAAATTAGTATTTCTACCTGACCTTCCTGCCTCAAGCTTTTAGCGCGTTATTCTCATTAAATCTATTTATAGTCATGGTCCATGGTGTACTCTGACCACAGCACACAGTGGACCAGAGCCCGCATCTCCAGAGGCTGAAGTTCCCAACTGCTCACAGTCCGGTTCTCTTTGTTATATCGAAGACCATCCTTTGTTGTCCAATTTTAACGACTTTCAATTGTTTTATTCTTTTAAAACTAATGTATTGTTCACGAGAATTGTTTTTGTTTTCGTATAACGTTATGTTATCGTTGACGGGTAGGTACTAGTACAACTTAGTAATGATGATTAATTAATGATATTGCTCGTTAGTTAATTATTTTTGATAAGGTTGTTAGAGTAGGACTCCTTCAAATAGAAATAAATCTATAGTTTGATAAGCAGCCACTTATCAAGTTATCACACTAATATTTCAAATGCGAAAGTTCGTGTGTATGTGTGTATCATTTATGATATTACTAGTAGCGCCCCGCGGTTTCACCCGCGTGGATTGCGGTTACCCGCTACATCAATTATTCCGCGGGAATCATACATTTTACCGGGATAAAAAGTAGCCTATGTGCTATTCCAGACTATAATCTATCTCTGTGCCAAATTTAAACCATATCCGTTCAGCCGTTCTGACGTGATTGAGTAACAAACAAACATCCATCCATCCATCCAAACTTTCACCATTATAATATTAGAGGGATTATTACAATTATCCTGTTGAGAGATCCTGTTGAGGCTGGACCATTTACTAAATAGACAATGCTACATCTTTTCAGCTTATTTTGTTGAATGCCCTACATGGCTAATAAACTTTAAAAAAATCCAATTAAGTATTAAAAAAAATAATTAACAATAATAATATGGGACAACATTCACACAAGGTCTTCACGTCCCAAACTAGGCAGAGCCTGTACTATGGTAACCTGATGATTGATATATATACTTAAATACATACTTATATACATATACACACCCAGACACAGGTCAAACAGACATGTTCATACACACAAATGTTTGACCTGTCCGGGAATCGAACCCGGGACCAGCGGCTCAGAAGGCAGAGTGCTACCAACTGCGCCAACCGGCCAGTCCAATTATGAGAACAGTTCATTCAAAACTAACCACTTTTGGAGTTCTGATTGAATGAAATTTAATTTAATTTGCATTAGCAAAGTGAAAATAGTAGTTTATGAAACTGTATCATAATAAGGGGTCTTAACACACGAGTGTAAGGTGAGTTGACCCTTGTTTTGTTATAAATGGAAGGGTTATTATATATACAAAAATCAATTACATGTTTTAAAATTATAGACTTTGTTCATTACCGGTGCATGTGATTTAACGTTATGTAGTCATGGACAATTTGTCGATGACCGGTGTAATTATTTTTATTATTGCTTTGTCTTAATTTCGATTCCTTAAAAAGACCATGAACGGTATATTTATTGTGCCTTTCTAGAGGATATTCCCAGCTATTACAAGGGTGTTCATTACTGGGTGTTCATCACTAATTCATCCCATCCTAGTACAGATATTTATAATAACAGCTAGCATTACAACGGTAAAAAACTACACGCCACTGCAAATGGGCTGTGCTCTTGAGGCAGTTTAGATTTTAAGCTTGTGATTTATTTTCTGTGCCTAAACACTAGCACAGTAAAAGAAAGAACAGTAAAACATCTTCATACAAACGTGCCGCTCTCGGTTTGAATGTGTGCGTGCGCGCCGCGCGCCATGTCGGCACGCGATTTCACGCACACTCTAGCATAATATATGGGGGAATAAGGTGGCGGCAGTGCGGGCTGTGCAGCGCGACTGTGAGCACGCGCCTACGCTACACATGACCGCTTGCGTTCGTCAACTCTCGCCGGCGCGGGCGGCGGACACTTGTCGTAAATTACGAGTATCATGACTTCAAAAAGGGGAAAAAAATATTGTAGTGTTTTCGGGTGCCTCAATAATGATTTCGCAAACCCGGACTTATCATTCTTCATACTTCCTACTCAACCAGAAATGTAAGTACCTACTTATACTTAAATATTATTAGAAAATATGGTATTGTATTGTTTATTTGTATATTGCAAATTAATTACTTTTGAAATTTTTTTTTTTTCTATTGTCTGATGTGTTGTTCAATCCAAATATGGTTCCGGTAGTCTGACGATCGACTTATATACTTGTGTGTACATCGCATTTTTTTGGCCGGCGTTCGGGTCGGCCACTTGACACTTGTTTTTGTTTCGCTTATCGTATGAAAAAAATGTGTTAAGAGGTCTGTTCTTTTTGTTTATTATTGTAAGGTGATGTGTATTATACTAAATGCAACAGTTATTTTTGTTAGATATGGTTTCATTTTGATAGTTAGATATTAAAGTAAGGTATCATGAAAGAAAAATAATAGGTGATAAATATTTTTTTACATATTCGCGAAAATACGTATGGAACTCTTTATTTATTTCACTTGACCAATTTGTTTAATTGTTTCAGACGCTTACAGTGGCTACGGTTAATTGATCGCGAAGACTTATCTAACAAGTCAAAACATAATGAACGAATATGTGAAGTACATTTTAAAGCAGAAAACATTTCTATGAACTCTCAACGAAAACGATTAAAGAAGAATTGTTTACCGTGTTTACGTTTGCCTAAAAATAAAGAAGATAAAGGAACTCATGTTGAAATAACGTCAGTCACCACTTCAACCCAAATTGATCTTCCATCATGCAGTTCTTCATGCCAAACAGAGAAGATCAGTACATCAAGCAACACAGAAGTTCAAACTGCTGCTTCGCTCTCTGCTAATACTCCGCGCAAAAGAAAATTAAAATCTGATTTGTCTAGTGTAAAAAAAAGGTTAAAAGTAAATGAAACAGGACAGACTTCGGGTGATTCGCAAAAAGACATGTTTTTTAAGCTATGTGACCGCTTTTTATCAAAAAAATTTGCCGATATTGTAAAAGCGCAAGTAGATCAAAAGTTAAGTTATAAAGGTGAGTTATAAAAAGTGAGGGGTATTTTTGTAAAATGGTCCCAACCGATAGGATTTGCTTTGTTATCAGAATGTAAAAATGACAATAATATATCCAAATGGATCGACAAAATTATACTTAAACTCTTTGAAGTCGGGTTGAAAGTTAGAGTGTTTGTATCTGATCTGGGATCAGATTTATTGAATGCGGCTAAAAAAAGGGGAATATGCGTGGAACAAACCTATTTCACTATTAATGATCATAAAATATATTACATTTTTGACGTACCTCATTTAATTAAATTAGTTCGTAATAATTTGATGACATATCATTTTCATTTACAAAATGGCAGAGTTGCAAAGTATGAGCATATTCTTAAATTTTATGAGCAAGATAAAAACAAAACATTTAAACAGGCATATAAGTTAACAAACAGCCATATTAACCCTACCAATTTTGAAAAAATGAAAGTCAGATATGCGACTCAACTTTTGAGTAGGACTGTTGCAGTTAGCTTATTAACGTACATAGATTTTAAAATTATTGATGAATCTGCAAGACCAACAGTTGAATTCATAAAAAATATGAATGATTTATTTGACGCACTTAACTCTTCGACGCGTTATCATAGCTATACTTACAAAAATGCGTTTTGCGGTAATGACAATCAAATAGAATTTTTTAATAAAATGTTAATACTTTTTCAAACATTAAAGTTATATAATCCAAAAAACGGTAACGACGTTACGAAAACAGTCAAGTTTATTGATGGTTTCCAAATTACTATCAAATCTATATTACAGTTGTTTGATGATCTTAAACAAGAAGGGTTTGAATACTTATTGACTAGACGCCTAAATCAAGATGTTATTGAAAATTTTTTTGGAAAAATTCGGTCAAAAAACGGGATGGTTACAGAGCCAACCAGTAGGCAATTCATATCTGCATATAGAAAGATTTATTTTACAAATATTACAAAGCCTCCAATAGATGGTAATTGTTCTGAAGATATCACAGAATTTTTGATTAGTTTGAAAAATCACAAACATTTCGAAACAAGTGCCTCAGTAATCGACAAACATCTGACCAGTAGCAATCTAACACAAGGAAATGAAAATATTTTGTCGGAAATCTTACGTTCTGAATATGTACCAATACAACATGAGCTACCGGAAAAAAATGCATTTTTTTATGTTTGTGGCGCTTTGTTAAAAAAATGTGTTGATTACCATAAGAACTGCGATTTTTTAAATAATTACGTCGATGTTAATCAACGAGCGTGTAATTTAAGTGTAGAATCTAGATACACCCATTACAGGAATTACGGCAAAGATCGAAATTTACTCATGATCCCACCTGATGATTTTGTCGATAATGTTTCTACATTATCGACAAAATCATCAGGTGTTTCGCAAAGCGTTCGAAAAGGACCACGTCAACATTAAAATTGGCCGGTCAATTTACGATCAACTGAATGATGTAGAATTTAAGATGCCTTGTCCATGCTTTCCCAAAAGCTTTTTACAAAAACTTTACATAAGAATGAGAATTTACTTTACATTAACAAATAATAATAAAGCGTTCCGGACGTGCAGAAACAGGAGAAAAATTTTCTCGGTATCAAATTTGTAACTTAGTATAATAAATGTTATGTGAATAAAAGCTTTTTATTTTTACTAAATTTATAAATTGGTAAAATATTCAATCATAATATGCTTTTTATTTTATAAATTTAGATCAAGTGCTGCTTGTTCGAAAATATTAACTAAAAGTAAAAGTGACAACCCTGGGTATCAACGCAAGAGTAGGCTAATAACTCGGCGGGCGGCCTTAGATAACCTACTGTATATTTATTAATTTGCATTAGCAAAGTGAAAATAGTAGTTTATGAAACTGTATCATAATAAGGGGTCTTAACACACGAGTGTAAGGTGAGTTGACCCTTGTTTTGTTATAAATGGAAGGGTTATTATATATACAAAAATCAATTACATGTTTTAAAATTATAGACTTTGTTCATTACCGGTGCATGTGATTTAACGTTATGTAGTCATGGACAATTTGTCGATGACCGGTGTAATTATTTTTATTATTGCTTTGTCTTAATTTCGATTCCTTAAAAAGACCATGAACGGTATATTTATTGTGCCTTTCTAGAGGATATTCCCAGCTATTACAAGGGTGTTCATTACTGGGTGTTCATCACTAATTCATCCCATCCTAGTACAGATATTTATAATAACAGCTAGCATTACAACGGTAAAAAACTACACGCCACTTCAAATGGGCTGTGCTCTTGAGGCAGTTTAGATTTTAAGCTTGTGATTTATTTTCTGTGCCTAAACACTAGTCCATCACTAGTTGTCCAATACCGGAACAATGTTTATAACTAGACGCACAACACTAGTTTATAATTGGCCATTACTTAATAAATATATATCGCTTTTCTTCTGAGTTTTCATTTGATCTAGAGTAACATGTTTAAATAAATTTAATGTTAATAAGAGCATATGAGTTGATACCCTGTTCATATAAAATAATAACAGTTAAAATAAATGGTGATCAGATTTTTCGAGAAATATATTTTCCATATGTTACTGTCCATTGCTGGTACGTTCACCTTATACACTTATATAAGTAACTACCGATCGATGTAACTTCGCGCTAAGTAGGGCTAATTTTTAGCTTAATTGTTGAGGCAAGTAATGTTCAAAAAGACATCATACTAAAGGTTAACACACTTGCCTTTTTCGTCACTCGTGGTTAGGAAATGTTGAGCAATGGTTAAATACGGATCAAACGTAGATACGTTGGATCGAAACGTGTACCTAGGGTGTGTTTCATATTGAGCTTTGAGCACAGATAGATAGAAAGTGTATATGACGTCATCCATGACGTCATCATCCTGTGCTTAGAACGCTCACGAGTACGAGCAGTGTGAGCGCTGTCAAACACACAGATAAATAACTATGCACCGAGAGTCAAACATCTGACCCATTATGAGAATCTGTCGAAAAATTGGTAGTCCGTCCACAAAAAATTAAAAACGTAATTTTATATATCAGAAAAAAATGACACATTTAGTGCCATGAAGTACGGAAATGAATAATTTTATAAATTTAATGGGAACTGACATTTAAAGAATTCGTTCGCATTCACACACAATAAGCCGTTCCGATTTGCTTACGAGCGTCAGCACTGTCAGTACTAAATACATCTCGGAACAGCTAAATCCTTACGTGCGAACGTGTGCACTGTGAGCCCAAATTGAACCTACATAATATAAGGAAAATTCACGACATAATTATATAGTACCACCTTTTCCTATCTACTTTATGCCCACAGCCTTGGTGCCCCAGCACCGTGACTATGGTTTCCTCGCGGTGACCATGACACCTCGTTGACTCAGTATATCCATTACAGTGGACATCTGAACACTGCACGTGGGCCGCGGCGTGCTCTTGGTCATTCAATGAGAGTAGTCTGTTATGGAGGGATATTACCTAGCAGTAAGATACCTATAGTGATCCTCAATGATATTATATGTTAGTACAACATCATTGAGTAAACAACAACTTCACACTTAACATCAGGTGAGACAGTTGTCAAATGCAAACTTATAATATGTAAAAAAAAACTACTTAATTCGGCTAAGCAATAAGCGGGTAGAGAGACATTCAAAGTTTAGTAGTAGAGAATAAAGGCGCTGTGGGTGTACATTGCTATTTTAATAAATGTATTAAAAATCGTGTGTAAGAGACAGAGTTTTGACTTTTCAGTTTTAGTATCTTTGGTTCAGCTTGAAGGAGTCGAGTCCTATTCCACTAAAGTATAATTAGCTCGATAGTTTTATTTTTGAAAAACATGTTTTAAAATAATAAAAATTCGTATAATAAAATAAGTAATAAAAATATTTCGAAACTTAGTTTGTTCGATAGATAACGGCATAGTGTAGGCATAGTCAACATATTAATAGAAATATCCAGTATGATCGTTGATTTTATACGAATTTATTTCGTAAATTTGTAACGCCGACCTGCCGACCTAGTCCGCGCTGTTCTCGGAGCAGTGGTGTTGCAAGCACGGAGTGCGCGCAATTATCTTAATTCTTTTTTTAAATTCAGTTTTCTTTTTTTTTTGGTACAGACCTACGCTCTACTCTAGCGCTCTAGAAGTAACATGAATAATAGCTACAATCCTAGTAGATTCTTCAAGTCACGAGTGAATGGGTACCCTCTAGGGTCGCGTGCTCCATCGACCGCGGCAAAGGAGACAGTGGTCAAACGCAAGCTTATAATAATTTAAAAAAAAACATATTCCAGGAGAAATTATTTATTATTTTCGTATTTGTATTTTGGAACCGAATTCACAATATTGTAATGATTATTTATTAAATTCAATTTGTTTTATGTATTTGCGTTATCTATGTATATTATGAATCACACAGAATTATATTTTTTGAATCATGTAAGTATAGAACGTTACTGCGCAGTAATCAAGAAGTCTCCAACTGGGTACATATCCGTCACGACGAGGTCGAACGCCCGCCATTGCCAAATTTGAGCGGGTTACGTCATCGGTGATTATATGGTATAGACCTTCAACGCTGCGTTCCACATTGCTGGCGCTGATACCAACAACGGCGTCTTCACAATACTCAGCGAGCAATCTCTTTTAAATTCAATGAGACACAAAAACTTTGAACATTAGAATGGCGATTGAGGCCCAGATTTCGTTGGAATCTGTTGAGGACAAAAACGGTCACGTCTTGTTTATCACACCGTCGTCGCCGTTTCCTTATTTGAAACAAAGAGTAGGTACTCAGATGCACCCTTCATTGCCTCCTTTTCTAAGTACTTTTGTCAATTAATGTGTTTGTATAGTGTGGAAGTAATTAACTTAGCAAAGACGGCATCCTTAATGTGGGAGGATCGTTTTCATCATATCCCTTTCGTTTACATAAACCACTCTAAACCACCATGACCTACCACTAGGCTAGCACTAGCATACTACTTACGATATGCTTTACAGGTTCGCAGTTTTCTTATTTTTTATAGGCTTGCGTTTGACAACTGTCTCACCTGATGTTAAGTGATGACGTTGTCTAGGATGTAGCACGCAAACCTAGAAGGTTCACTTGTGACTTGAAGACTCCAGGATTGTACATATCGGGAAAGAAATACAAAATGTAAACAAATACAATTGCAACGCTATCTCTAATTAGTTGGCGGTACGTTCATAACTCACTATTTAAAAAAAAACCACTTGAATAGATCGGTGTTCCCCGGGGCCACACTGAACTCAACTCAACTGAACTCGGCGCGTGCGGTCGAGTTTCCCCTGACGCGGTTTATTTATTCTCCGTGACCTGAAATAAACGAAAGGAGTCTATAATTATCGGCTCACAAATATCCAGCACACGGCACGTTAATTGCCGTGCGGCTGTGTGAAGAAAAAATTTTTTTTTCCAAAATAATGGAACCGACTTCAACACTCAAAAGTGTGAAATAACTTGTTGAAGTCGGTACCATGAGAGTTCAAAAGTAACTATCATATCTACAAAAAAGCAACATTAAAATCGGTTCATAAACGACGAAGTTATACGCAACAAACATAAAAAAAAACAAAAAAACATATATTATTCGGTCGAATTGAGTAACCTCTTTCTTTTTTGAAGTCGGTTAAATATGGTTTTCTAAATGGATTGATAAATAGCGGAGATATAAGGTAGTCAACAAAAAGGTTATCAATTCGGATACAATTTGTCACGTTTGTATTACCAAACTCTGCCATTTATGGGGCGATGTAACAAAGGGGAAAGATCGTTTGACATCATAAAACCACAAGGTTGTTTTTCCCGTACACCTCTTTAATTGTTTGATAAGTGCAATTCAACCTTATCGCTATTGTGATTACACAGAAACTTTTGCCAGAACTGGTAGACCATAGTCTTTCTGGACTGACTTTTCCTGGCTTCTGCGCAAGTCGCTGCTAGCGGAATACCACAATAAGCCAATAAGAGTATACATCTACTCACGACGACAATGAGAGGGTGTCTCGTTCCGCGCTCTCGTGACGTCACTACCCGGTCGAGTATACATCTACTCACGACGACAATGAGAGGGTGTCTCGTTCCGCGCTCTCGTGACGTCACTACCCGGTCCTATGCCACAATTGCACAATGCACATTGTCTGTTCATCGCACGCAGTAAAGAATGGCCTCACACTGTGTAGATAAATTATGATACACGCCCATTGTTCTCGGGAAAATGCAAACACAGAGGTGCAGCCGGTGAAAGCCTACAGCACGGCGCGCCGCGAGGGTATCATCTATCAGGGGTCATGTTCGTCAATAAACGTTCTTTACCTACCCTCCACTCCACGCATCGCTGTGCCATCTACTCCTAGCGAACAATTCTTTCTGAGCTTACACTTATACACTTTACAAGCAACCCAGTAGTCTAACGACGAAGATAACCTAACATTTACACGTTTTGAGAGATCATGAAACCACGGAAACGAATGAATCGGCGGTATTTCGGTGTTCTATCAATACTTAACTTTTTTTTTTTTTACATTTTATAAGTTTCCGTTTGACAACTGTCTCCCCTGATGTTAAGTGATGACGTTGTCTAGGATGTAGCACACGAACCTAGAAGGTACCTATTCACTCGCGACTTGAAGACTCCAGGATTGTACATATCGGGAAACACAGACATATAACTTTAGCTAAAATCCGTTAAAGAACACCACATCGTACTGAATCAGTGCCCAAAGCAGGAATCACTGTCATAACTGTAGCGCAGTCGTATCGAACCCTAAAACAATTGAACTCAATACAAACTGCAATGTATCTAGTACAACTGTGACACAGACAATTGATAGTTTGTATTTGAAACATGTCCGTTGTTTAATCGTTTATACGAGGACGATAGGAACGATTTAATGCTACAGTCACTCGCGCTTTCAGGAGTTTCACGTACAGAAGTACCTATCTGGTGATAGGTTGCTCACGAGGTTACTCCATGTTATCCACGAGGAGACATACGCCGGCTGAGCTGCTTTTTGTGGACTTTAAACATAGAACATGGCTTATGAGTGAGACAACTTCCAGGAACATTATCGTTGGAAAGATGGCCGGCTATGAAGACCACCGCTTTACACGGTTCATTATAGTTTGGTCCTTTTGGCATTTGAAGAAAACATTTGAAGAAATAGAGATTTTAAAAAAAATTGTTCATATTTACTAATTTGTCGTTTCCATACTTAACTCTGCATTTAATTATCGTATTATTTTTTATACTTATATATTATAATATGTATTAGTATATACTTATTGATATTTATGCAATAGGATTATTATAAAGATAGAGAAAGAATAAAAGAATCAAGATTAAGTCCAACCGTAATGCGCCACCGACTACTACCTACTCATTACGATACTATCCATCCAAAGGTTGTCTGGTAGAGATCACTATAAGCGATTAGACCGCTCTTTGTATGCCTTATACTGGTAAGTACAATAGAGAATTATTTTATTGTTTTTTTTTGTCACACCTTACATTGTTTTCGCGAAGAGACGACGTTACTAGGAAGATAATTTGAATACCGCAAGGCTGACTTTTTTTTTTATACACAAGGTCTTCAGGTCCCAAACTAGGCAGAGCCTGTACTATGGTAACCCGATGACTGATATATACTTATATACATACTTATATATATATATATATATATATATATATGACCAGATGGACAGACGACCTGACTAAGATCGCAGGCAAGGGCTGGATGCGGGCCGCTTCCAACCGGTCCTTGTGGAAATCAATGGGGGAGGCCTATGTCCAGCAGTAGACGTCCTATGGCTGAGATGATGATGATATATATACTTATATAAATATACACACCCTTTGATCACTAAAAACTGTCATCTGCTCCTTTTCGTGGTTCCATCAACGATTACTTTGCAATGTCAGTATTGATGAGCAAACAGGAGTATTTGAGGCAGGCCGGTGACGTAGGTACCTAGTAGTATAACGTCATATACTTTGATTATATACCTATAGGAACCATTAACATAAGAGTGCGTGCGCACACCTTCACAGCGCGGCCCGGGGCGGGGCTATCAAGTCATTAAAAGAAGTCCGTGAATAGTTCCTAAAAGAGTCGTAAAAATGAAAACTGGTGTTCTCTTCACAGTTGCCGTTGTAATAAATGGTGACGTAGACCGGGGGCGCGAGGGAGACCAGCGACAGCAGCAGGAACAGCAGGAGGTAGCCCAGGGTGCCGCGCTGACTGCCCCGGAACCACTTCATGTATGCACACATGTTTCATTAACTATGTACTTGTTCACTGATAGTATACATATGTTGGCATGGCCTCGTAGATTTACAACGACTTACAGAGGCGTAGTCGTGTCTATGTTCCTATGTTCATAGACACGACTACGAACTACAATATTATGTACGATTTGTATGCGGTGATAGCATCGCGTCGGGAGCGTCAAAATGAGATAGATGATGGTCAAACGATAGATCGAGTGTAAAATCAATGTCCGAACACAGAAGCATCCTCAACATATCAAATTACGGAGAGAAGTGACGGAGTGTGTCCTAAACTGTTCATTACCACCATGAGCAGTAACGAGATTTTTGGTATTTTTAACCGACTTTAAAAAAAAGGGAAGGTTATGTATGACTTTTTAACCTATTGCATAGCTTCTATCGCGGGCCTTGAGCGTGGAGACCGAGTCCAGAAATTCCGTAACGAAAATAACCTAACACCCCCCCCTCCGACCGGCACAGCGGTGATACTTTTTAGTTTTGCCATCTATCGATGAATAGCAGAACTATTAATGACTTTTTTGAAATATCACGCTTGTCTGTTTAGTTAAGCAACTCGCCTCTAGGTGGCATTGATCGTAACGGCGTTACTGCATAAGTTATTAATATATTAATTGCATAAGTTGATAAAAAATGCTATGCAATAGCTTTACCGTGGCAGTCCCCGAGTGCCATACGTCTTTTTTATTTTATTTTTTCCGATTTATTTGATAATTGAAAACCTAAACTGTGTTGCAAACGTTGTGAATTAATAGGTAGAGGTCGCTGTAGGACGTAGTTTGGGCTAATAGAAACGAAGCTAACTGAAGTATCCAGCGAGGTGGTGCTGGTGCAAGTACTAGACCTAGTACACAAAAAATATGAATATAACAAACGCTTTTAAACTCACACCCCCGCACTAGGACTCCCTGTGTCGTGGGAGCTGTAGACCTACGTCGGGGCTAACATCTATGCTCACAACTGTTAGTCACAGGATTCAAAAACAGAAATCAGGTATCTGACGACTGAGCCATAGCGACCGTCCAAAATAAGAAAAGTGAGTCCGAGACAATACTCACAGGCGCGGTTTTAACTACTTACCTATATACGCGCTGATGCGATACCAATTTGATCTTCACAATACTGTCCTCAAAGTTCGTTTTCCTGTAGCCTGCTACAGGATTATGTACATACCTGCCCTATTATACATATAAGCGTGTTAGGTATGTCACGTGATATTATGTATATATATTTATACTAACGAACCCATACTAGTTAACCACTATCTCACTTGATGGACAGTGACGATGTGGTCGAAGGTGTTATCACGCTAGACCTAGAATGCTCACTGGCTCTCAAGGACTACTGCCTGAACACACTATGTGTTTGATGACAGTTTTTCAAACTTGAGGGTGGTTGCTAGCCAGGCGGGTACTCGAAAGTACCCTACCACCGTGCTGGGAATTTGATAACGGTGTTAACTTCACCGGAAGCTCAAGCCGCTGCTGGGGATCGAACCAGTGTCCGTCAGTTTGACAGGCGACGCTCCCCCCGCTGATCTATTATCGCTTCAAGATGTATATGTATATATGTATATGTATGTAGCAAATGCCTTTATTAAAATTAAACACTAATAACTAATTACAATAGTGCAGCTACTACAATAACATTTGACCAATCCACTAGCTATTGGTAGCCTATAGATAACTCAAATGTTCTAATCCGCTATATACCGGCTGGCAGCGTGCCCAGAATGCTAGCAGCATTGCCACGTTGAATTGCAATGCTGATTCGTATGTATAAATGGGTATATGTGACGCTGCATGTTAGGTAATGGGTTCCGCCTCCGCAGCCGTTTCGGGTGAACTCTCCCTGACATCATCCATCCACGTGTTTATAATCACAGGCTCACATGAAACTTAGGTGTTATGTAATACTTTATACTGCGCAAATAGCGCTCATGACGACGTTGATTTCTTTTTTTAACCGACTTCAAAATATAAGGAGGTTCTCAATTAGACTTTATATTCATTTTTTTATGTTTGTTACCTCAGAAGTTACGACTGGGTGAACCGGTTTTGATGATCCTTTATTTGATATAAAAAAAATTTTGCCAGCTGGTGCTTCTCGTGTCTCGGTCAAGTGGTTTTTAAGTTACACTCCAATAACTGAAAAGTGTTACGTCTATTTGGATGACATCGTTATTTAGGAGTAGCGAGGGTAGGGTAACATATACAATGACAATGATGGATCCAGTGAGTAGAAAAGGGTGAAAAATAATGTTTACCAAACAATGGAACCGACTTCAACACTCAAAAGTGTTAAATAAATTGTCGAAGTCTGTACCATGAACAACAATATTTTGATGATATTTACTTTTGAACTATCATGGTATAATGGTATGGTACCGACTCCAACAAGTTATTTCACAATTTTGAGTGTTGAGATCGGCTCCATTTTTTGGCATTTTTTATTTTTCATTGATGGACCTAGTGGTCGGCCACTGTCCCATTCGATGGGCAGTGACGATCAGGTCAAAGGTGTAAGCACGCTAGAACAACACGTGACAGTTTTCCATACTTGAAACTGTTTACTAGCAAGGTGGGCAGTAGAAAGTACCCTACTCCACCGTTTATAAATGCATGCCTAGGGTGAGTTAGTATGAAAGTGATATGTATCCAATTAGACAATTAGACAATTTATTCATAAATAAAGATTTACACGTCACATCAGAAAAATATAAATAATAATTCAGCTTACTATATAGGTAAGACTATACATATACATGTATTTGATTTGTCATGTAAATCTATTCTATTATCTATCGAAGTATCTATTAATTAAATATCAAAATATAACTTATGTCAAACATTTTGTTTTTTTAAAAAAGTCATTGTATGAATAAAATGCTTGCTCAATAAGCCAATTTTTCGTTTTACTTTTAAATGCGCGTATTGAGTTAACGTCTCTAATGTCGTTGGGTAGCCGATTATAGACTGCAGGTGCCATGACGTGCACTAGTTTTGACGTTTTAGTGAGGCGGCGCGGGACCTCACGGAGCCGGTGTGTGTGACGTGTGTTGTACATGTGACCATCACCAAGCTTAGTGTACTCATCCAAATGCTCCCTAGCATATAGAGCAGCCTGGAGGATAATCATGGATGGGACGGTGAGTATTCTCATATCCCGAAATAAAGGTTCTGCAGGAGTGTCCTGCGGCACCCGCATCATAGCTCGTACAGCTCTTTTTTGCATCCGGAATACGCGTTCCCAGTCGGCACCGCGACCCCAGATTTCGATTCCGTATTGTATAAGTGAGTGCACAGCTGCGAAGTAGCAATCTCGGACCATTTTCGAGGGTAAGATTGCAGACACACGCCATAGTGCGAAACAAGCTCGGCCAATCTTTCCGCAGAGTTCCTCTATATGAGTCTCCCAAGTTAAGCCACTATCAAGTTGAAAGCCCAAGAATTTAGACTGGCTCACCTCTTCCAAAATGGAACTTTCAATTTTCACACTGAGTGGTCGCTGAGCCCGTCCGGAGAGATTAAACGTCATAAAATGGGTTTTAGTTTTATTTAGCATTAAGCCATTTATCTCAAACCAATGGTTTAAGTCATGGGCAACGCGATTTAGATTTTTCTCTAAGTCCTCCATGGAAGACCCAGTAACAATCGCTGCCACGTCGTCAGCGTACATTAACACATGAGCACCAGGGATATTCTCCGGCAAGTCGTTTAGTAAGATTGTAAACATAATGTTTGAGAGCGACGACCCTTGAGCTACCCCGATGAAGGTTTGCAAGGGTGTAGATTCCACTCTGCCTCCATCACCTACAACTACTTGGGAGCGACCCGTCATGAATTCAGTTAGCAGACTGAGTGCAGCATTGTCTATTCCGTAATGTTTCATCTTCATGGCAAGTACTTTATGATCGGCCACGTCAAAAGCTTTAGAGAGGTCACAGAAAATAACTGCGACCTGTCTCGAGCCTTCACGTGCTTCCAGCACTCGTCGGATCACTTCCCGAGCCAATGCGGTCGTTGATCTGCCAGTTTGATATGCATATTGCCTGTCAGACATAGATTTACATTCTGATAAGTATTCGACCAGGCGGCTACTGAGCCCGTATTCGAAGATCTTTGCGATTACTGGTATAATTGACACGGGCCTGTAATTATTTATTTCAGCATGTTTCCCTTTTCCCTTGTACAGTGGAGATATTTTGACGCACTTCAATGGCGATGGATACACACCTTCTGTGATACAGCAATTGTACAAACGAGAAAGAATATAGGCTAGTGGAGCAGCCACAGAGTGGAGCATGGCAACAGACATGCCATACACATCTTGAGACTTCTTGTATGACACACCCACTGACAGTATTTGTAGAATTTCTTTCGTAGTGAAGCGCTTAAGTCTAAAGGAGCGATCGGACGGAGAGCGCGCTACGGCGAGTGCACACTTTGCATGGTATACTTCAGCGCAGGGCACACCACAGCTTACTACTGCGTTGACAAAGTGTGCGTTCACAGAATTAACTACTTCCACCTTACTGGAAAACTTAGACCCATCTGGCTGCAAAAGAAAATCCGTGTAATCGCGGAACTGTTTCTTTCTGCCCATCTCAGTACTAGCTACCTCCCACATAGCTCTCATCGTGTTCGTGGATCTGCTTATAACACTACAATAATGTTTCCTTTTTGTGTCCTTTAATAAATCGTTGTATTTACTTTCGAATTCCTTTGTTTTCAAACGTAAATCATTGTTCGTGGGAAATCTTACTGTCATAGATTGTATGTCCATCAGCCATCTATTTGTGCTTGATACTAGCTATAGCTAGCGCGTGTGATCAGAAGTTCTTAATCAAATTCTAGGTGTTTTATAGGAAGATCTGCAAAATACTTTAACACTTTGTCCACCAGGACAATAAGTAATTTGACTCTTTGTACCTTTGTATTTTTATAATAAACCTGCTGAGAAGGTTCTTAGCACGTTCATTTAATCAGACCTTCGTGTAGTGTCTACTGTATGTGGTATAAAAAATGTAGAAACTTCTAAACGGGAAAGCGAAGTCTACAGTTTTCTAATCAAGTAGCTAAGCTATATGGCAAGCTGCGTTTGCTTTCGCAAGTCGTTGGCGGCGGCGGTTGCAAGCACGTCGCGGATAGAAAGCGCCGCCGCGACCTCACTTTCACTCCACTAGCGACCGAGAATGAATAATCCGACCGTCATGCAACACCATACCTCTTGCCTCATTATTGACTTACTGAATGAACCTTCAACGAAGGTATCTACCTCAAGACATCTTTTAAATTTCAGATAGCCAAAATATACAGCTGCGGAGCGCTTCACGTTTTTCTACCTACCTGATACAGACATCGCTCTGAACGATTAGACCCCTTCTGCCCGTAAACACCCGCGAACCTCAGTAATGTCCTCGGCTTAATTCAGTAAGAAGGATGCGAAATAGGGGCATAGTCTATTTGTACTATAGAGCAACATCGGAGCTGTGTGTCAACAATGTGATACTCGAGTATTTCAAGGAATTGATATGATTCAAGTAGCTACTAGGTAAGGGGAAGTACACAAAACTACCCCTGCATCAGATAAGTCCAAACCGCCCCTATACCTAATAATGGAAGCAGTTGATATTTAATTAATCGACAAATAATATTGGGCCGCTCAGAGAATGTCATTCATCGAGCTCGTTGAGCCAATTTACTCAGTGTCCATTGATTTCCAATAACAGTTACCAATTGAGAAGGACGCCGCATGCGGGCGTGTAGTCGACAACCGACGCGGCTGGATCGTTTAAACATATTGATCATAATGTCTGACTTTTTCTGAGTGAATACTCAGACTAGCAAAACTTTTGTAAATTCCAAAACGCTTGTTTATGGCAAAATTCAAATTCGTACAGCGTAAGTAATTCAATGAACATTGTTATAATTATCAATACTACATTAATTTTATTCTATTTCAGATCGTTTGAGTCAGCAGCGAACTGTATGACATCTTATTTTATCAAAAAGTACTCGTACCTCAAATTTACAAATTCCTAGTTTTCCCGAATGACTGCAGTCAACGAAATAGAAAACAATCCTTAAATTATAGAAAGAAAATAGAATAAATAGAAAGAAATATAATTATACAAAATATACTTAAATTATAAGGTATACAATATAACTATATTCACAAAATCTATATATATAAAAATGAAACCCGTTTTCCGTTGTCACGACATAACATGAAAACGGCTTGACCGATTTAGATAAAATTTGGTATAAAGATACATGGGACCTTGGAGAAGGACATAGGCTACTTTTTGTCCTGGAAGAAGTATGGTTCCCGTGGGATAACTGAGTCAGCGGGAAAAACGTAGTGCACGCGGGTGAAACCGCGGGGCGCAGCTAGTTAGCAATATATATATATAAGCAAATGTCTTGTGTTAGGACAGTCGTAGGTACCTAGGTATGTGTTATACCAATTTTGACTTTATCGTAAGCGCATACGGATTTTCTTTGTTGAGTTTAGTCTACCATTAGTTTACTACCGATATACCGTAAATCAACTGGGGTTTCTTTACTTTGCCTTTTCTCCAGCACAAACATTTTTAACTCGTAAGTATAATTTCACATTTCGATGGACCAAAATACGGTCATGTGCATTACAAAGGCAAATAATCCGTAAACCCATAACCAATACGATCACGAAGCGTGAAGGCAAGAAACGTTTAATATTTACGACATATTTTGTCCGGGTGTTTACGGAAAGGTACCCGCTATACTGCGTCGATGTTTCAACACCGCATTTGTGACCGTTTTTTGACCATTGTCTAACGCTTGTGGTTATTTTGTGCATTGAAAACCTTATTGCTTTTTTCAGGAAAAGGATATGCTAACCGACAAGATTGCGATCGGGCAAGGGAAAATTAAGGGTTATGCTAAAATAAAATTGTGCCTACATACATGGAAAATAAACATTTTGTGTGAGACAGGATGCACGGCACAGTGGAGCGAGACGGTTGCGCGCTGCGGCACGGAACATTCTCGAAGGGTCGATTATTCAATTTTAGCTTTAGCACGATGACAAAAGGTCTAGTTTGTTACGATCTGTATTTGATACTTATTACATATCTTATACAACAAGCTTTAGCATTTCACACTCACTAACGTCCCTTAAGTTCCACTATAGGTTGCAGTCGAGAAACAATCTTGTTTCTGCTGCACACAGTTGACATTGAGATAACATGACATTGGCTTAAACATCGTTCTAGAATATTATGGCTCAGTTCCATGAACCGCTTCCGCCGCTCCTTCCGTCTCGGGTTGCTGGTTGCACACATTCCCGGCCCGGCCCGGACACCCGACCCGGTCCAGGAATGCTGACCAGACGGCGATGCGCTGATGCCAGATAGCTTAATGCTCCCTCGGAGGCGACCTCAGCTAGCATTCCTTACCAAGGCTGTTCAACCGTAATAAAAGAGATACCGCTATAAATATGTATTGTAGAGGAATTAAAATTTTATTTAGTGATTATAACCAATCTTAAAACAAATAAAAACCTATGTTTCTAAGGCATCAGCAAATTGTATTGAACTATTGTAACTGATTGAAACGACACACTTACCTAATCACGTAAGCTCTTACCTAATCACGTAAGCTCTTACCTAATCACGTAAGCACTCATGGACAATACATCTTATAATGAACTGCGCCGAGTGGCTTCACACGCACCGAACCTGTAACAAACACACAAACACTGTGTGCCTTCGGAAACAGCGTTTTTTTGGTCTAGTGTTCTGATTCTGTCTTTAGTGTATAAAAGTATAGGTACTTACTATTTAGTTCAATTTTCATGGGTTTTATTATTGTAGGTTAGAAGCGCTATTTCTATATACCTAAAAGTAAAGTACCCTATTGATCCTTTTAACATCAGCTTTCTGGCAGACCTAGTTACTTATCTATGGGTACGACCGTTTCGCAGAATTGCCGAATTAGACATACAAAAAAATATGTCCTATGATAATATATATTCTATAGATAATATTGATTCTAAATAATTAATTACATTTACATTTCGATTCGAAAGTCACAGGATTATTTGTCTATTCTAGTTTGATTTTAGGTTTAGTTATCGTTGAATTCCTCCCTCCATCCGCCCTCATAGCTGCACGTACTTATCACAATACCTCTGGTCCGCACGACAGGATGTTATCGCGACCGTTTGAACTTTGCTTTCATTCATAACTCATCAATGTCATCATTGTTATTGACAGTTGATCAGTGCATTATCAGTGATGTGTCTTCGTAGTCTGGTTGAAATGTTGGGACACAACATCTCAACATATAATTTTTTATCTATTTGTGTAAACCGTGAACCGTGAGAATGAATACGGAGTTCGGTCCCATGTCTGCCTCTGCATGGCGCTCATTCACAAAATATGGGTGTAAGTCGGTCCCACGCACATTTGTGGTCCACATGGCGAGGTCATCTCCCCTGTGGGCTCACTCATAAAGATGCTGTATCGAGTTACGATTACTTTTCAATGAGTTACGAAGACAATTCCTTGAAACGGGGTCTACAGCGGTTTGAACGTGTCCTTTGTAAGGCTTCGCTTGTCTGTATGATCATCATGGGTTTAAGTAAATTGTTTAATTTCTACAACGCCGTCTCTGGTTTTGATTAATTACTTTTAGTGCGGGAAGTTTTGTAGCAGCAAAGGTTGTGAAATAACTCTAAAAAACATCCAACACACAGTTTTGTTGTGCTACAGAACATGAAAGCTGAGAACAGTCGGTTCATACACTGCTCCTTTGGACATTGTTTGGCAGGTTTATGTAACAAGGCGAAGTTCTCAATGACATGCATTCATGAGTTTAGACAGGAGAGCATTTTTTTCGAGCGCGTAACGGTTTTTGTATTATTTTTTGTAGCCTTTGACCGTGTGAAGGGAACTCAATGGATGCAGCATGTGCATGGGCCGCCCATTTACCGAAGATCTGTGGTTCCCCATATCGCTCACTCTCGCTGGTGCTACTGTAGCACTGCTGGAAAGGAGCGAGGGAGCTCTCTCTTGAATGGTGGTGTGTTCGGCGTCTTCAATGAACTTATTCTATGGGAAATTATTCTTTCTTGAAGATATTGTTCAGTATATTCTCACGCGGTTGGTGAGAATTGTGCAATCGGTAAGAAGTTTTTCGCTTAGCTGTAATATTAAATCGAAATAGCTTACCAACTTTGTAACATAATATAGTTCGTTAGAGTAGGTACTGCAAAACAATGAACTCTTGTAAAATCATAATTATAATGTTTACCGTGAGTGGGAAGTACCTACGTAGAATGTAGGTAACTTCTCATAAATTCAGTCTAAGAGGCCTGAAATGATTGTATGTATGTCACATTTTCAAAGAAATACGATTATTAATAACTTTCAGTTACCTACCTCTGAAATATTACAATAAATTTTTTTCCGTTTATTTTTTTGTTAGTGCATTCTCGTATTTGATCTATTGTACATTGAATTGAATAGTGTTATATATAGGAATAATAGTGAAATTCCATATCATCGCGTGCCATTTGTGAAATATCGCTCATCTGAAGGTCTCGCAATCCACTCTAACATAAGTACCATACCTACCTGAAACCGATGCAATGGCCTCGTAACCCGTCTGTTAAAAGTGTTTTGGGAAGTTTAATGACAGCTTACTCGCAAAGTAAGAACGGTCCTGTTGCACAGCGTGATTAGCACATGTCTTGGCTGTGGGGTCACGTGGTTGTGGTTATGTCCGTGGCAGTTAACCACGCGTCGCGTGCACTCCAGAATAAAAGAGTAAATAAAGTCTATAGAAGTTCCCGATACGATACCCGAAGGTACCCGACCTTGTCACCAGCGCAGCGTTCCGAATAACTTTAATAAAAGTTACGAGTAATACTTACGCATCATTCGGTGGCTCTTTGTAATAACGCCCTATTTTAATGCTCATAGGGTATAAATTAGCGTGTGCTCATGAATACTGTACTTTTATAGGTGTATTTCCTTCTATTCTAAGACTCTTTTTCTTAGAATGTTGTCCGTCTGTTCGTAGTTGGATTTTTATTCGCCGGTAGGTAGAACAAACTTCTTCGGTATTGACAAATCAGCTAAGTGCGAGTAGCTTGCGGACCTAGGGTTCCGCAATAACGGAGAAATCGTAACGCTACCATTTTAAATCTGTTCCCCCCCTATATTGACATATTTGGGGTCGGTTTAACAATTACAAATAAGATTATGTTTCTTTTCGTGATGTTACTACAAATTCGCGGCTTTCAGCAGCCTAATTTTATTGTTTTAGGTCAAAGGCTTGTGATTTACTTGCAATCGTCCAAACATTTGAAATTGTATTGTTTATGTTGTCAAATAAAATACAATTTTAAAAGTTGTGTATTATTGTCATGAAAGTAAAATTATATTAAGACGACATTTTATTATTAGCTTTTTTTAAGGGTTCAGGCAATGATATTATATGTTTATATGAGGTAGATGTCGTACAAGCGCGCGGAAACTGAGGCGGCAAAATTAAGTCAATTGTAGTAATTTTCATTATGACACGTGTTTCAAGCGCAAGTCTAAACATATAGCTATCCTTTTCTATATTATTTGTACCGTATTATCCGTCGCAGTAAGCATGTTTATGTCGTAAAGGAACAAAATCTGAGCACCGCGCAGTATGAATATACTTCATCGTTAGTGAAACATCATTGTGTTCAGGTGCATAAATATTTACACATTTGATTTGTTTCAACAGACAGACAGAAGGGATGCTAATAACTTTTTTAATTTTTAGTCTGCATCATTTCAGCCATAGGACTTCCACTGCTAGACATGGGTGGGCCTAATTTTTAGTACGGAACCCTTAAAAGATCTTTGCAAACAACGTTCCATTTATTTATTTATATTTATATAGGTACAGCGAGTGTTCAGGACACCAATGATTTATTAAAAGGAATGTTTATTTTAGGTGAACAATAGAGCCAATTCATCGGGCATCTTCAAAAGAATCAACTAAATATAAAGAAGCAAAAAAATTAACATATATTCTTTAATGTTTTATCTATACGTTCAACATTGAAAATAATGCTATGCAACTTAAAACAATGTAAATTTTATTAATATCATGTCGTTTTTTTTTTTTTTTTTTACTATTATAAGTTTGCGTTTGACAATTACTGTCTCACCTCGTTTTAAGACATAAAATTTAATTCGACTTAACTTAACTACATCGATTTTAAACTTTAAACAAAAAATAGTAAAGACGCAACTAGAAAACTGTTCAACAGTTTTTAAGCTCAGTAACTATTTTTCGGGCGAAAGCTTATATTTCTTTTGCCCCTTATTTAAATAAGGAGTTAGCGGGTCCGTCCGCGGTTTGCTTCTTCCAATGTCATCGGGTGGTATAAGCGCCTTAAAAACACTTTTACAGATAATCGGCGTTTTCGGTAACCAAATGTACTAACTAAGCATAGACCGTGATGTTCCCGGCTTATATAACTACAAAAGTTTTAAAATTTATCAAAAAACCCTTAATTTTGTGTTAATGCGTAATTATTTTTATCAGCATCATTAAAATAATGACAAGGTAACTGTAAAACGTATCAAAGTACCGGTATTTACGTATATACTCGTGGAAGGCGATTAGCAATGATCTATATATAGAACAAGTCGGGATTTATAGTAACAAGGAAACTGTACGTAAAATACGAGTGCCTCTTCCTAATCACATGTATTTGCTGCGACGTGTTGTTGTTGTCGAGAGCCGAAGCAGGGTGCTACAGCTAGATAACATAGTAATGTGAGCGGGTAGTCAAAAATTATAATTTAAATGCATTGTGATCGGAAATAATTAGAATAAAAGTTGAACTGCGTAGAATATTATGTACCAGGAACCTACAAGTAAAATTTACAAACTTAATTATATAACTAAATAAAAATAGACGATATTTAGAGCACTTGCTAATCGCAGGTTGAAATAGGAAATAATTATGATACTCGAAGCTGGCTGGGCTATGTCAGTGACTTTCCTTCATCTACAAGACAGTAGTCAAACGCAAGATGATAATATACATTAATTATTATATAATAATTATTTGATTATTATTTTTGTATTTATAATTATTTAACCATTTATTTTATTGAATTATGCTGCTGGGCTAGCATAGTGCAGTATCAGTAAAAAATATACCATATAATATAATGATGTGTATCAAACCTATGCATACCGTTCATAATGAACACAATGGAATGTTGATCTGTTCGTCCTTCGACCGATTACAGGGCATCGACGCGCCCTAAATTACCAGAACGCATTCGAGCTCATTAAAACTAAATTAGTTAATTGCGTTGTGAAACGCGGTCAAGTAATTTAAAACTATGTTGAGTATCGGAATGCTGTGCCATTACTTATGCGGCTGGTTCACTGTACCAACTGTGAAGCTCGGTAACTACTTACACGAAACTTCGCCTTCTTTCGCCTATTTTTTATTTATTTTATAATTTAACAATATCCACAGCTCTTAATGAACAGAGTTTGATGTATGTCATGGTCACCTACAGCCAAAAACGGATTAGCCGCTAGGCACGTCAGATATAGCTGGATTTATAAATGTTAGAGATTGCTGGCTCGTCGTGGTGTGTGTGTGTGTGTATAAGGGGCTATTATGGTGTATATGTGTGTTTGTGTGGGTGTGAGAAAATTACAATATGATATATTAGAATAAGAATCAATTTGAGAAAAAATATGTTTTAAAGTAGCCAATGTGTTATTCCAGGTTCTAACCTATCTCTATGCCAAATTTAATCGAAATCGGTGTAGCCGTTTGAGTGTGAAGGAGTAACAAACATAAACACAAACTTTCGCTTTTATTATTTTAGTGTGATGGGATTGGTAAGAAGTCTTGTGTGAATAGATAAAATGGAGAACCCTGACAGCGCCTAGAGTGTGTTCGCGAATCTCAGCGTGACCTTACCTCGGTGTGGAATGCGCGGGCGGGGGTGCGGGGGTGCGCGGGCGCGCGGGCGACAGCGGCTGCGGCTGCGTTCTCACGGGAACGCGCGGTGATTGCACCGCATTACGTCCAGCACTGGGTCGCCACTACCGCTGCACAAGCAGCTACGAACCAACTGTGGACGTGCCATTCTATTGGAAAGTATTGTTTCTATGTTTATATCATAATCTAAAATAATAATTATAAATAACGTTTATTGATATATCCCATTCTTACAAATTTAAGCAATCTTCGGTCCCCAAACTAGGTCAACCAGTATTTTGGGGACCTCAACTAGAATACCTTGACCTCTACCTAAAATAAAAGAATGAAATGAAACAAAAGAAAGATAGGTAATAATCCATGCAATAATAATAAGGTTCGTGTATTAATTCTGTATCCAATAATAATATTAGGTAAATAAAAATCATTTCAGCATGGCCTAATTTGTCTCAATGAGGCCTCATTTCCATGTAATCGTTGAGCAAAGAATGGCTCACTCTCACAGTGGCAGCTTAGGAGTGCGAGTGTGATCCATGATGGTCAATAAAAAAACAGCTACCTACGTCACATCTAGAGCGAGAGGGAGAAGAGACGGACGCAGCGGGGGGTATTGATTGGGTGTTTGATAAATCCCATCTGATGACTAGGATTGATAGGATTGCAGAGGGGATGTGTCGGCGATAAAAATATTATAGCTTTCGACTTTCTTTCCGTCATTTCGAACCTAAGAAAGCTTCAACAATTGATTAATTGTTAATAAATCATTTTTATAATTAGTTTATTAATAAATAATTAATTGTTGAAGTTTTCTTATGTTCGAAAAGACGTAAAGAAAGTCGAAAGCTATAGCAATAGTCCAAGCAATATTGTTAGGCGGACGACCCCCTGGCTGGAGTATGGAATGCGCGTTGTTTCACGCCCATTTTCCTTTTACCAGTATGTTATGTATTGTCTAGATAAAAGAGATAAATTTAAAGACTAATTAAACTCGTTTTTTAATTAAGTTCGTTCGGATCAATAAACATATTTGGTTTGTAAGTTTTTTTAAAGATAAATATATATTGGCTGTTAAAGTCGCAAGAAATTATTTGAAACATCACATAGGTAGGTAGCACAGGATGCGCAGTTTTGGTAGACACTGTCCTTATGTCGATAGATAAATACAATACCCATGAGACCGGCTAATTGCTTCTCGGTTACAGACACGTCACGCAGGAAGACACAAGCAAATATATTTACTGACCTGAAAAGCACAACGATATCGAAGTAGAGTAGAATTTAGAAAGTTTAGATAAACATAAGAACTAACTTCAGAAACGGGCTACTTACCGTCTGTTGACGTTCTTGGCTGACGATTATGTCGTTTTCGTTCGACAAGATTTATAGGTAATATTGAACTGTCAGCTCCACACTGAAGGTGGATCTTTGTAAAGTGCGAGTTTTCCCTTTGGAGCGCGGGCGCGCGACTTGTTTCCAATCAACAATGGAATGCGCCTACCTTTTGGTCCGCCTGCACCGGGCCGGGCTCAGAAACAACAAGTTTTTATCCCGGGGATACTCAGGGCGCTAACTCAATTGGAAACAGGGACCTTGGATTACCTTAACAGTTATTAAATTTAACGTGATATTTTATGCGGATGTTGCCCCTTCACGCCGCCGCGCAAGATTGTAAGAGGTTCTTAGCGATGGTGATCATGGCGTCTCAACAAATGACATTATACTTTCAAATCACCGATTTCTCACAACTCCTAAGTCCTAATCACTTGCTATGATAATTAGTTGCTGTTGCAACTTTTTGGCATGAAATCTGTATGCTGTAGGTACTGCGCTTGACATTTGGTGAGATTGACGGTTGCCATGGCTCAGTGAAATGACTTCTGGGCCTCTGGGATCCCGGGTTCGAATCTCGGTAGGGGTAAACATTTACGAGATAAGTATGTGTGTATGTGTCGGAGGCCAATGCTCCGAGTGAGAGAGCACCTTTACAGAAACTGGAGCTGCTCCAGCGTCCTGGGAGTCATCCAAGCATGACGGAGTCAACATATCAAAATGTAACAACGCGTACACAACAAAGGTTTTTTGTTTTGTTATGTAATTGTTGATATGGCATTACTTGCCTACGTTATATTTAACAATTGATGTAATTGAAGTCGCCATCACATTCCATCGTAAGTGACAAGCCAATCCTGTAGTCAGCATTCTTGTTCAATAAGAATGAAAATGCGGAATTGCGTGTCGAATGCACGATTTATGTTTCTGGTGGCCGTTTCACATTCAATGCTTATGTTGACTACCATTTAGCACATCTATCAGCGTATTTTTTATTTATTTATCACACTTAGATCCCCGCACTAGGATTCCCTGTGTCGCGGGAGGTATAGACACACAATCACACCACATTTATCAAAAACGTAATGTAATCGTTAGGTTTTTTAATTACATAGGTAGATAGAAGTATATTTACAGTGCACTATGTGACGAGTGCACGAGTGAATCGCCCAGTCCAATACATTTGTTTTATGCCAGTATATAACGTAACATCATACTTATAGATATCAAAAAGCGTGTAAAATGTGCTTACCCTTAAATTGAAACAATTTTATTCCTTTACCAAAAGTACCTACTAACTTTCAATCAAAGGGCTAATATGTGGGTAGCTCCCAAAATATTTCACCTATGTATGTACTTATGTAGGGGGTAACTAACAAGTGTCCTCTTTGGTTTACAAACCAAATAGAAAGTAGGTTGACTCAACGTAAAGTGATTTTAGTTGCTACACAGATTAGTTTATAGTTGGTTGGATGTAGGCAAGTCGCGTGCCTATAGGTGTTTTGTCGGTTTATTACAGACATACGAGTACTTTTAACTTTCTTTCAAATTTCAAATTTTATTTGACCATAAATTGAGATAACTTTCCTACTTAGCACTCAATATCACAATATATTTTATAACATATAATTTAAGTAGTTGAAGCTTGGTATTAGTTGGTATATAGACAACTTGGCTCGTAACTATCACATACTTGGTAGAAGACATTAATTAGGTACTTAATAAAATGTTTCATTAATGAGTAGGAACATGGACGAGCCCTAACTACTAAGTAGTTAACCCTGCGTTTATGACATCAGTGCTCCCCGTCTTCATAAAATATACATTAAAATGACAGGTACCAGGTATGCACACAAGTGTGGCACCAAATCTTCGTGAATGACACAGACCCAAAATGCGAGTTCACCGGCTGTGTCCGGAACTATGGTAAGCCCTGCGCGGCAAATATGTAAACAGTTCAAGAGGTCAAACCCACCGACTTTAAATTTCCTGTTAATGTAAGAAAATGGTTAATGTAAGAAATGTTTGTTCCTGCTGAAATCAACGTTTACACCAAGTACCTACTGTAAGATGAATAATGGTCACTTTACATAAGGCAGGTGCTTGCGTAAAATAGAAAGAAGTTTCACAAACTACTTGGGTACAGTAACTATGGGTTGGTGCAATAAACTTACTTATGAAATCTGTTCAAACTTGAGATAAACATATAATAACGTATAATAACATAATAAATAACTAAACGAAGCTAAATTTAAAAAATAATATTTAAAAAATCAAATAAATACATTACACTGTATATAAGGTACACACAGCACAGAGCGTAGTAGCATACTTTATCATCAAATATAAGTTAAGCTTACACCGTTACTGTTTGTCTTAATATTTCTGGTTTTTCACTGTTTATAAAACATATATTGTAATATAGGTAGGTACCTAGTATTTTTTAGTTTATCTCCAATGATGTTTTACTAAAGATGACGTATATTCATACTGCGCGGTGCTCAGATTTTGTTCCTTTACGACATAAACATGCTTACTGCGACAGATAATACGGTACAAATAATATAGAAAAGGATAGCTATATGTTTAGACTTGCGCTTGAAATACGCGCCGTAATGAAAATTACTACAATTGACTTAATTTTGCCGCCTCAGTTTCCGCGCGCTTTTGCGGCATTATAACGTGACCATTTTATTTTTGCCAGTGCGGGACATTAGCAGAATTATATATTAAAAAAAAGGTTATTAGTGTTTTACAAGATTTTTATTATAAAATACAGAATAACACAAATTAACCAAAGCACTAAACACAAAATACCTAGTTAAATAAGCACGACTTTCTAAACCCCATTAATGGCGTGAACTTATTTCCCCCAAAGTTGCAGTTCGTGTTGTCTCTTCGAGCGGGAAAAATACATTTTAAATAATCTTTTCAACTGTTTGCAAAAGCGGGACTATGTCGACCTCGCTGGGGACACCGGGACAGTCTGCTTGAAAGTGGGACTGTCCCGCTCAAAGCGGGACGTATGGTCACGTTAGGCATCTACCTCATAGAAACATATAATATCATTGTTAATTCATAGTATGGGGATGATTATAGCCATGCTACTGACATTTTTCAACTCCTCAATGATTGTCGTATATATTTCATAAGTTATTTGTTTCTTAAGTATTTGATAAATGATAAATTGATGTAGATTGATGAGAGAGTTCCCTATGACTGAATCCTTAAACCAACAACAATGTAGACGCTGCAATGTTAAAGACCCAAAGGTTGACTAGCTTTTTATCTTACTATAATAACAAGTGAAATAGTTTAATTTCTTTTAGGGTTCCGTACCCAAAGGGTAAACGGGACCCTATTACTAAGACTGCGCTGTCCGTCCGTCAGTCCGTCTGTCACCAGGATGTATGTCACGAACCGTGATCGTTAGACAGTTGAAATTCTCACAGTCGATGTATTTCTGTTGCCACTATAACAACAAATACTAAAAAACAGAGTAAAATAGATATTAAATGGGGCTCCCATACAAACTTTTTTACCATATAAACGTGATTTTGTTGCCGTTTTTATAGATAATGGTACGGAACCTTTCGTCCACGAGTCCGACTCGCACTCGGCCGGTTTTTTTATCTGTCATTAGCTTCGTGTCTTCGTCCGATAAACAATAGTCATTATTACAAGTATGTATTATTTCTTTGTACTTTATAACAATCTTGTTTATTTACAATTGTTTTTAAAATAAATATACTTTGCTGTAGGTATTCATCCCACCAAAGCAAAGTTCATGCTTCGCTCTCAGCAGCTAGAGCGAATAGACATTTGATTGTATGAAAGTATGCTTTAAAATTGCAAAAATAGTACTTTATTTAATCTAGCTCAAAAATGGGTTAACCTTACCACGGGTAAGTAATCGTTTTATTATCTTTGGCAGAAGGGTAAGGCTAACCTAACCAGTTTTTGTATTTTTTAATAATTTTAATAAGATCTACAATAGTTTAAATTTGAAGTTTGTGAGAAATAAAGATGATATAGTCCAGTACATTTAAATACGAACATTTATTTCACACGAGATCAGTTCTACGAGCCTTCATCAGCCATTACTTCCTCATGATACTGTGTGCCCACTTCCACTTACAAAATTAAACAAAGAAAAAAAAAATTATTGATTTAATGACATAAGTTTAGTTTCTTGAGTCCATATGTACGGAACATCAACATTTGATTCAATATCTAAATAAAAATGAGTTAAGTTCGTATACCTACTTACGGTAAAAATGTTATTACTTGCTTAACTCTTATCGCTCTAATTGTTTAAGACCGTGCTTACTGACCTGATCTGACCTTACTTGACATAACCACAAATGTAGCTTTTGTCTTTGGAATCATATTGAAGGTCCATATTCCGGGTACATCTTATTGTAAATTCAGGAGATATCAGAAGCAATCTTTGAACGATAGACCTCTGTATCGGACTATGAGTCATTTACCATTAAATATTCAATATACGCAATAAATCTCGTACAAATTCAACCATTTAGATATCACAAGAATGTGGTATTAGTGGTACACATTGGAAACGCAATAACTAAATAGGGTACCTATGCACAGCAGCTATATTAGAATCGTGAGTCATTGCAGAGTCGATCTTCGCCCACGAGGCGAGACCCGCCCACGTGATGCCTTATTATGTACCCGTTTAGGCGAGGTTGTGTTGCCATCATGAACGGTATCACCCATATTAAGGGTTAAAATACCAATCACGTTGCAATGAAACTGATTACTCAATTGATTTATTCTGCTATTGCCAGTCTGTGCATCACGTCACATCACCAGCGTATTTTCATCTGGTGACTCTGTGGGAGATATCACATCATCCCACATAACAATTGCTCATATTTATATACCTACATTGTTTTTGGAATTACATGGATATTAACATTATTTGTACTTTAAATAGAGTTCCTTTTGGCTACTTCACACATGACACTTCACGCAACGAGTACGTCACGACTGAGCCGAGACGATCTGGAACTGTCAGCACATTCAATACGACAACCTCTCGCAACTTTGAGTCTTTGTTCTATATCTTACAGGGCTGAAGGGTCACATTAATTGTGCATGACGAGAATATAAAGAATATAAAGAGGTAACGGCTCAGCGGTGGAGGTTAGGCTGTCATCGTGAATGACGCTGTTTCGATCCCCGCCAATGTGCAATGGCTTGAGTTTCCGGTGAAGCTAACACCGTTACCAAATTCCCAGCACGGTGGTATGGTACTATCTTGTTACTTTCGAGTAACTGCCTGACTACCTAGCATCCTGAAGTTTGAAAAACTGTCACCAAACACATAGTGTGTTCAGGCAGCAGTCTTTGAGAGCCAGTGAGCATTCTAGATCTAGCGTGATTAGGTACATCTTCGACCACATCGTCACTAACCGTCAAGCGCTAAAGGACAAAAAATGCTAGTATGTTCCACTGGGAAAGTTTGGATGGATGGATGGATGGATGAATAGATGGATGTTTGTTACTCAATCACGCCAGAACGACTGGATGGATTTGGGTGAAATTTGGTATGATGGACTATCTCCAAATTTCACCAAATTTCATCCAAATCCATCCATCCTTATACCTTGGAAATAAGCCTATGTGTTAGGCTTATTTTTATCATCACCATCATCACCATCATCACCACGCGGGTAAAACCGCGGGGCGCAGCTTATAGTATATATAATAATGTGAGTAGAAGGAACTCTACATAATTTCTATAGAGATAATATGTGGTTTTAAATTTCGTTTTGTATACATATACATAATTGTCTCTATCAATTTGTTTATATGTACTCAACAATAATGGTAATCAATCTATAGGGTGTAGTTATTGAACAAACGCTTGGTCATAATCAGTGTAATTGTATCCCGGTGGTAAAAATGGCCTCGAAATGTCGATGTTCTAGGTTGCACATATTTCGTACCAGTTTAATCGATTATGGGCAAGCTTGAGAGGTAGAGGTCAATCGTTGGTTAAATCATGAATAGACTAGTGGTGATTACTTGAAGTACATATTATTATGCCGATTGATTGGTAATAGAAATGCGGATCAAAAATCATCAAAAAGGGTAATAAAGTGGGGAAAAGAAATTAAATTTTAAATATATCTTCCTACTACTAGCGCCCCGCGGTTTCACTCGCATGGATTACGGTTTGCTCGCTACCTCAATTATCCCACGGGAACTATATTTTTTCGGCGATAAAAGTAGCCTGTTAATCCAGGGCTTAAACTATCTCCATACCAAATTTCATCGAAATCGGTGTAGCTGTTTGAGCGTGAAGAAGTAACAAACGTACACACATACACACAAACTTTCGCATTTATAATATTAGTAGGATTATTGACCAACGTACTCTAGAAATTTTAAGAGATCGGTCATCGCCTTTCTTCAAAGAATGATTCTGCGTAGAGAGTTAACTAACGGCGCGGCCCCGCAGCAGCGAATGATCAAACCTATAACTATTACAACCAAAAACTGGCAACTGGTCGTTAACCTCAAAAAAACAGAGTCTAAGAGTGATTCATTGTGGGAAAAATGATTCTGGGCTGATTAAAGTCTACTCAGAATACTTGGTATAGGTATAGTATCTATTGCTTATTGAGGCAAAAACAAAAATGACTTAGAAAATCCCGGGATTTTCTGACAATGCGCCATTACGCCGCGTATTATAACACGGTAATATATTATTATACACATTATAAGTAGGGACTAACGTCTCTTGTACACACTTACATACGTATATGCTAATACATTACTCAAACTTTATCCAAACATAAATGATTAATGAGTAAGTATATCGTTCTTTCGTTGATTACGCTTTGGGTACCTTCCTCAAGCACAATCCTACTACTCGTAATATACATATACCGTATGTTTGTTACTCGTTCACGCCTAAACGGCTCGATGGATTTGGATAAAATTTGATATAGAGATAGCTTTTACTCTGCATTAACACATACGCTTATTGTCACCATAACCATCATCACCGGTATTCACCATGCGGGTGAAACCGCGGGGCGGTATTATTATAATATGTCATTAAATTTTGATAAAATAAACCTCGGCATGGCTACAGGAAATGACATATGGAGCGCCTCATGCAGGAACAAGGATACTCGAGGGAGGACATGATCATAGCACTCCCTGATAAACACATGGTGTGTTCCGCAGCAGGCCTTGAGATCCAGTGAGCATTGTAGGTCTAGCGTGATAACATCTTCCAACACATCGTCACTGACCATAGTGAGATAGGTAATAAAAACCAAGTGCATCTAGGTAAATATTCATCCATTTAACAAGCATATTGCATACCTACCCTTATCGAGCGGTTGCGGTGCCACTGATAGGACAAGGGCATTTCTCCTAGACAGAAAGTGTTAGGCAGTGTGAGTTACCGGGTAGCCCAATATCGGACTTTACAGATCCCCACAGGCTTGGCCTTTGCGGTTCTATGATCCGATTAGAGCTGTGCCTTTATTTTTGGCCTACATTGATCTAATTATCTGAACAATGCATTGATATCCCAAAAGTCACGTCTGATCGAGTCAACAGATCCAAATCGGGAATGCATTATGCAGGAGTGTGCCAGATGGCTATTTTAGTCAGTGACTCAATGGTGAGCCATCACGTGAGATCATCGGTTTGTTTACAAAATACGAAGAGCATTTGATGAAAAAGGTTGAGGATGCCTTTTTAAGAAGGGTTACAAAGTTCAATGCCGTCAGAAAATACTAATTAATTTAATTTCAAGGTCTCGCAAAGATTCACACATATGAGTACAGTGGGTAGCTTTGTTTGCTGCAAAGTTATTGCGGTATTAGTACCAAAGTTAAATACCACCCAAGAGTTGCAGCAATAAAAGCGGTGACAAGTTAATTTTATCAGCTAAACAATGATTAATTAGTGGCGAAGGTAACTATACCGTTTGTGGCTATTCTAGGTGGGCTTTGTGTAGATCAACCATTATTACAGGCAAGATAATTTTTTTATTTTTATTTATTACATAAATTGCTTACTGCACTTACATTATTTACCAACGCGTGCAGCCAGCCAACAACAATTAGAATTAGAATACAATATAGTTACTATTAACTTAGTTAACAATTTAGTGCAGTGATCACGAAATTCTTTAGGTTTATTAAAGAACACGTCTAGTTCAGATTCCTGAGCAAGCAGGGCATTGAGCAGAGACATGGCTTGAGATGTCGGAGCAAATTGTGAGGTAAGCGTGCGTACCGTTGGACATAAGTCTGCGTGGTACTGGTAGCGTGCTTAATGTTGCCAGCCTAACTAATCTTTTTTCTTTCATATACACATATAATCAATACTAACTTTTTATTACTGAAAATTTAAAGTAATTCAAGTTTATTATATATGTATAAATTATTGCCACTAGCATTTACAAAAACCTTTATGAGATTATTGTTAATCTTTTATTGAATACTAGTGGTCCGCTTCGGCTTCACACGGGTGAAAAATTTGAAAATTAAAAATTATAAGGATCCCTATTTTTTTTGTAAATGTAATATAGCCTTTGTTACTCAGGGTGAATGTAGCTTTCCAATGGGGAAAGATTTTTTGAAATCGGCCTTCCATTGGACAATCTTCATCGGAGTCCAAGTGTCAGTCTACATCAGACGAGACATCGAGCCCGATTACAAATATTGCTCTTCTATTTTTTCTACACTTCTATCGTCGCTGAACTGAATGCCGATGGCCGCCTCAGTAATCGAAGCTGTTTTGTTATGAGCTTGATTGACATTGTTCTCAGAAATACGCCTCTTTTCAATGGTCCAAATCTTCTCGATCCACTCTTGGAGCTCTGCTCTTCTATTGCCCATTGTTAGGGCCTTGTTTATTTGTGTGCACGGTACGACCCGTGGTCTCTAGTTGTCTGTAATGTCACCAAATGAAGTAAATGACCACGTTATAATCAATAATCCCGATACACATTAGGTTATGTTTACATTTAACACGCATTCAGGATCATGCACACGCACAATCCCTCGATATGATGATGATGATTATGATGACTTTGACTGAGATTATATATATATAGCTCTTATGTATAGCCCATATGTTATCTTTTTACATATGATGACTATTTGAACAAACGTTGGTATACAATTTTAATTTTCTATCGAAGAAGCACAGCGAGCAACGAAACAACTCTTCCAATATAACAACATGGTGTAACCTTCAGATATTGTAATAATAATGATTTAGTTGTTGTTTTCGCGCTTCTACAGAACAGGCAAACCAAATTTATACTCTGCCATTTTTCCTAATGTATATACATCTAACAAAAGCAACACACGCACTCGTATGGTAGGTATCCATCCCTATCTCGCTTTTCAGACTAGTGATTTTCAGACTAGCTATTTTCAGATGAGCGATTTTCAGATTAGTGATTTTCGGATTGAGCATGCTCGGAGTTTCTCTCAATATCGGTCCTGGAAGGATATAATTAAGCAGATAACTTAATACACTAACAGATCAAAACAGGTAGACTCAAGTAGCAATAGGTGGAGGGATTCGTGAGTATAGAACCACATGTAATCTTTGCCAGGTGGACTGACGCAAGGTTCAATAAGAATGCCCGTAGGTAGGGCTGATATGAGTGAGAAAGAGAATATTGAATCGGTTAACATTGCGAAACATTACAGTTTCCAATGTAGGTAATAGGCGTTTACATTTAAACTTACAAGAAAGGTTTCTAAAATATGCGTTATGTAATGATGTCGACGAGTGAACGTAAACAACACGAAACGTGAGTAAATTCTTGGATTTTTAATACGAAAATGACATTATATTGACATCAATCGTAGGAGAGTTAGCGGCCACGTGATCCGCGATAAGGGTTCTCGTAACTAATGGATGACTAACAGTGATGAAATAAGATGCTGGAACTGCGAGTACTTCGGATTGTTTATGGGATAACAATCGGCACCCGTGAGAATAGTTCGGCTCGCACCGCAAAACAATCGTATGGGAAACGATGTCGTGAGAGTCTGCCTGATACATGTAACTCAGCTATCCAATTAAGTTCAGGATGTCCATAGGTACCCTTAGCTACTTGTCACCTGGTGGTGTTTTTTCTCAAAATGACGAATCAGTCATTATTAGAAACATACTCGCTTTATGTTTACTTGTCATTTTTTATTACCTACTTTATATTTACTAGCGGTAAAACCCGGTGGTGCTGCCCGGGTAGAAGACATCGTATGTTTATACATAATTACATACATACGGCGTTAGTATATAAAAGACATAAATACAATTACTTATTACTATTTAAATAATTATAAATAAATAAAAAATGCTTATTCAAATGAAATATTTTATCTTTTATTGTGTACCAGCTGCACCCCTCGGTTTTACCCGGGTGGCGATCATTGATGATGAAAAGTAGCCTAGATTGTTATTCCTGGACCTCAAGGATCTACATATACCGAATTTCATCCAAATCCGTTTTACCCGCGCCGCGTGGTGATGAAAAAGACTGATGATGGTGATAGTAAAAATAAGTCTATATGTGTTAATCCAGGGTATCCGCTATCTCCATACCAAATTTCATCCGAATCCATCCGGCCGTTTAGGCGTGAAAGAGTAACAAACGTCCGCAGATCCCTGTGTACATGGTATAATGGCCTGTACACATAGGTAATACAGGTACTAGTATTTGAACACTTAGCACTTCTTACACATTGTGATCAAATAGGAGCTAATTCGATGGGGAAGGAAACTCAAACTTCTTTGTAGATGGCGTTAGGCTCGCTTGACACCATTCATTTCTCTCATAAACATAGCGTATTTATTAGCTATGGCATCGGTTATACTTGTCGGTTTTTGGTATAAATATTATCTAATCTGCTTCATTCGTCGTTTTGTCAGACTGGTTTTGAGTGCGATTTTTGTCGATGCTGCCAACGGCCGATCTCAGTTGGACACACTTGGGGTCTGAACATCTGGCCATTTCATCAAGTCGAAACTTGTTTATCACACGTGCGATTAGAGGGGGTCGCACGCAGTTTATTTCATTTCAACATTTCGCTATCCATTATGCTCTCCCTTAATGTGGGGCCCGTACCAAATTATGTATTAATATATTCAATCCAGTTTCCATTCATATGTAATTCGATGTTTTTGTTACAAAAAAGCTTGTGCTTTTTTTCAAGAGAACTGGGTTGGTCGGGCGTTGGATTGAGAAATTTGAATAGGTAATAAAATCATGCCAACTCCAGTTTGGAAACTATTCAAATCACTAGAGCACTTTTGTAAAGTTAAGAATATATTTGACGATGTTCGCTGTGATGATCATCATTCCTCCGATAACTGAACCCTCGGAACAGTTTCATCCGGTGACTAAGTGTCGTGACTTACTCTCTTGGGGAAAATCCTTTATTCGACTGGACCATGCTTTGGATATCGTTTGCTAGTGGTGTCTCAAGGGTTGTAGTTTAGAGGCAGTTTTGTAGACAAGCATCACTTAGCTGGTCTTACATGAAGATAATGTTACGAATAGACCGGTGTGGAGACGAAAGAAAAAAAGAACTAACGAAGACATGGTCGTTTTAATCGTGCAATATAATTGATTCATCGACTCGTACTTTAAGGAGACATTCCGAATCGAAATTTGGCGTCATAATTTAATTAAATTTCATCAAAATCGGTCAAGTGGTTTTTAAGTTACACTCCAGTAACTGAAAAGTGCGTGCTTAATGTAGACGATATTATAGTAGCGTGTGAAGATGTCAGTGAGCATACCTAAACAACAATGACAATTGATCCCATGAGTACCAATGATCACTGAAAAGAGGGAAAAAAAATTCACTAAAAAATGGAAGCGACTTCAACACTCAAAAGTGTGAAATAACTTGTCAATGCCGGTACCATGAGCACAATATTTTGATAATAGTTACTTTTGAACTAACATAGTTACCGATTTCGACAAGTTATTTCACACTTTTTTAGTGGTGAAGTCGGTTCCATTTCTTGGTAATTTTTTTAATAATGTAGGTATATATTGCATTCGCATTTTCATACATCTCATAATGACTTACTAGTTCTAACAAAAATAAATAAGCATTATTAAATGAAATTATTAATTTTTAATAATAAATGTTATTATTTATGTTTTCATGTGTGTGTGTGTGTGATAAATATGAATATGTACGAAAACAAAGCCATTTTATTTTTGTTCCACACTAACTTGAGAACGAGTTTGATGATTCATTCGTATTTTTTTAAAGTTTTCCAATACTTTGTGGAACATTCTCACGGAAAAAATAATGAAGGAAAATGCGCAGGAAATCCGCAAAATGTACGGCAGCCCTAATCCACGCTGGTGAAAGCGCGGGGCGCAGCTAGTATGTAAGAAATATTATATATTTTAGTGCTAAGGGGATGCATTGTAATCTCTATTGTATGGACAAATATCATTATTATGTGCCGTGGTGGCACGGGCCTAGAACAGTACTCCCCCATCTCTTCCCGCGGTATTTTTTCGCTATATAAAAGTTCACAACGACGCGAAAGAAGTCTTCACTTCAAGTATTTAGTGAGAACCGCGCTGTATGAACTGTCAACCCTCGGGCTGCCGCGGCGCGCGGGCGGCTCCAGACCACATAGGTATTTGAATCTAAACTATGCGGTCCACACCACACAGCCGACTATTCCGTTTCATTAACAACCCTTGCCTAAACACGAAACTGGCTTCCTACCTAATATCCATGCATGTTAGTTAGTAATTGTTAATCCTAACACGGACAGCGCTGTGCTCGTGGGCACGTCGCGACCGGTGTCACTCATTATTCCCTATTGTTATGGCTGCGTGACTGAGCAGATAGCTAGATACAATATTAATTAGTTGCCTATCCAAGTACCTCCCCCCCACCCCCCACCCCTTGAGCTAATAAACAAGTGTCTTGACAATCATGCCATGTACAGTGGCGAGATAAATATACATCAACACTTGAGTAGTTATTCGTCGTAATATATGCATATAATACCAGCTACGCCCCTCGGCTTCACCCAGTCCATGTCTACGGTATTCCCGTGTCCTCGGTTTCAACCCCCCTCTCGCACCTAGGTCAGATTGGACCTGGGTCCCCTCCCCCCATCTATAATCACACGTGAGACTTTTGAAAATGCAAAATAAATATTTATTGGACTTAATCAGGACTTATATTTATGTTTATGAAGAACGTAGTATGGCACCACACAAAAAATATTACAATGTTCCTTGCGGAATAAAAATGACGTTAGTGAGGATTTGTCGAGTGCACCGACAGTTAATCAATCATTACACGTCTTGGCAGTTGTATTACATCCAGGTAGGTATCTAGTTCTCACGTTCAATCCAGCAATCATCCAGTTATCTATAGGCTACCAATAGCTATCGGATTGCTCAAATGTTATTGTAGTAGTTGCAGTATTGTAATTAGTGTTTTATTTTAATAAAGGCATCATCCAGCAAACAATTAAATTGCTTCGCAAACGTCATATTGTCAGGCATTTCCGAAATAGCAGGGCACTAGAGACTTGTAGAGACGGTAGTGGCGTACCGATACTGTCCGATACCGATAGAGCGCGGCGGCGGGCGCGGTGGTCTCATTCCAAGCGATAACGGTACCACAGCCGTGCTTGCGGATCGCTGGCCAGACGCACCAGTGTTCAGTGTGCACCAGTTCCGGTGATCGGCCGCAAATGTCTAAATATCACATTTCACACCAATATTATGAAGGCCAAAATTTGTCTGTCGTTTGTCGTTAGTCTTTATACCTGTGTTTGTTGCACCTGCACGCTGAAACCCCGGATTTGCATTAAATTCGAATGAAGATAGCTTATACCCTGGGATAACACTAACGCTACGCTACTTTTTATCCCGAAAATATTGAGTGTTTCCGTGGGATGATGGGAAGACACAAATACCACCTATAGTTTCACCGCGGGACGCATCCGTAATAAATATAATTATAATAACCTTCTAAATTAAAATAATATTAATAATAAACATGTATTCTGATAAAGGCACTTCCAAAAACATGATAACAAAATCACTGGTTCCCAAACTAGGCCGTGACATTAGTTCCAGGACTCTTCCATCGATGAGAGATAATAAATAAACTACCCATATGCCCTGGTTCATTATGATTTATAATGTAGAGTGGGTATGTGTATGTGTGTGTGAGTATGCATGTGAATGAATAATACGTATGACAAGGCGGCATGGTCTTGTAAACTTTGCATGTCCAATAATGGGCGATTGAAAGAAACAGCTGGTATAAATATATCCCCCAATTCAGTTTTGTTACAATATACCTAGATACGCACCGAAACAGTTCGACCGGTTATCAAACTATGTATTTCTTTAAAAGTGTGGAAAAAATTATGAACTTAATAAAACTATAATAATTTAGATTACAATTGTTTGAGCTATTGCTCACAACTTGATAACCATAATACAGCGCAGTTGGTTTTTGATGATAAATTATTTGTTTGTTATATCGAATCTGGATAATATTTCAAAATGTTGAGTAATTATTAATTTTAATTCCTCTTATTTTGAATGCGAAAGTTTGTGTATTAGTTAGTAAGTATGTTCGCTACAACTCTGCGCTTAAACAGCTGCGTGGATTTGGATGAAATTTGGTACGTAGGTAACCCTATAGCAAAAAATTAAGGTTCTTTTATAGGTAATACGATAGGTAACGCGAACACCGTAGTCCACAGGGGTGACACCGCGCGGTACAGCTAGTAGTTTATTATATCTGCTTTCCGACCACGTGTATTTACATTGAACAGATGCGACGTTTATCCGGCCAGGTGTGTCTAATCTTCTTAATCTGTCAACCTGTCACTTCTCCGCATCGACTAATTCCCATGAAGTCCTAACATTCCCATCATCAACGGCTAATTGTGACCTAAGCTTCAGCTGAGGATATCGATAAAAAAGTTGTTTTAACCATATGTGAAGTGTGCGAAACCCGTGACCGCGTCATTCCCAAGCCACTTGAGGGTTGCCATGATCACACAATGTTTGCTAAAGAGCAAAGTTAGACGTTCAATAAAAATGAATGTAATAAATCGCTGATCGGTTGAAATGGTTTGCCTTAAATTAATACATGCGCGACACACGGTCTCTACGAAACTTTTCTCCAGAATCCTGTTCCGATGGTCGTTGTCTGACAACTCAATAGTCCGCTTTCTAGCATTATGTACTGTGTTTAGATTTAAAGATTTAGAATGCCGACTCATGTAAAACTGTACCTATAAGTCTTAATTAAATATCTATGGCAAAAGAGATAGGCTCAGCGTGTGTCATATTCCCACAATGTAGAGATCATAACGCTGTTTTTCAGCCTACCCCTAAGCTCCGGCTATAGTCTTGGCCGAGATATAAAGAAATGAAAAAGGAAAAAACATAACAAACAAACCCATTTTTAAGAGACAGACCCATGTCCCAAATCTGTCCGAAGAGTAACTGTTGCATGGCACCCCTACAGTGGTCGGGCCTAAGTTGGCACAAGTGCCTTGCGCGGCGCAGACGCCCGGAATGGCGAGGCCGATCGCGGAGGAATGTGGCCGCACTTTGGACGGGACAGCCCATGGACAGAGAGCCCGCGAGTTAACCGAAACTGGAGGTGAATGACCACGCACCTGACTCGAAAAGGAATCCGGCAGGCTGTGCTCCTTTCCTGCTTTTTAATATAATACATTGCAACTGTATATTGAAGTCTTGCAGCCTGTACACATTTAGCAGCTCCAGTGTACCCCATACCTGACTAGCTCTGTCTGCACTTCCACCTACCAGGAGGGTGATTTCACCCTCCGATTTAAATCAGGATTAACGATTATGAATGTATAAAACACGGGGTGTACTCACGTAGTAAGTCAGAGGGTTCTGAATAAGGTGTCAATCATATTCGGTGGTCTTTTTCAAGGATAATTTTAATACGGGGCTGTCGCGGATGGATTAAAGATGACCTGATGATCCCTCATAGAATACTACTAGGTTGGTTACAATCTATCTTCTTGGCACATTTTAATCAAATGTGCCAAGAATATTGTAACATTTTAACCGCTCAAGTGGTAACAAAAAGGAATAATGAACAATTGAAGTCTTCTGTGGATAGATCTGAAGAAATTGAAACCTATGTATAATTTATATATCGAAATAAAACAGTTAATGACGGATTTTAAAGCAAATTTTTTATTTATCTTTATCACGACATTTCAAACAATTCCCTTCGGTCTCCGTCAGGCTACTTGTTCCGGATCAGAATATCGGATGACAACGAACCGGATTTTTCAGAAATGTAACTGACTGTGAGACATCTGAGGTCCACATTTTGCTTGTTCGTAGCTCTTCTAACTTACACCAAAACCAACCATGACTCGGCGTTGGCGACAGCGCATCCTTGCCAAGCATGACTTTCAAAAGCAAACTGCTTAACCGCTTACGAAACATCCATAAATATTGTTAACCAGCTGAATGACTATGTCACGTATGTATTCACATTCCACATTAGTTGCGAATGAAAACATACAGTTACATCTTGGTAGTACGAACAGTGCCACTAAATAGGCACTGTAGATTGGTGAAATAACATACAATTTGTCTCTATACATTATCTCTATTCTATAAATCGTTGTAGAATATACAGCCATATGCCATGTGTTTTTTTTTTTGTTTTAACCTAACCATCTAGTAAACTACACCCAGTAAATAATTTGAGCGGGTATGATAACGCCATCTATCTATGAAGCTCAGGTCAGAATGGTGACAAAAAAACGGAAGCGGCGCATTACAATTAATTATTTTGTATATAACGCCAAACTATTAAAATTAATTCATTTTCAATCCAATAACATGTCTATGGTTGGTGGTCCATGTCCTGGCGACAGCTCAAGCCGAGGTCCGAACCTCAGTGGTGCCCTTGAGCTAGTCGCCTCGTCCTCTCCTAGTGGCACAGCGCCGTCAGCGCTAGCCTCACTAGGCGGTGCGCCTTCTGCGACCGCACAAATACCGGGCTGAGCACCATCAGTGCTCGCCCCCCCCCCCCTCCGGTGAAGCTGTAAATGCCGGTAGAGGCAAACAGCATTAGTCCGTTAGAAAAAAAAAAAAAAAATTTAACGCATGTGGGATATTTTAATTGAAGGTATCTTGTCCTTATCACGTCCTCATACCGTGTCACCTTTATTAGGCGTCATTAAATAAGTAGTGAACAATCGTCAGAGGCAGTTGCAGCTGTCTCTATATACATTTTGCAATTATTAATAAATATAATCATTATCAACATTAAGTAAGTATCCCAAGAATCCAGTTATTCAGAGCCGACCTGACATTTTTTAAAAATTCTAGTTAGAGACTTACTAGAATTTCTTGGAGGAATCTTAAGGAACTTATTGGAATCCCTGAAATAATATTAAGAGGATTGTTTGCAGTTCAAAGCAAGATTACTGAACAAAAGTTCCTCATGGTAGTGTGAGGTGCCATGGTTGAATTCGTGTAGCTTTCCTACGCGGTACATGTCTAGTGAATTACAAGCAACAAGTCAGTGCGAGCAGGAAGTTCTTTGGTGTGGCAGGCCGTGTATGGGTCGATACACAAAGGTGCCGCCTGGAGACCATCTATGAGTGGAGCAGATCAGCGAACTACATACGCCGAGCCGGGCGCCTAACGGTGCTGCTTTCCAAAGTTTTAGCACGATTCTAACGTGTAACTGTTATAACGAGTACTTCATTCGACGCTTATGAAAACATAAAACAGTTCGTAATTTAAAAAGTGATAAGTACTATTTTCGATTTACGAGTAACTAAATTAATTGAAGAAAGAAATTTCATGTTTGAATTAAAATCAGTGGGAGAGAGTAGAAAAAAGGCTATGTCTGAAATTGAGACTTCCCTCGAGCAGGGCACTGATTGGGACAAACTTGGTTGAGTTTAAACCTACCACGACATAGTTTTGCGCGTTCACCACAAAATAATCCCATTTTTTCCCAGTTCCGTCGAGCTTGGCGTTGCATATATTCATAAGCATAAGAAGCCAACCCGCATCCAAAAAAGTTGGTGTACTAATGCAATGAGTACTTTACGTCAATGCAAAGGCTTTTGCAATGGAAACGCAAGTCGGACCCCACGGGGAGAACTGCTCTCACCTCTGGAACGATGCAATCCGATGCGCGAACATGTACCTCCTATATCAAAATCAGTTACTTATTTAATATGAACGCTTTATTTAGTGTTTTTTAATTATTTAAAGACAAATCCCTCCCCACGCTTCACTAATGTTGCTTCACTAACGCTCACTCACGCTTCACTAACACACACACACACACACACACACACACACACACACACACACACACACACACACACACACACACACACACACACACACACACACACACACACACACACACACACACACACACACACACACACACACACACACACACACACACACACACACACACACACACACACACACACACACACACACACACACACACACACACACACACACACACACACACACACACACACACACACACACACACACACACACACACACACACACACACACACACACACACACACACACACACACACACACACACACACACACACACACACACACACACACACACACACACACACACACACACACACACACACACACACACACACACACACACACACACACACACACACACACACACACACACACACACACACACACACACACACACACACACACACACACACACACACTTATACATACTGTTTGTTATCTTTTGATTTATTTTGTTTGTACAACTGCTGTTTATCAGCCATGGATACATGGATAAGAGCACACTTATATGTATAATATAGGGTAACCAGTTATTGGCCTTACGTAAATGTTAACTATATTTAATGTTAAGTCTTAATTGTCAACGCTGTTGGTTTCCTATATAAATAAATAAAAATAAATAATGTTTTGCCATACTTCGATGTTAACTTTATGAGCCTTGTTTAGTAGCAACATTAGTTGATCGGTTACTATGCCTAACAATATAAGATAATATTTATATAGTTGTTTTAGAGATGGCAACACTAAATTACAAGCATGAACATTTTGTTTTTATTTCCACTTCAGTTCACTTCACCGTTTTGTCCGACGCAGATTGCTGACGCACTGTAGGTATATATTATTGTTTAATGCACAAAACGACACGACGGCCCACGCCGCGCCGCCTGACACGCTCAGACACACGTGACAATATGCAGATAAAACCTACTTACAAAGGTAAACGAATACCAAGTTTATATTTCAACATCCGATGTCCTTCCATGTAATTTTATGTGGAGATTATGCCGATTGCATCTTGTCCCCGTGGCCGGTCATTTGGGCTAACTCAAAGAGACCGGGCCGCGCCGAGTGCACTCTGCGGCCCGCACAAAACTCAGATTGGCAAGCTGATAGGTACCTACCGTGTGCGTTCCCACAGAAGGCTCCATAAAACCACCCGTTTATCAAAGCTTGCGGTTTCCACTTATTCGATATGGCTTTTCTAAACACTGTTGTGATGATGTTTGCCATTGTGTTAAATAGTAACGGTTTTAGATTGAGCGGTGCGTGCGAAAATGCGGCCAGCGATTGGGGCAAATTTAGCTCGAGTAAACAACGGCGAATTGAACTGCGACGGCACTCAAGGGCTGTCGACTTTGTTTGTTGCAGTGCGGATATGCTCGCTTCTTTGAGCATTTACCTTTCCGCTACATCTTATACCATATTTTCTAGAAAGCTTTATCCTACTAATATTATAACTGCGAAAGATTGTGTGTATGTTTGTTACTTCTTCACGTTCAAACGGCTTCACCGATGTCGATGAAATTTGGTATGGAGATAGTTTAAGCCTTGGATTAATGCATAGGCCACTTTTATCGCGGAAAAAGTATAGTTCCCGCGGAAAATTGACGTAGCGGGAAAACCGTAATGCACGCAGGTGAATCCGCGGGGTGCTACTAGTGATTAATAAATGCACCACGGGTACAATGGGATAATGTCATGTACTTGCACGATAATGCGACTCGCTCAGTATCATTAAAAAAAAATCGGGTTAAAATGTATCATTTTAAATCTGATTACCCGATTATGTTGTTCTAGGTATCCTGCTGTTTAAGTAACTCAATAGATTTAATAATGCGGTTTTTTTTAATACTATGTATAGATCTAGCGTTTGACCACTATCTCACTCGATGGTCAGTGACGATGTGGTCGAAGATGTTATCACGCTAGATCTAGAATGCTCACTGGCTCTCAAGGACTGCTGCCTGAACACACTAAGTATGTGTTTGGTGATAGTTTTTCAAACTTGAGGGTGGTAGCTAGCAAAACCTTCACCGGAAGCTTAAGCCGTTGTTGGGGATCGAACCAGTGTCTGTCAGTTTGACAGCCGAGGCTTCCCCGCCGCTGAGCTATCATCGCCTCAAAGGTGCCATTACATTAGGTGTGAATCTGTCAGTCAGCCGCCCGCGCCGTTTCTCAATGTAATAATTAATTTGACTGAAACCTGTCCAATTATCAAAACGAAGATATAGGATGACAAAGGAGTTGGTCCATAAATATTTAATGACTTATACCTAAATGAAAATAAAGTTACAAATTTAATTACAAAAAAAAAAAACAAAATGATTGCGAACAATAATGAAAATGGTAACGATTAGATCCTTGATTAAACAATGTGAATTGTTTATCGTTATGATTCTTCCCTTATTGTTGCTATAGTTAACACTTCCGACCATTTTTCATTTTACCAAATTAACAATGTAAAGATTGTTCACCTCTTCCAGTCGGTCCAACTTCGTTTTTTATTATGATTACTTTATTTTTAACCGACTTTAAAAAACCGAGGTTACTCAATTCGACCGTATATTTTTTATGTGTGTTCGCGGATAACTTCATCGTTTATGAACCAATTTTGATGATTCTTTTTTGTTTCATAGATTTTATATACATATACTTCCGTGGTGGTCCCATTTAAATTTTATTAATATCAGGGACGTTACTCAGTACGACCGTATATTTTTTATGTTTTTTCGCTTATAACTTAACGACGAAGTTATCACTTTGTTGTTTATGAACATCGGTTCATAAAATCGTTTTATGATTATAAAGTTTATACTTTATCGAACAAAAAAGAAATTGTGAGGTGGTCCCATTTAAATTTCATTACAATCAGTCAAGCATTTTTGAGGTTCACTTAAAATATTTCATAGAAGAGTTTTCTTCTGGTAAGTGCGAGTGGCAATGATGTTACGAAGCCTAGTGTGGACGTGACCTGAGTTATGTTTAAACTTCAGTGACGTTTGAGGGCTTCTATCTACGAATTAACATGTATTGTATCGAAATGAAGAGGTGGTGAGTCACAATCAATGTGTTTGATAGCAGCTTTCATCGACTTCATCAGACCACCAGACACTCGTCTCGGTGATATCGAGGGTTGAGTGGAACAAATGTCGTTAGCTGATGAAGTTGGTTAGCACCATACATTTTAATTATATTAGTTTAAATTAAATTAATTTGGACGCGTGACAAAAATGCTGGCTCAACGTGGCACTGCAATTCAACGTGGCAATGCTGCTCTAGCATTCTGGGCACGGTGCCAACCGGTAGCAGGTTAGAATATTTGAGTTATCGATAGGCTGACAATTGCTTGCAAATTGTATAGTAGTAGCTGCAGTGTTGTAATTAGTTATTAGTATTTTATTTTAATAAAGACATCGAGCCCTGTATAAAAAAATAAATAAACGTATAACAGTACTTATTTTTTTAATCACACTCAGACCCCCGCACTAGGATATCCTGTGTCGCGGGAGGCATGGACACACACAATCACAACACAAACAACCAAGACCTGAGACAAACACCTATACTCATCGCAGAAATGTTTGCCTCTGCCAGTCACAGAAGTCATGTCACTGACACTGACCACTGCGCCACGGCGACCGACAAGTTAACTATTTTTGTAGGTATTAATCTACTTAGTAAGTACACGTATGTATAATCGTGTTTCCTTCTAATCTCAATACACAGTAAGTATATAAGCATACATGTGTTATATATTCATTATTGACAGAACAAACGTAAGAGTGCCTACCAATACCAACCTATTCATTTCAATATTATTTGTTTTCGCATAGTACTGAACAAGACAGATCAAATGAACAGGTGAGCTGTGGCTATGGGTGGGGGTGGGGGTGTTGTTGGCACAGAATATGTACATAATAACGGGAATAGTTGGATCACGGGGGGATACTCGCCTCGCTTCGCTTCTTCAGTCGGATATTAGATAGTTACCTTAACATACCATCAACCAATGATGTTTTACTAAAGATGACGTATATTCATACTGCGCGGTGCTCAGATATTGTTCCTTTACGACATAAACATGCTTACTGCGACAGATAATACGGTACAAATAATATAGAAAAGGATAGCTATATGTTTAGACTTGCGCTTGAAATACGCGTCATAATGAAAATTACTACAATTGACTTAATTTTGCCGCCTCAGTTTCCGCGCGCTTGTGCGACATCTACCTCATATAAACATATATCATCATTGCCATCAACACAATTCGGTAACATATTCCCCGAAGGTCGAAGATGGTACGGTGCTTGATGAAGACTCGATCAGTTAGTGCTTTACAATATATCGGAGTATAGTATCTTATCTGTGGTTACATGAACAACGACACAAGTCTGTCCACTTTACGTGTTGATTACTCTACGATTAGTAATTATCGTAATAATGTTTAGCTGATGTCACTTTTATGTCATGTTTTTATCATGCTAAGAGTAATTGCGCACTGCATGTAAGTCCAAACTCCATCCTCAGATGTAAGTAGATCTGTTATAGAAAAACAGTAATTACAATTTTTATTGTTATCCTACTTCAAACCATTCGGTTAAATGACTTTGTGTAATAAAATTGTCTTCTTATTTCTTGGCTTCGCACTTGAATTGAAATGAAATGTCTTTTGCATGATTTATTGCATAAAGTTGTAGGCACATACTGGCAGGTCAACCCGAAATTCCCTTTCTATCATCCTCAAGTTTTAGTACAGAAAAGTAGAGCACGTACTGAAACTATACTTGAAGATTTAAACCACAAATTAATATTTGCTATTTAGGCAATTTCATTCCATTTGCCTACACTTGTACACACTGACACTTAGCGTTCAATAGTTTACCATTATTACATAAAAATAGCGGACATACGAATTTTAGAAAATAGAAGAAAACTTAACTTTCACACCGGTATTTGCCGCCTCAATTTTCAGTAAAATGTTATCGCTATTATAGAAGAGGATTTCATATCTCCTAAAGAATGAAATGGTTTTATGGCAGGCAATTGAACTTGCAATTGCTCTCTGTTTTCGAAAGCATTAAGTGTTTATACAAGTGTGAATGTCTAATTCTGCGTGTACCTTTCGTCACTTAAGAATATATAAAAAAACACATTTTCTGAGGTTTTATCCAACTGTCGGAGAATCAAAGAAACACCCAGAATGGTAATAACATACTGTTTTTATTGAATAATGCGTTCTCTCTATGTAGTTGACAAAATGACAGCAATTTATTCGTTGTCGTCAGGCCAATGATCCTGTGAGAGGTCTATGTCCAGACGCGACACATTGCACTCTGACACATTCATCATGTCTAACACATTTTGCTTTTGCAGATTAAATATTCAGTTCACTTTGGCACGAGCAGAACAGTATATGTTATAGATACAGTTCACCATAGGGCCTCGATCCTGGTGGAGTATATCTTGTGTATCATCTATTTCAATAAAATATCCTGGAGGTGGGTAGTTCTTAAACTTCTAACTGAATATAATTCGAGAGAGTTTTCAGTATACATATATAATAAGATATATAATAAGCCTAAATTAAAAACTGTTTTCTATATATATAATGTTTTACTCCTTGTGGATCATTACTGTACAATGCAATACATGTAGTAACAGATAACCTCGTTTCGACTGAGGTACCCTTACTGTTCAGCTAATACTTGAGATTTGATTACTTAAACGAACTTATGATTAGGTAAAGTTATTGGGAATCGAACAATAGCCACATTTCCGCCCGATAACCGAACAAACAAGGTCACTCGTAACAAAAGGGCGTTATCAAACTACAATTATTGCTGAACGAAACGACGGCTGGTACGTTGACCGCTGAGTAATATTAACTTCGATAACCCGACTTGGCCTGCTTTATTTATGAACTCTCTGGTGGTACCCTCCCGTGCGTCATCTCCACTGCTCTCCATAAATAAATAAATGTAACATATGGTCTTCCATCACTATGTGATCCCTGCCGAGAGCCACACATCTGGTTTTTTCAAATCGTGCTAAGTTTAACATGATGAAGTCGGTAGCTGTTTCCGCACGACTCTACTAATGAGTTAATTAAACATTTTGCACTTGTTTACTTAACAATAGTTTGTTATAATGCTAATTTTGCAAGGGCGTCTCGCATAAGTGATTTTAGCAATGTCCCGAGCGATTTCTCGCTAGCGTTTGTATGTTTTCATCGTTTTATTAGCTAAGACAATGGCCGTGGGCGACGCTCGTGACCGCGTCGGCTGTGACATGCGCTTAAGTCAAGACGAGCATATGGATCAACTCGAGCCGTATTCTCATTGTAAACAACTGGCAACTCATTTGCAAAACAAAGAGCATACGCAGCCGAAATAAAAATATTTACGCGCGCATTGCTGACTCAGCCCCGCTTTGTTTGTGCGGAGGAATAACCCTTTTACAGGAAAATAAATCGTTCTCAAATAGCAGGAAACACAACTGGCCTGAGTATTTATTATTATAATATTTTTTATTATTAGCTTACATATGCACTAATAAGATCAGATACTCGGTGGTAAACTCATGAATCAATCATCAGCATCATCTCAGCCACAGGACGTCCACAGCAGGACATGTTTGTGCCTCCCTCAATGTTGTCCACTAAGGCCGCTTGAAAGTGGCTACCAGATTCCCCTGCGATCTTGGTCAGGTCGTCAATCCACCTTTTCGGTGGACTCCAACGCAGCGGTTGCCAGTACTTATCGAGCGGTCTCCACTTTTCAACCACATCAGCAATCAGATTTCAAAATCCTGCCCAGTCGAGTTGGTTGGGTTAGAGAAGTGTTCCTGCTTAATTAGAATGTCTGTCTAAGGTACTTATTTATCAAAAAGTTTGAAAATTTGAATCGAATTCCTAACCGTTATTGTGGACACAACACGGGAATTCCAGATGATTTTCATCTTGTCTATGTTCGTTTCAAGGCTAACCCGTTGGAAAACTCGATTATGACGTAAGTAATACCGTCCTTAGGTATTCCATCGATACTGGATGGAATGGGACTGATTGCCTAAATCTGTATTTCCGCAAAAATACAACCTGCGTATCTTCAAGTCACAAGTGAAGAGGTATCTTCTAGGCAGGCGTGTTCCAGCGTAGACCGCATCATCGCTTAACATCAGGTGAGATGGTCAAACGCCTGCCTATTCCCAATAAAAATAAAGGTATGTATTGGGAGCGTTCCTCTAGCAAATATTTCTATAAGTTTTCTGCATTAATTTCCGACACGAGGAATTTGGTCCCAACCACAGATTGAATAACCCCAACGTCGTACAGAAAGTACCATGAATTCTGTTTTATAAGAACTCCTTTAACTCTCAAGTTGATGTACGCAAACGGAGCAGCCATTGTCAGGTAAAGATGTTGGGAAAACCGCCATCGCGTCGCATCTTCCCATAGATACGTTTGAGGGAGGCGATGGCTGGCAGCTGGCAGCCCGGCGCGGGCGCGGGCGCGGGCGCGTGTCCACTCTAACTCAATGATATTATAGTAAAACATCATTGCTCTAACTAATGTTTGCGGACACTGGTCCGCTATGGTTGCATAAGCAAATCGGACTAACAATAAAAATAAAATAAAAATATGTTCCTTTATGTATGTAAGAATGTCTTTGGTTTTAAGTAAATGTAAGTAATACAACGGCTTTATGTTAAAAAAAAAAATTATTTCTTAAAACAAATTGCAGTATCTGTGGAGTGTAAATAAAAAATCTCTACCATTGCCGGGAGGAAAAATGTACTTTAGCACTATAACCACTCGCTGAGTGAACAGTTCAGGTCTAAGAGCTGGGGTCGCGGAGACCTGCGCTGCGGGGACCTGCGCTGTTCTCGGTCCTTCGCACGTGAAACGAGCTGATGTCTCAACCCGTTTTCAAGTCATAATAATGAAGTTTAGCAATGAAGCTTTTCCTTATCAGTTACAGTGCGGCCACTGAAGAAATGTGCGTGCAATGGCCTGCGCCGTGAATCACTGCGCTGCTGTCATCATACTTCAAGATTTATTCATTCTAATCGCAGTCAGTAAGTTAAGCAAGGATCGTTGACTCGCCAGCTCGACATCATATATATGTTATATATATGTATAAGTGAGCTCCGCGACACTGTCGCCACGTCCCCACGTCGCCAGGTCGCGCCACTGGTGATGCATTACCCTAATGAAATAACGACAATTTGCTTCCGATGAGAAGTGCTAATGACTCAGATATTTAATATTAATATTATTACTATTATTTTAATATTTCGTGCTCCGTCGTAGACCGCATCATCACTTAACATCAGGTGAGACAGTGGTCAAACGCCTACTTATCCCAAAAAAAGATATAACTTCTAAATTGCTTCGACGAAAGTTGAACAATAAGTTACTTATATACCTTGTGACGATGCGACGTCTGACATAACCAGAAATGTCTCTCATTTTAAAATTTATTTCGTATTTATTAATTTATGTGGATTACAGTAAAATAAAGCTTTGAAGCTGGTCCTGTGGCGCTGGCGTGTCCAATTAAGAACCTTTTGACTACGGAATGTAGGTACCGAAATAGATATTTGAAGTGATGATAGCCTAGCGGTGGAAGCTTCGGCTGTCAACGTAACGCTGCTGGTTCGATCCCTGACGACGACTTAAGCTTTCAGTGAAGGCAACATTGCTATCAAAATAACAGGATGATGGTAATGCACCGGTACTATCCAGTAATCGGCTCCAGTTTGAAGAGCTGTCACCAAAAACATAGTTCAGGCAGCTGTTCTTGAGAGCCAAAACATCCCATCGCATCAATTATACGTGTCACATACAACTTACTATACCTACTACGGTATCGTGTCAGTCAGTGTCAGGCAACTGTATACTGTTCTATGGCATCACCCCTCCATTATACATTGTCATTCCTCTCAATGAATGTGACCTGTGACTCACACTGCTCAATGAACATGGCTCTTAATTGAGCCGACAGCAGCTCACGAGTGAATTCTCAGCCATTATGTGTCTGAATATTTACATACAATGTTTTATAGCTGTTTGAGTACATAATATGAGTAAGGTCGCTGTGGTATGGATCCACGCCGAGCTAATTGCTTGTATCTCGGATTATCATCCAGAAAGTAACATTTTATCTCTAATTTATTTCCGATACTGTTCGTAAATACTTTTCTGTCCAAGCAAGCATCTAGGATGGTATACAATTATGATGGTAAGATAGAGCGAATTTTAATGGTCTAGAAAATATACGTACTTATACAACCTCGGAGTAGGTACACATGTAACTGAAAGGCGCCTCGGTTATTATTCAATCCGGGGGATAAAGGCCAAAATGACAGGATTGAGGTTAAGATCACTTATCAAAACGGACAGTTCTGAGAAAGTATCAGAATCTCCGTGGAGATAATGTGATAGGATCAAGATTATCCTTGATAAATATGACAAAATGATGAATGCCAATCGAATGGTACTCCCTAGAGATAGTGTTATCAAAAAGACCAGTAATCTTCGTCGGTTATTTATATAACCATTTGTATCGAGGAACTTTATACTTGTAGCGCTTTACATGCTAATTTGATAAAACGCAATTGAATTAAACATTTTTGGGGAGATTGCAAATTGCTAACAGAGCTACGCCGAGCGACACACTGCAAATATTCAAGTATTTTGTAATTGTAAAGCAGCGATACGAATGTCTGACGAAACGGCGAGAGATAACAGCGGTTCACGTGAGCTGCGTATGCGCGTCGCTTATCTACATTTCGGCGTGGTGGCCTGGTGGTCACATATTGGCGCCTGCAATACTTGTCATATGATAACGATGACATTTTGTCGCGGCTTTGTTATTCGATAATTTAACACTCTGACTCGCATGGGCTTGTCTAGAAAATGTAGAAGTTAAATAACTTGTAAAGTTATTGACTGTCGTCAGTCAGTCGGTCAGTCAGTCAGACAGTCAGTGAGTCCAAGTCTCATAGTCGTATATCTGTCTACACGACGATGATTCGGGCCCATTTATAGAAGTGTATTCGGATTACGGATAATGAAGCCATGATAGCTAAGCAGTGGGAGCGTCGGCTGTCAAGCAGACGGACCCTGGTTCGGTCATCCCCAATCTTGAGCTTCCGGTGAAAACAATATGGTCACCAAACTATCAGCATGGAGGTCTTGGGGTACTACCTTCTACCTCCGACCACAAAGTCACTGACCATCAAATGAGATAGAAGTTGAATGCTAAACCTACGCAGTTTACAAATTAAGCCACTTCAATTTTTGTGAAGGGACGGGGGACGGAAATCTTCGCTTCTCTTCTCGTTGACGCTGATATACGCTACGCCTGCCCCTACCCGTCGTAGTGCCACCCAGTTTTGCAAATAAAAAATACCAGGCTTCCATACGTGTACCATAGTGAACGAAAAATCGATATTATTATTATCTACATATCTATACATTTTATTTGACCACTATTTCACATTATGACCGGCGCGGACGGTAAGACTGCGGAATGATGAGTTTTTTCGTCTCTAGCATGGTGGTGAGGATATCAGTGTAAGTATGTAAAACAAAATCTATAAACATGTAAACACAACATACTCTTAAAGATTGACGTATTTTATGATAAAGAGCCGCCGCCGATTAGATTAGGACATAACCTGGCGATAGTGCTACATTGTTAAACCTATATTATACCTACAACACTTAACAACTACTCGTAATCGGGAGACAGTAGTACTTTTGTACAGTAGGAAATTGTAGGCATAACCATACTCGTGTTGGAGATTAAGTTCCCACTGATGTCCGAGGGCTTTCCTCTTTTAGAGAAGAGTATGGCATGGGCCAGAATCTTATACGCCTTCTGTATATGGACTTACAGGTAGGCCAGCTCTTAGGTTAGTATTTTAAAAATTAAATAATCTTCATTTGCAGTTGCTATAATATCGTATTTTCTAATCCAATAATTATCCATAGCCGTCTTTAACAGTAATATGTTACATTTTAAATATATTAAATAAAGAATTTCTTATGTCAAATGTTTCTTCTGTCACATGGTCATGGTCTGTTTATTTCTGTCACATGGTCACCCTATCGTGCGAATGGCCTAAGCATTAGCCAGCCAGTATATTAAATGTTGTAACAAACGCTACGGCTGAATATCATTCAGGCCGCTAGTTGAACGGCGCCGTTTAGTAAAGAGGCTAGGCTATTAATTGAACGGCTGATTAAGGAAGTTGGCTGTGGCACATACATGACATCTTGTCGGTGTCATCAGGTCTGATTGATACTGCTTAATGCCTCCTATACAATTTCAAC